>VZRI01003992.1:72217-136760 GCA_013397515.1 Upupa epops | reverse complement strand
GGTTATCCTCCCCCTGTATTCGGCACTGGTTAGACTGCACCTGGAGTATTGTGTTCAGTTCTGGGCCCCTCAGTTTAAGAAAGACGTCAAGCTGCTGGAATGGGTACAGAGAAGGGCAACTAGAATGGCAAAGGGCCTGGAAGGTCAGCCCTACGAGGAAAGGCTGCTGGAGCTGGGTCTGTTTACCCTGGAAAAGAGAAGGCTCAGGGGTGACCTTATTGCTGTCTATAACTACCTAAAAGGTGGTTGTAGTCAGGTGGGGTTGGTCTTTTCTCCCTGGACACTGGAGACAGGACAAGGGGTCACAGTCTTAAGCTCCATTGGGGGAGGTTTAGACTTGACATTAGGAAAAGGTTTTCCACTGAAAGAGTGATCCGATTTTGGAACGGGCTGCCCACAGAGGTGGTCAAGTCACAGTCTGGAGGTGTTCAAGGTTAGTCTGGATGAAGTGCTGAGTGGCATGAGTTAGATGTTAGATGTTAGGTTTACTTGGTTTATTTGGATTTAGGTTGGTCTGGGTGATCTTTAAGGTCTTTTCCAGCCTCATCATTACTGTGGTACTGTGACTTCACAACAGGAAGAGGGATGGAGAGCAGAGAGAAGAAGGTGGAAAGGGTGGATGATGGGCTGCCATCACGCACATCCTCAGCAAGCAGCCATGGGACTGTTCGAGATTACTTTGGGGACCTCACCTACCCTCCAGTGCCTCCAGAGTTCCAGCAGCACACGAGGAGTTTTACCCTGTTGGAATTGCAGAGCTTGGTTTTGCTTTACTTTAGAGAGAAGTTTCCCTCTGAGGGTTTTAAAGGCTGCAGTATGATGTCTCTGTGTTGCAGGAGGATGTATTCAGTGGCATGTCTGCAGGCTGATTACTCAACAAATCACTGGGAAAGGAGCTGTAGCATCACCTCTGCTAATGCTCAGTCTGTGATACCTGTAGGGTAAAGTACAGCTGCCACCTTTGGGGCAAACCTTGTGCTGCAAGGCTTTACAGTGCCGTAAATCTGGGTATGAATAATTCACCCTACAGCACAGCCCCCATTCCCCCAGGATAGTGCCACACCGTGTGGTGCAGTTAGTTGGGGTTTTCACCTGTTAGAGCTTATTCCAGAATTGCACTGCTCAGGTGCTGAGAAAGCCCCAACTTCCAGCCTGTGGTCAGTTAACCTCATCTGTTCCCCAGCCAAAGCAGCTCTTAAATAGCTCTTCTGTCTCACAGGCATTAGCATTCCAGGTATTTATAGAAAGCCATCAGTGTCCATTCTCACTCACATGCACTCAAGATGTCATTTCTCAGTATCTATCTTTGAGGAGCTCCCCTGTGTAACGTAAGTACTCAGTAGTTCCTTTTTCTGCTGGTGATTTGCTGCTTCCCTTTTTAATGAAAATCAGTGTTTTCTCTGTATCTAAGGAAATTACTCAATCTACAGTTCCTCACTAATACCCATTTCTTCCGATTAATTTGTTTTCCTGGTGATACGCAACCACGGGCTGGATGGAGTTATGGCATCCGACAGCTACCATCTTCCTGTTGGTTAGAAAATCACTTCTCAAGGGAATCACAGAATAATCCTTGTTGGGAAGGACCTCCCAGATCACCAAGTCTAAGCATCCCCACACCAACAAAAACCTCAATACCTGAGAGACTGACAAACACTAACTGACCACCTCCATGCTGCCACTCAAGCAGGGCAGGAAGCACCATGGCTANGCAGTCACCAAGGAGAAGAGGCCAACACCCATCCCTCCACAACCTCCCTTCAGGGAGTTGTAGAGGGCAAGGAGGTCTCCCCTCAGCCTCCTCTTCTCCAAACTCAACCTGCCTAGCTACCTCAGATGACTGGTTCTCTAAACTCCTCATGAGCTGGGTAGCTCTGCTCTGGACCCATTCCAGCATCTCCATGTCTTTTCCGTAATGAAGGGCCCAGAACTGAACCCAGGACTCGAGATGAGGCCTCACAAGGGCTGACTCCAAGGGCATGAGTACTTCCCTTCTTCTGCTGACCATGCAATTCCTGATCCAGGCCAGGATCCTGTTGGCCTTCTTGGCCACCTGGACACACTGATGGCTCCTATGAAGCCGGCTGTCTCCCAGTACCCCAGGTCCTTTTCTGCTGGGCAGCTTTTGAGCCTCTCATCCCTCAGCCTGTAGCAGTGCCTGGGGTTGTTGTGACTGAAATGCTGGACCCAGCCCTTGGTCCTATTGTACCTCCTAAAATTGGCCTCAGTCCATAGATCCAACCTCTGCTGGGGTAACCAGTGGTACCTCTGATAACTTGCAATAGGGGTTTATCCTGTTTTTCTACATTTGCATGTGGAATGAGACTTCAGGCACTCTCAGGTGCTGTAATGGTTATTCCATGCACGAAATGCAGTGATTAAAGGAGAGATTTGAAAGAGATAGCGTCATCTTCCAGAAGATAGATTAAAAAAACCAGGAAATAGGGTTTGGAACCAAAGGAAAATACTTCAGGTTTTTAAATTGCAGAATAACCTCAATTGTGTTGGATTTGGGACCAAAAAAGAAGATAAATGTATTGCCTTTTGGGTTTCCTTTTAATTCACAACACCTGGAAGACTTTGGGTCTTGACAAGGCAGATAAAACTGTAAATCTAGTGAGGGAGCTCCTCCCCTGAAATTCATTATTGCCTTACAAAAGCAGAAGCTGTAGAAGTTAAATGCCCCCCCAACCCCCAAAACCAGCTTAGCTACTCAAATACTCCTGGGCTACCAGCTCCCTGGATCCTGCCACAGAATTTGTGCCAAACTCCAGCCAGAAAGTGATCACTGAGACGTGTTTAAATCCAGAAAACAAATAAACCCTGGTGCATTCTGAAGGGATGCAGATTTATTCTGCGTATGGGGCTTGACAACGTACATTATGTCTACATTCAGCAACAAATCTGTTATCTCCTGGCCTCAAAAACATGCCACAGATGCAAGTTACAGAAAAGCAGCTGCCATGAAGTGGAGATGTGTAAGTAGTTACCATCAAAAAAAAATCCACAAATGTGAACTGCTGTAAAGTCACTGCTTACCACAACAGAGAGCAAATCTGGTTCAGAAGGGAACCGAAGCCCTGATCTCCAAATCAAGAACATCCCAGCAAGACCTCCCACAGCAACAAAAGAATTATAAATAAGAGGGGGGAGAAAAGGCAAGAGGCAGGCAGCATCACCTGGGCTGCACCATCAGATGCAGAACCCCTCAGGATTATGATGAAAACTTACTGATTAAACCACTTCCACTCTGACGCTGTCACTAGTGATCCTGCAGTGTGGTGCTTCCAGCAGCGTTGCTGTGTGCCTATGCTTACTGCAGGCTGATTCCACCACACAAAGCGAGGTCTCCTAGACAAGGTCTGCAATGCACTATCCCAATTACCAAAATTCAGCTTTCTAATCAACCGTGTAGTTATGGTTTAAGAGAAGGACCTGGATCTGGAATTAAAAAGCCCATGGCCTTTCCTTTGGCCACTGGGAATGCTGCCTGCTGCGGATTTGGATGATTCGCTTACAGGAACTACCGTTTGAAAATACAGCTAGAAATGAAGTGGGCCCTCGAGCACACAACAGTTGGGCATCTCTCGATTAGAGAGTCATTCTTTGAGAGGCTTGGGCGGACGTGGTCAGCTGTTGGCCCTGAAGTCATGTCCGTGGAAAACAAATGCCAGCGAATGAGTTCTTGACACTGTGCCTGGTAAACAATAGATCTGCAAAGTGGGGTAAGGACTGCGCTGTACAGAAATTCATTCTAAAGCATTATACAACACAGGGTATTTCTGAGTCTTGGGTCTTTAAATCTCACAATTTCTACTCTTGGCTCTCTTGTTTCCTTTAATTACCCAACAGAAATTTCTGCTGCAACCTACTGCAGGGACTGCCCAGCTCCATGGCTGGTGTGGCAGTACAGTCTCACACTGGCTGTGTTTGGATTCTGGAGTCTCGGGGTTAAAACTATTCACTAATGATGATTTTGGCTGCTGCAATGACATATCAGGCTCTAACATCTTCCAGTTCAGAAATAGGAAGGCATCTGCCTCCCAGCCATCTAATGGTTATGTGCCGAGTAGCTTTCTGCCCAAGTCTCTGCGGGCACATGAAGCTTACAAATATGTGAACAAGAAAATGCCATATAGCATTTTCTCCTGCTGAAGTATCTACCACATGATAACACTGTAATTGCTGAGCTCTTCGCAATATGAAAAGAAGAGCTTATGAAAATTCAGAGAAAAATCTCCCCAATTCCCTAAAGAACCAAAAATGGGAACAACATATTCTGCAAGTTCATCCTCAGCAGCCAAACTCTGATCCAACACAGATGTAGTTGCATATTGTAGATGGAGAAGATTATCATTTTATATGTTGTTTCTCTTGCTTTATCATTCTCTACATTTTTATGGGCTAGCCACATCTTGCTTCATGCCTGAATGTAAATACATATGTAAATGAACACCGTTGTGTAAAGCCTTTCTCTGATACCAATAAGGGGTTGTTTTCACCCCGGGGTTAGATGTACAGCATTCTAAACCACACGCTTTGACTTCTGAGCATTATACTATTTCCTGATAATAAAAGTATGCAAGCCCAGTTTATTGCTTTCCATTTAACAAAGGAAATCAATGTTTATCTTGTGTGTCTGGAAAGTACAAACTCAATTAAAGCAACGGCCGATGAAATACTGACTCAGGAGCTCGTACCCGGGCTTAATCACACATAAGGGAGAAACCCCCCTGGAAGATTGATCAGGCTGCCCATCAAGAACAATGCCAAAATCTATTACCTTCAGCAGCAACAAGAACTGGCCAAATCTCCAAGTTCTCAGCCAGCCTCTTCAGGCTAAGGGTTGGCAAGAAACTTCCAGCATCTGCTGCGGGATGCTGTCTTCTGCTGTGTGTACAGAATTGCTCCTTCCACAATAGCCCACATCTATGAAGACCTCCTGCTGCAAAGGGCAACCAGCTGGATCCGGGTACCCAGTGGTGCAGAGCTTGGATCCCTCAAAGAGTTCATCCATTCTTTTGGAATTCACTTTACTGTACTTAAGCAACATGTAAGAGTGGGCAAAGGTCACAGCTGAAAATGGCCAGTTTGGCCTTGTAACGCTGACAGCTGATGGAGTTTGCTTGGTTCTGTATTTCCCACCCAAGCAAGTTTCAAAAATCCCTAATTTTAGTTTTAATTTTAAAATATCACAGATAAAATTTGAACAAGTCTCACTCTAGCAGTTCCACTCCTGAGTTTTCAATGTGAAAAATAGAGGACTTTTTGCTGGGACAGACTGTGTGTTCATCATCATCGTTGGCAAAGCTGAGGTCAGTGACACAGGTTTTCAGTTGTGACATTCCGTGTGATTTAGACACAGCCACTTTCAGATGAGAAAGCCATTAGACAGGACAGAAAACCCACACGGGGCGTTACAACCCAAGGACGGCCTGTTCCACACCCCTGCTACTGCAGACTTGCGTAATTCGATGGTCAAACCTATCGAGAGTACACAACATACTCTGTTTTTCAATTTCATAGACAGTGATGTAACTCCAAAACAAGCAGTGATTAATGACATATCACTTGTCCCACCCAATGCGAGAAATGTCACAGTGCTCCAAGCTTTGTAATTAGACTATCAAGCTTCTACAGTGCTGCTTGCTGCTTCGGCCAGACATGGAAGCTGATCTTCCCTACCCCCAAAAATTTCATGTAACATGGTAGAGGTCATAGAATCATAGAGCGTGTTGGGCTGGAAGGGACCTTTAAAGGTCATCTAGTCCACCCTCCCCTGCAGTGAGCAGGGACAGATATGACTAGATCAGGTTGCTCAGAGCCCCCCATGGGCTCTGTGTGCACCTAGGGATGCTCTAGGTATAGCTGGAAAATTCTTCCAGTGGTTTCAGTTGGGTAAACGGTTCCTTGCTCAATATCCTAAGTCACTGCATCTGCTGGGTTTTGTGTTTTCTTGAAAAACCACCATTCTGTCTTCTCATGCAAAGTCACAGCTGAAAAGGAGGGATTGGTAGAGAAAATTTGGGAATGCCTTCTTTTGTGGAAAGGTGGCTCTGCCGTGTCTCATGCTTCAATGACCACCTCATGGCTGACTGCAGTAGGAGGGGTACGTGAACCCTGGACCAGGAATTCCCATGGAAACCTCAGAGATTCAGATAAACTTGTTCACTGCTCAGCTTCACCATTTCTCATCCTCATTAAAGTCAAAATACATTATAAACCAGGGTATCACTCAGTAAACGTCCTCTAATTTAACTCATACTGAAGGAGTGAGAGATGAAAAAGGGGCAAACTGAAGACACAGCCAAGCGCTCAAGGAAAATCACCCTGTGAGCTATGTCTGCTTCCAGGATCACGCAAATCAACCACGGATGCTTTAGGTAATGTCCTGTGGTTGTAACTTGACATGTCAGGGTGCAGCTCGCCCTACAGCACTTCACTTTTTCTCTCCTTCAGACGGTAACAGGAGATCTGTCTGTCATCCAGAGAAATTGCTCTTCCTCGTATCGATGCTACTACTGGCAATGTGATATATACCAGCCTCTGAAACTGATATTTGTAAAGAGGCTCTGGAGGCAGAAAACCCTCCAAGCTTTGATACTATTTAGGGATTTACTAGCACATTTCCTTGGGGCAAAAGCAGTGCTGAAATGCTCGCATCACCTCACAGCCTTTGGGTCGCCTTTGGATGGACACTACTGTGCTAAAGCTGTGTGGAAACTGGGGTGAATGGGACTGGTGTGCACTCTGTTGGTGTCATGGCTTTTTTTTTTTGAAGGTAATATGAATACAAGAATGCTTTGCTGAGGAGGCTGTTAGGCTCAAATCCCTCGTGGCAGAGCAAATGTGACATGAGTGAAGCTGGCAAACAAGCTTTGTGAAAGCAGTCACTCAGCAAGGTACTGAGATGAAAGTTCTTGTCACCAACAAGTGGCAATTATTTCTTCATCCATTGGGATCTCTGCCTTCTATTCCTCCTGGAAAGAGAGTGATCTTCATGTTCTGGCATCCCTGCAGGGTGCATTGTAGTGGCATGACAGAAACAAGAGGGATCTCGTGGATTTGATGAGCCCTTTGTGTACTGAAGGCATGAAAAAATCGAGAGTTTCAGCAAGGAGTGATGAAACTGAAGAGGATTTTCTTCAACATCTTCATCTTTCTAGAAGCAGCATTTTCACTCATGTGGCCTGACATGGGGCAGCACCAAGATGGCTAGCAGAAGCGTTCCTTGGTAGGATCAGCGCCGAAGTAACCAAACTTATTGAATATGCCTGAGCTGCAAACAACCTGGGCTCACCAGAGATCCAAACTGTGTCTTGAGGTCAATGACTTCTTGTTACATCCCACTTCTGCCCTATAGACACAGGATAAGGCTCCACTCACCCTCCAGCATCACACCTTTGACACAGCTACATGAGTGTTAAAGCTCTTTTGTCCCTCAGTAGGTTTCATCAAGTCTTTCTTCAACAGAGGTTGATTTTGCTAGTTGTTCTCCAGCTTGCATAATGAAAAATACTGTAGTAAGCAAGAAAATGCTGCAGCAGCTCCTGCTTCTAATGAAAACCACATTGTGGCAGAGCCCTGAGGACCGGCTGGGGGAGGTGGAGGCAAGGGGGCTCCCTGGCTCCGCTCACAAGTATGATTCAGTAAGTCATTTCAAGGGTAAACACATAAATCAGTCCTTCTTGAACAGAATCCAAACAATCAGAAGTATCCCCCTGGCTTTATTCAAAACATCTCTGCTGCTGCTACTGAGGAAATAAAAGGAGTGGATAAAAACAAACACCCTTTGGTGGAAGAGAGCAAAGAAAACACTCAGCGTAAACGTTCAGATGGCCACCGAGGAACTTTACTCAGAGGCTAAAGTTCTGGCTGCTGTTGATGTTCTGATAAATCCCCTCCCTCAGTAGTGGCGTCAGGCGTACACTGAGGTTGTTGCTCAGTGTTAGGATGGATGCCCCAGAGAAAAGAAAAAACAGATGGGAGAGAAGAGAAAAAACGCATCAACTATTCTTCCCCTGCAGCAAATACGGTTTAGCTAATGTGCAAGTCTGGATTTGTACAGAAAGCAGGACCTACTATGGCATCCTGTTTTCATCAGTGTGCCCTGCTGGGAAAGTTTAACACTGGCTCAGTCGAATGGTGAAGATCAAGAGGAAAATTCATTTTACGAGGGTCAAAACAGCTGTTTAATCTGCAGTGTCAGATTAAAAAAAACCCACTCAATTGCGATAGATTTTGCAAATGAAGGCTATAGAGCTGTTATAACTCAAGCTGTCCCACCCCCAACATCCAGCTCTGTGTATAATGTCTTTGAAGAAGTCATTATCTCTACAATTACTATCTGGTTTGGCTCACCATGCTGCAAACCTGGGGTCTGTCTGAGAAGCTTTTCACACCTAGTGCTGTTGTCTGTCACTGTCTTAAAGACTTTAGTGCAAGGCAGTGATGATCTCAGAGAGGTTGAGTTACAGTGGAACAGCAGATGCTACAGAGGTGTTTTTAGCAGTTCAAAGTGAGCATTTAAAAACGGTGCTACTTGAACTCACCTCTCTAGCAACGTCATAGGATCCGTTTCTGCTGCACGATCCTGAAACTTCCCGACTGAGATGATGGAAACTACTCTATGTTTTCTACTGTGGGTCTTCACCGAGAACACAGAACAAAACACAATGTCCAGCATTATCCCTTTGCCTAATTGTGCTAGCCAAAGCTTTTCCTTACAGATCCTTCCATTGAATACCGGGCTCAACTCATGTGCTGGTTTAGCCCAGCTATGCTTACAGCTTGTCTCTTTAGACAGGTTTATAACCCTGTAAAAGGAGGATTCAGAAGATGAGCCATGTTCCCTGAAGTGTGATTGTAGACAGCACAAAGCCAATCAAGCTGTGGCCAGTGGAAGTCCAGAAAGTGCCACTGGACAGTGCATCCTCCCTGTGTCACCAGCTGGATTCTGCCCTGAAGATCTATAGGTAATTCAGCAAAACAGCTACAAGTCATTTTCTGGCAGATGCACATAAGAGACTACACAGCTCGGTGGATATTTTACAAGTCCTTGGTTGCTGCATACTCATCTTTCCATCTAGTTGATCCTACTTGTCAGTTCAAGCCCACCATTTAAATATAAATTGCTTTGGGTTTGCTGTGGGTCCTCTCTTCCCTACCTCTTGCTTATCTGACTCCACTCTTGAGCTTCTATTGCAGACGTAATAAAGTGTCATTCCCAATGGTGCAAGACCTGACGCTGCAACTTCAAAGGGTGATTTCCATCTTGAATACAACCCCTTCCCGCATTAGCTTGGATGTGTGTGTCACTAAGATGCACATGATCCCATCACTTGACTGTGCTTCTACGCACGAGGGGAGAGGCAGGCAGCAGAGTGAGTAGTTAGGAAGGAATTACATTTTTCCTGTCAGTCCTTTCACTAGAGAGAATGTTTGGAGACTTTACTGGCACAGTCGCGTGAAGTGTTTTCCAGGCTAGATTTCATCAAGAGACTTCAAAGTGAGTTTAGGATGTAAATGTAATATTCTGATGATTTTGTGCTGAACAGATTCATCTCTCCTTGCTCTAGAGTTGAAACAGCTCCTAGCAAAAGCAGAATCAAATCCAGCGTATTTGTACAGATGGATGCTCATTATCTGAACCCACATGGATCATGCAGAGTGTGTCAGGGACCAGAAGGTTGAGCCTGCTTCCCTTTATTGAGAAGGCATACCACAGGGTACCCACACAAGGAAGAGCTGGAGGCATACTGGGGGCACTCTGGAGGGCAAAAGAAGGGTTTGGCTGGTGGGGGATGTATATGTATATGCAGGTGTGTGGGAGAGTGCTCATCCTGGCAGAAGAACTGCCCCTTCCTCATGTCAGGTACACATATGAGATCAGACAGATGTGGTGAACATCTGCTTTATCACAGAATCGCTAGGGATCGGAAGGGACCTCGAAAGATCATCCAGTCCAATCCCCCTGCCACAGCAGGATCACCTAGACCAAGTCACACAGGAACACATCCAGGTGGGTCTGGAACGTCTCCAGAGAAGGAGACTCCACAATCCCCCTGGGCAGCCTGTTCCAGTGCTCTGGTACCCTCCCTGGGAAGAAGTTCCTTCTGATCTTGATATGGAACCTCCTCTGTTCCAGCTTGCACCCATTGCCCCTTGTCCTATCACCAGATGCCCTTGAGATCATCTCACATCAGAGGAGATCATCTAGAGGTCACCTTTAGAGATTATCTAGTGATCAGAGGAGATCTTATGGTCACCTCTGGAGATCATCTAATCCACCCAAAGTGGGTTAAGGGCAACTGCAAGCTCCACAAGGATCAACTCCAGTTCCACCAGTTACTCAAAGGCTCCTGCCTGGTGTTTCATGAGCATTTACCTCCAGCCTCTGAACATCTTTCATATCATGGTTACTTGTTTTCCCCTGACGGAGCTGGTGCTTTAGAGCTACAGGAAAATGCCAGAAGTTTAGTGCTACAGTTTGCCTTGAAGACACTTCTAAGTAGAAAGCAGATTTGATAGGTATTCTTGTCCCTGAAGAGGTACATTCTGCTTCCATAGCACTTCCTGAAGTTTAGGAAATCAGCTGTTCAGATCCTCCTCTGAACAGTGTGATGACTGGGAGCTTCAGCATCTTGACCAGGGGGACTGTGCTTCAAAGGACTGTGAGGAGCAGGCATGTTTATATTGCTGCTCCTAAAACTGGGCTCCTAAGCCACATCCAGGGATACTTCATGTCTGTAACTGCAAATTACTGTTATGTTGTGTACAGAGGTGACTGCTGAAACACTGCATTCAGCTGCTAACTGGGGTGTTGGGGAATAGGAAGCATGTGCTAAATCATAATCTTGGAAGCATTTGAGACATCTAAATACAGTGAGAAGACAGAAATCATTTTTGCTGAAGATACCTTCCTTTTGTTCACTTCCTGTGCCAACGGCAATCTTCTGATGTCTCACTTAGTGGAAGGAAGCAGAAAGGCTTGTTGCAAACAGGGAGGATGCTGCTTCACCACAAAAGATCTGGCAAAACCTTCTGTGGGTTGTGTTTCATTTCGAGCACTACGGGATCAAAAGGCCAGCTTCTTTCTTTTCCTGAATCAAAATATGGAAAGCAGAGGGACCTTAACTGTTTCCATACACAACCCTAGGGCTGAATCGACACACCAAAGCCTTATCACACAGAAAAGATTCATTGACTGGGTTGCTTATTAGCAGTGAAAGCCACTAAGTGGCTGAGTACTGGAATGGCTGGACATTGATTTCTGGAAAGGTGTATGTCTCCTCAAAGGGGTACAAAATATATTTCACCAGAGAATTCACACAGGGAAAAAGCATGTTCTCATTCACTGTTTCTGTATTTGAGGAGGAGGGGGCTAAGGGGAGACCTCATCACCCTCTACAACTGCCTGAAAGGGCATTGTAGAGAAGTTGGTTCTGGTCTCTTCTCACAGGTGATTCGGAAGGGCTTCAAGCTGCAACAGAGGTTTGGACTGGGCATTGTTTTTTCATGGAAGGAGTGGTTGAACACTGGAATAGACTGCCCAGGTTGGTGGTTGGGTCCCCATCCCTGGATGTGTTCAAGAGTCACTTAGCTGTGGTGTTAGGGGACAGAATTCAGGGGAGAACTTGCAGAGTAGGGTTACTGGCTGGACTCAATGATCCAGAGGGTCTTTTCCAACCTGAATGATTCTGTGATTCTGTGAACAATTTGAAAGTGATTTCATAGAATCCATTTGCCCCAAATATTCTACAGCAAATCATACCATAAACATTTTCAAAATCCCATAGGCTGAGCTTTGCCTTACAGGATTATTGTTCTAACAATGATGTCCATACAAAATGCAACTCACTGGCAAGGAATATAGTGACAGAAAAGGGAGACTGTAACTACTGTTGGTGCATAGTTTATTGGTGTCTCACTGTCCTAGCCACACGGTTAAAGCGTGGTGAGCCTAGGATGGCTAATTTGTTTTTGAAAGAATCTCCATCTGGGTAACATGTTTTGTTAAGCCGAAGCCAAAGCGGGCAGAGAGGAATTGTATTTCTGCGTGCCAGAATAGGATGTGTTTCCTGATAATTTTGCAGACGTGCCTTTTCATTTTCTGCCCAGTGAACTGAGCTCAGATCTGTTAAAACACAGTCATTACCAAAATCTCCTCTAAATATTCACTAAAAGCTATTTAATAAGGGTGATTCTTCAATAAAAGAGGAGCAAGAAGTGGAAGTAGCTCGCTCAGGGGTTACTTCTGTGTTCCTTGTTGTCAAGAGGCTATCAAAGAAGACAAAGTCTTTATTGTGTTTTGGCTCTGTTTCACTAGCAATGCAAATCACAGGGCAGGAAGAACAGGTAAAGAGGAGAAGGGCACCGGAATCGCTCCTTTATTTTCGTTGGCTGTGACAAAAGCGTTCTATGTCCTCTGGGATGTATTTTCTCAAGTGCCAAGTGTGAGGTAGGAAGAGTCAGAGTCTAATGAAGCTAAATTTGTAAAGGGCAGGTCATATGTCTCTTGTATAGAGAAGTGAAATAGTTCGTCACTTTTTTCTGTGTGGCTTAGAGGTGAGAGGTGGGGTGATGGCTGGGACAGAGACACTACAGGATCTGGAGGCTTCTATGCATCTTGTTTTTAACATTTAGCTCCATCAATTTAAAGGATAATAAGAAAGCTTAAGTTTGCTCACTATGACCAGAGGGTAACCAGTCAGGTTCAAGGCAATGAATAAGCTGTGCTCTACACCATTAACTGAGTAGGGAGAGGAACACTAGGGTTGGGGTTTGGATGATGTTAGTCTGTAAAATAACTCAAATAGTACTTACTCCTTTCCATGGCAATTTATAGGAGCTCTGACCCCAAGGAGAAAGATGTTCTTTATCCTGAGCTGTGCTTGTTCTGTCTGCAAAAAACATATTCAGATAGGCTGTAACAGTCCAAGCAGAAGCTATTTATGTGTTGCTGGGTGTTTCTGACTTGAAATACATGACAGCCCCTATGTTAAATGTGTGGCTTCAGCTTCTAAATGTCTGTCTCAAAGCCTCACTTTCCCATGTGCTTTTATATTAAAATAAAGGAAATGAGGAAACTTGAAAGTTCAAAACCTTCTAGGGGGTTGCCCAGAGAACAGGTGAGCCCATTGGAAACCTAAGTATCAGTTCTCCTTGCCCTCCTTTGTGCATTTCTATGTTCGTTCTATTGATTAATTAGTTTGTGTTTCTTTAGAAGCTGTGCATGTGTTTAGGACTTTTTAAGGGAGAAGTTGCCCTTGAGGATAGTGCTCTCAGGGAGACCAGCATTACACTTAGCTAAACTTTTCTTTGCCTTGCAGTATTTGCCTCCATGGTTGATGAAGATGCGATTACAGGGCTGAAGTACAAAGTCATCATTTCAGCTGCATGTGTCTGAAGAATGTTTACTTAGAAACCACCTTCCAGAGGTAAAAGATGAAACTTCTGCCCTGTTCAGGAAGAGCAACAGACTGCCTGGTGTGATTTGTGGTGGGAAGCCATCTGCTGCTGACAGTGGACTGGCAGAGACTGGCTCAGGCTGGTGCCTTTGCTGTCGAGTCTCAGTGATGATGCCCTGGCCCTGACACCCAGGAACCCAGATCTGCTGGAGCTGGTACCTACATCTAAGGTGTAGAAAGGCCTCCTGATCCTCTCAAAGTCACTGACAATCCCATACTCTTTTTCAGTAGAGGAAAGGGTTTAGTATAAGTGCTTTAGCTGGGTTCTTTGCATTAAGTGGTGCAATGGTGGGATGATGGTGGCTGGTTTTGCAGATGATGCTCCACGGTGCCAGCACGCTCAGGTAGCAAACCAAGTTATTGCCTTCTAAGTGCACATAGTCATTAGCAGGCCTGCAGATGGATGTCACTGACTGCAGATTCTTTTTTAATCTGAGGCTGTGTTTGATGTTAATACAGTGATTTGGTTTGAGAGGCACCAACAGCTTAATGGATCCTCTTGTTGTTTACATGTGTGCTGTCTCCTTGAGAGCTACTGGGTTGCTCGGTACAACAGGAGAAACTTAGAGCTAACAGCATTAATGTGCAACATCCCAACTCCTGCCTCCCCATGGGGGGATGATGAAAGCTCTGGTAATGTGCTGGGCCATCAACTGGCTCTTCATAATAAGATGGCACAAATAAAATTGAGATAGCCAGCTATGTAACCTGTCTGCCCAGTGTGATCAGGGTTACACTGCTGGGTTTAGCAAAGGTAGAGGCAGAGGTAAAGCCTTGTCCTGCTGCACCTAGTGGGTTTCTCTAATGTGTTTCAACAAACCTGAAAATTCAGGGGTGTAGAAACACAAGTAACTGTATAATGTTTTGTAGCCCTTCATACAGCTGTGCTCAGTTGTTGACAACATGACTTGGGAGAAAGCAGATGGGTTTGCAGTCCAGAAGTCTGGAATTCATTAGTGGAAATTTTCAGACGTGGGTTGGTTTGGTTTGGGATTTTTTTTTTTCTTTTTGGCTTAGCTGCAAGAAGTCAAAGCAAACAGAGCTGAAATTTCATAGTGAGGGGTGTGAAAGAGTTTCTTTGCTCTCTTTCAGCAAAGAAGTGACGGGACAGAAAAATTAAACACTTGACAATTTCTTTTTCCTGGTTTGCTTTATCTGTGGCAGAAAACCTTTACTGAGAAAAGGGGCTCTTAAGGGCTCCTCTGGAATTCAGGTTTATTTGGAGAACACCAACACAATACTTGCTACTACAGACTGCTGTTGTGCTAACCCCGGAAAGGAAAGGGGAGGAGGCAGGAGGAGTGATGTTAATTTATTCAACAAAGGGTTCAAACTGTGTAGCTCTCCCTACAAGGATCTTTTTCTCCTACACAGAGATGAAACCTGCACAGTGAATGTTAGCCTGTGACACCTTGACTCGAGGCAAGAGCAAAACTCTTTGATAATGAGGTGCTGTTTCTTGGAAACATGGAGGTTTGTGCTTGGACTTTATGTTGGATGAGTTAGTTTTCTAGGCACTTGCTGTGAGCAGACTGCAACATTCCACCAGTGCGACTGCCTGGAAGAAGCTGGAGGTGGAATTATTTTAGGGGAACTGAAAAATTCTTCACATCAGTAAAAGTACAGAGCTGCAGCCCTTCTGAGCCAGGCACCAGCTCCACTACTGCCCTGGCACAGAGCTCCAAGCCAGCTTCTGCTGCTTCAGAGTTTCACGGCTGTTTCTTCTTCTTTTCCTCAGCTTCTCCCTTCTAGATTGGTTGCTCTATGCTACCTTTGTTTTGGGGGCCAATGACATTGTCCCAGCTCCTGGCAACCCATTTCTAGAGCATTTTCCTTGTGAAGCCAACCGCCCCTGCCATGTTACTTCCTGGCATCCCTTGGACAACAAGCATTTCCTATCCAGTTATGAGGGTATTAAGACCCTGGAGAGACTGGGTGATGGTCCAGGGCCAACAGCATGAAGCCACAGTAACAGGCAATAAGGCTTTGGAGAGCTGCCTTTTCCATAAGTAAAGGAGAGCTGGAGAGAGAAAAAACACTCATATGAAGCCTCTCCTGCTAAAATCTTTCAGCACACACTGTGGTTCTGCTGCAAAGGGTGTTTCAACATGAGCTGCTGGAAGCTGAGCTGCTCGTGAATGCCGATGTGGTTTACACACACCTACAGGCTAGGAAATCCTTTAAGCCTTATGTAAACACAGGCTAACAAAACTACTTTGCCTGGGACTTTAGAAGTGTTGGGTAAACTTCTTTGAGATTGAGAGACTCAGTTGTTTAAGAAAGAATCTCATTCTCAGTCCTCTTGTATTTCCAAGCTGAGTTAGGTGTTATCCTCTTATGCAGACATGGGGGGAGCAGATTCAGTGTGTCATTGCAGCCTCGGAGAAGTCACATCCTAACAAAGCATCACCCACATCCGTAAAGGACGATGACTCTTGCCAGTTGGAGCTAAGGGCTAGCTAACCCCTCAGCAGATGTCACTTAACATCTGTGCTCCACGCTTTGAGGCAGCCCGTAATCGATGTGACTAAGAGAAAACGAAATTGGAATTTGTGTCTGTGAACTGGGATGTGTAATTATGGCAGATGATCATCCTCTAGTTCTTGGAAAAGGCAAAGACTCTTAGCCGGGATTTCCTTAGTGTGATCCAGTTCAAGAAGCAAATGACACTTCACAGAAATTGCTGCAAAGCTGAAGGAGAAAATTTCTGGTCCTTAGTGCCAAGGGTGCTGGTGCTTTCCTGTGACCTGACACTCTTCCTTTTAGTTCCCAGCATAGAAATTCCTGTTCCAACTCCAGTGGCAGATGTGAGACAGACTGTGAAGCTGTTTCTTCTGCCTACTTTTAGTGCTGCTTGTTGTAAATTAACTCAGAAGCTAGGTGATATAAAATACAATGGTTCTTTATACACTGATTACTCACAAGTGAGGATGGTTTTAGCACATTCAGGTGAAAACTGCACTAAAAGGCTGCTTCAGTTTTCCATGCTAGGTGAATTTATGACTGCACACACTCCTGTTAAATATTGGCTGCTTCGTGCCTTTAATTCAACGCCTCTCTGTGCTGAGTTAATTTAAAATGTGATCAAGCTGCATTATGAGAAGATACCTGAGTGCAAGCTCTGAACCTCAACTGACTGTGTTGCACTCAGGTGCTCTCTTGAGCTCTGAGGCCATACGTGTAGCTGCTGTACAAGCACCAGTTTCACCATTACTATGGTTAGAAGACTTCAACACTTCCCTCAAAAACATGGGCAGAACCTTTGTAGCTCCTACAGCCAGAAGAGACTTGTGATCATCCCGTCTGCCAGCTACAGGACCCGCTGCTGACTGCCTTGACATAGAGCTGATGTCCCACAGCTCAGTCATTTATAGGGGGTGGAGGAGAGTGGTGCAGGCAGCTGTACAAATAGGGGGTTTAGCTGTTTTGGTTTCAAGTTTACAGCCAGTTTTGGTCAGTTGAATTGAAACCCGCCTGCCTTTGCCGTCAAAATGCACAGCACATAAAAAAGGCATTGGATCCAACTTGAAACCAAATGTTATGGCTGGGAGAGAATGTTGTTTAAGATGTAAAAGAACTACAGAAAATAGAAGTATTTACTCCTCCTTGGTTTTCTGGCAACTCTCTTCTTCCCCCGCCCCATTCCCTCTAATTCTTCCCTCAATTTTGCCCAGGTTGTAATGACTTAGTGCCTCTTCTTGCAGAAGCAGTAGGAGGTATTTCAGACCGGTGTGCTCACAAGTCAAGGCAGCACAGTTAACACTGAAAATGCTTTTACAACCAAAGAATATTCCCGAGAAAAATATCTCCCGGTGAAACAACCCACCATCCCGTCTCCCACTTGCCGAGATACAACGATGGGGTAAATTGAGGACAAGGTTTTTGCTTTGAAACTGAATTTCCTGCTTTCAGTCAACCTACAGCTTCCCTCATCTGGAGTGTTTACACCAAACTAATCACAGCCCAATGACAATACCACAGGCAGCTCTGCTTGCCAAAGGCAACTTAGCAGTGCAACAGCACAAACCTCTCCAGAGGGACTTCATCCTTTTATGCATCTCCTGGCGTACCCTACGCATGAGCTTCTGAACCCATTCAGTAATTGGAGCTATTCTGTTTGGAGTAGAAAGAGCCCACGTGAGTGAGTGAGTGAACCCCAAAAGGGGATTTTTAATTTTTAAAATCCTGCACTTAAGTCGGAAGGAAAACTATGTTTAGAAGGGAAAGAAGAAAACTAGAAGGAATTTTTACTGGCAGTAAAACAGTGCAATTCATAGCTTGGTCGTAACAGTTTGTGCAGTTTGCAGAAGCTGTCAGGGATAGATTTATTGGCTGGACACGGGCCTGCCTGAGGGCTGTGGGGTGCACTGGAGGTGACGCAGTGGGGGAGCTGCCACATCTCTGCTTGACTTCTCCTCCACTTCATGCTCACTTAAGGTTAACACCTCGCACGCTTACTGTCCAGTGCTGTTTTGGTTAATTTATCAACACCTACCTTCTAGTCACCCTGTCCTGTAGCAATACTCTAAGCGTGGTAAACAAATTGGTGCCCTTAGGTGCTTCCTAATCCTGAGTACAGAGGAACTGCACAAGAACTGAACTGGTTTTGCATATGACTGGTGATAGAATAGTTATCTTGAAATCCTCTGTGTGCAATGTCTTTGGGTCTACCAGCGCAAATGTGCCCAGTCCTGATTTGGATGACTGGTGGATTATGGCAGATCCAAAACTCTAGAAACAGTGATACAGAGGGGTTGTTAGTTGGCAGTGAAAGAAAATGAATGCTTTGATTTAAACATAGTTTATGCCTTTTTTTTTTAAAGCTGCCAAAAGAACAAGATTATAAGCTGCTACAGAAACAACCCAAGCTGTGGCTGTGATTTGTGTTAGGCACTCAAGCAGCAAACATACAGGAACTCTTGTCAAGAGTTTCAGTGCTGTGACTCCAGCACTGAAAATAACCCACCTGTGAGATGAGTTTCCTTCAATCATTTATCAGTTGCAAAACCATAGCAGCACATATCCATCAGAACTGTTAACACATTTATTAAGGCTGAGGAATCTCTGCTCATCTGGCATTTAGTGATGTTTGGGCACCAGGGATTTTACTTTCAGCTTCTTTCTAAATAAATAGTGACACTGCAGCTGCATCGTTAAGTGCACCAGCCCTGAAAATCACTGCTGGGACTTGAACGTGGCTCCCCCCATTTATTTATTTTAATTACAAATGGGAGAAAAAGGGAGAAGTGTGTAAGTTGCCAGCTTACAGCCAATCTTTTGACTGTAGAAGAGAGTGATAGGAACTGAAGGTTTGAGTGTGTGAAGTAGAGCCAGATGCATCTTGATATAAATGGTCTGCTCTTAGACGCTTGTCTTTTAGTCTAGAACTGCCAATAGCTGGAGCTGTATGGAAGCGACCTGTCATCTCAGCACTTCACTTCCCACCAGCTCCTTCCAGTTGCTGCAGTAGCAGCTTCTTGCTGGACAGTAGTTGAGATGGTGGAGAAAACTGGGCTGTTACTGAGCATCCCTTTGCCTTGCTTTGTGGGGAGTACAGGTATGTGTTCTGCAAACCAGAAGGTTTTGATTTGCAGAGTCAAAACCTTCTTGCCAGAGAACTGTCTAAAGGGCAAAGCGGAGGGCAGCCAGCAGCAAAGCTAATTTCTAGCTTCAAAGGTGTTCCTTTCAAAGGGCAGTTTAAATCCTTGAAGCATTAAAGCTGTGAAAACAAATCAAGACAAGAACGGAACCAAATTGTTCTTATCAAAATAGCAAGCTGGGTCCGTAGGCTTGGGAATAAAACTAACCAGGGCAGTGCAGAAGTTGCTCTTCACCCCACTCTGTGGTGTTGAGTGAGGCAGTACAGCTTGGGAATTGCTGAGTGATTGCACTTGGAGGGTGGTCACTGCCAGGAGGGCTCTGCGGGAACTGGGGAAGGAGCGTAAGGCTTTTCCTTTAGTGGGGAAGAAAGAGGTGATGCTGCGGCCAGCCCTGTCGTGTGTTGTGGCTGTAAGAGCCATATGGAGCAGCTGCGGTACCTTTTTGATTCTACAATCAGCCCCTTGTTCAAACACTCCCAGGGAAGCCATGATTTGGTCTCTACTGAAAAGAATTGATTTCCTTTAATGATTTTTTTTTAATCACAGAATGCTTTGGGTTGGAAGAAACCTTTAAAGGTCACCTAGTCCAACCCTCCTGCAGTGAACAGGGATATTTTATCTTTGGAATGCAAGCTGCTTGACGTCTTATATGGGCATGTCTTCCCCAGCTATTGTAAGAAGCCAGTTTTGCTCTCTCCCACCCCACGTAATCCATGAGAGTTCTGTATTTAAGAAAAACACTGTCTGCACAGTCCTGATCCCCAGCAAAGAGGCAGGGGAAGGGTGGGTATAGTGACATCTGTATTGCTGTGTCAGCATTTGTAACTCTTGACCTGAAGGACCACACAACAAGCTGAGAAAATGAGTCCAGCAGCAAAACCTAGCTTGCATGAAAAACCTACAGACTTCTCCAAACACCGCTTGTTCTCCCTGACACTTCCCATTAATTCATTTGCAGCTCTAGTTAGGAGGGATTTACATCAAAGCCTCACTTAAAGCCGGTTCAAAACTAACAGCTTTGATTAATTATTTTTAAATGTGCCTTTGTGTTTTTACAGTCTTTCCAATCTACTTAATTAGCTGGGTTGCTTTTACCTTACACAAGCTCATTATGACAATTCTGCTGAAAACCTGTCATGGAATTACATCACGGTTACTTAATTCTCCATCACAGGTATGATGTTGATTCACATTTACATGCAAGTCCTCCTGCCACATGTAATCTTTAGCTCTTCCAAGACAGCTGTATGACAGGGACAAAGGGTGCTTCTCAGATAAAACACTGTTAATTACTAGAATGTACTTGTAAACTCAAAGTACTCACTCCTTACTCCTAGACAGATCCTGGGTGAGCAGCTAGCTGACAGCTCCACTGAGAGAACATTGCTAGAACCAACATGTTCTCTTCTGCTTTGAACTTCTCAGCAGAAGAAAGGTGTTGCCCTCTTCACTTCAAAGGCACCTCAGAACCACTGCAGAGCTGAGATGGATGCAGAGGACAGCTGGTTTCTTCTGTGAAGCTGTCTTGTCCCCTGCCACACATGGCCCAACCTCCTTCAAATGCCAACAAGTCAACAGACTGCAGTGAAATCCAGAGCAAGCTGGCAGCCCAAATATTCTCGAGAGCCTTGATAGGATGGCATCCTAGATCCAGCTTTAACAACACAAGCCAGAATCACTGAATGCTTTGGGTTGGAAAAGACCTTTAAAGGTCATCCAGTCCAATTAAAGTTCATCTACTCCAGAAGGTGTGCAGATATGGATCGCACTAGCTGGAATATGCAAACGTAGTTTGAAGTAGCTGTCCTTAAAATGCTGCTGGCTGGTTTTCAGGGCAGATCAGAGATGCTGTTCTTCCCAACCACATCCTGAATGATTTTCATTGCTCCCTGCCTTTGCCTAATGGTGCCCCAGGCAACTTCCTTGTTACTTGACACTAAACCAGTGCTACTGCAGTTTCTTTACCCTACTGTACCCATTTCCTACTCCTTTGTTTGATCTCTTCCACACTGAGAGATGAAAGAAGGATGTAGCTGGGCAAAATTTCCTGATCCTCTGGAGTGTGTCTTCAGGTTTATGTTCCGACTTCTGTGGGAAGTTGCATCAGTTGACCTCGTTGCTTCCCAGACACTGTCTCTGATGGAATGGAAATGGCCAACTTGCATTTACAAACTCCTTGTCACACTGCTCGCTGGGGCTTTGTGGGGTTGATTTAACAGCATCCTGAGCAAAGCACTTCTCCAGGGTACAGCAGACTGGCTTTATCTCATTGTGCTGAATGCAATAGTTGGTACTTCCACATAGTTTAGCTTGTGGACTTTTCACTTAAAGTTTCAGGGTGAGATAGGATCAACGCGATCATCTCCACGGATTGCTGTCAAATCTGTCCCTTCAAGCCAAACACCCCCCTCAGGAAACACAATTACTGTATTTTCTAATGAACCTCCACACAGTAATGGAAAAGCCAAATGGCATCAGAGAGATGAGGCTGGGAATTGTTGGCTGATAAATTGCCAGAGTGACATGTTAACCACCACTCAATGCTGCTCATCCTTGCAGTATGAAGTCTCATTTTTGTTTCATTTTCTGCCTGGTAATGTCTCATGGAAACAGGAAATGTCTTCCATGAGTGAAATGTTGGGCTCTGCCTCGTGATCTTTGGCTGTTAGTTTGGAGTCATGTTTTAAAAAAAACATAGAAAGGCTTCTTTCCTTCTGTCTGCACCACTTGCTAAATAAAATGAAAAACAAAAGAGGGGTTTTACTGTATTTAATAGAAACAGCAGTGCTGCTGTTTAATAGAAACAGGCAGTGCTGAGAGCCTCCACCTTCACTTGGGCTGCACTGGAGGAAACTAGATCTGTGATTGATTCAGAGGAGCGGCAGAGTAACCTGAACTGACAAGACAAACTGGAATGAAGTGTCAAAATGACCTGCCTGGTGTCACACAGCAGGTCAGTGACAGAGCAGGGGCTGCAGTGGTGACAAATCATAGGTCTGTTTGGTCTTATTCTGTGGAATAGGGGGAAGGAAAACAAAACTGGGTTTTGTGGTGCCCAGAGCTGTTTCTCACAGGTGGTAAAAAAAATACACTTTATTTATTCCTGCTTTCAAACCCATTTAAAGCAGAATTTCTAACACTGTTTGAAAACGTTTTCAAGCCAAAACATTTCCAAGCCATACAATTAAAGAAATACAGGCTTTTGCCATAGGACTGAGATCCAGTTTCCCATTTGCAGCAGCACAAAGATTTAATGCTGATGTTCCAACCTTTGTCCTTCATTCAGCCATCTCTATTAAGAGAAAAGGTGGCAAAGTTTTGAAGGAATCACTATTTCATGTAAAAAATGACCTACAGAAAGACCTGCAGGAGAAAGGGAGGCCTGAAGTTCTACCTTAAATATCAACTCGTGTCTGAGTTTTAGTAACTTTATGTATGAGATGACTAGGATCATCTCTATGAAATATTTTAAAGTCATTTTACTAAGGAATGAGGAACTATATCAGGCTGAATCATAAAGTTTTATGTGTTTAAAAAAATTATGGTGGTTTAAATAGAGGCTTGAGCTGCTTCTGAGTGCTCACACTGCAAGCAAGCTAAGCTGCAAGGTGCTCACTTTACAAGTCACTCTTCCCTTTGCTTCACAGTGAAGCAGAGGTTGGATGGGACCTCTGGAGATCATCTCATTCAAACCCTCTGCCAGAGCATGTTGTCCAAGAGCGGATCCAACAGGAACACATCCAAGTGGGTTCCAAGCATTTCCAGAGAAGGAGACTCCATGACCTCTCTGGGCAGCCTGTGCCAGCACTCTGCTATCCTCAAGGTATTCTTGTTTCTGTTGCTCCCTATCTTCACACTGGGTGCCCAGACTTCACTGGGTGTGCAGTGTCTGGCCCCATCCTCCTGACAGCAGCCCTCTAGATATTTGAAAGTATTGATAAGATCCCCTCTCAGTCTTCTCCAAGCTAAAGACTCCCAAGTTTCTCAGCTTTTCCTCACGAAGGAGATGCTCCAGTCCCTCGGTCACCTTTATGACTGCTGGATTCTTTCCAGTAGCTCCCCGTCCTTCTTGAACTGGGGAGCCCATAACTGGACGCGGTACTCCAGCTGTTACCTTCTCGGGCAGATTAGAGCTCCCTGGGGTGTGAGCCATCGCATTTCTTTAGAAGACAACTCGACCCCGCTGCAGGGGTCACGTCTGAACTCACGGCCAGGTGTGCCCGGGCACACCTGGAAGAGTCGAACCGAGCAGGGCCGGGCTGGGGCAGGGTTTGAATTCTCGCAACACCCCTCCACCCCCTAACCNAGAGACGGGGCGCACGGAACGGGGCGGGGGGAGCGGGGAGCAGCGAGGTGCCCACAGGCGGGACAAGGAGCTGCGGGATGTGCGGTGTCCCGCCGGGACTGCGAGTCCTGGGGCTGCGTAGAGCCGGGGGGCCCTAGGGAAGGCGGAGCGATCGGCTGTCGCGGTGGTGACAGGTAAAGTCTCGGCCCCTCCGTTCGCCGCTTCTCCCGGGATCAGGGATGATGGACTTTCCGCGTTTCCCAGTGTCTGCGGTGTGTCCCGGAGGCTGGGAATGGAAACGTCCCGTTCGCACCGTCCTGGGTCCGGGAGTTCCTGGGTTGCGTTGGAAACCGCCGCTCCGCACGGTGCGGAGTCCTCAGAGCATCGCTGGGGCAGCGGCTCCTTGATGCTCGTGGCTCCGACTTTTCTAAGCCAGGACTAGCTGTGCATCACTTCCCGGCTGCGGCCATAGGAAGGAAGAGTTGGTGGATTTCAGACAAAGGCTATGAAAGAGCTTTATTCTTAGTGCTGTGAGTTGTTTAACCTTCCTTTACCTCGTAAGGATGGGATGGTGAAGATGATACGTCGGGCACATAATTTCTAAGGTAGTCTTTGGATCAGATGAAAATCGAAGGGCATGTTCAGAAGCTGCTGATGCAACGTGTTTGATTTATGGAATAAAGAAAGTTCAGTGAAACGTTACTGAAGCTTTACTGAACCCATCACTGCCGCTTCACGTCAGGTTTGGAAGGAGAGTTTTGTTGAAAGTAGAAAAAATTTGAGCTTGTACTTCTTAACCACCGTGAACAAAAGCTCTTTTGTGAGGTTCAGACTGAAAGTGAGTTGAGTTACTGCTCCCAAAAATGATTTCTGAGATCTTCTTCCTTCCTTCACATCCTCTTTTACTGTAACCTCAGAGGGAGCAGGGAGCCCAGAAAGCCTGTTTCACGTGTATGGGAACACGAGGTGATAGTGCTCAGACAATGAGAGAACCTCGGTGTCTTCTAAACAAACCCCCTGTCAGGTGAGAGACTTGGCCCAGTGTCTAAGCAAACCAGGGGTGCTTGTGGCAAGCACCAAGTGAGACATGTAATGGTAACAGCAGAACTTAACATATCCGGGCTTCATATTGATTGGGAAATGAGGGTGTTAACGCTGGTAATGGGTTTGGTAAAACAGCTAGTTTGGGGTGGAGTGACTGACTCACTATGAACTGTAGCAGTTCACGAATTGTAGTGAAAGTGGTGCTAATTTTCTTCCCATCAACATTTAGAGACTTTTCATGTAACATTTGTTATCACGGAAGATGTCCCAAATCATCCCTGCTATACTGACCTGCTGTAGGAACCCAGGAGTTCATGAGGTTGCAAACAACAGCTTCTAAATTAACGTTTAAAATATTTTTGTGTACCTTTCCAGCTTTAAGTGTAGAAAATATGTCCTGCTGTGTCTTCTCTGCCCGCAGGTAGCACACAAAGATTTAAACCTATTGTTTTCTGTTTTCAAAACACATTTATGATCATTAAATCCTTAGGTCATTAAATCCCACAAAACAAACACAGGGTTAAAAAAGATTTAAGATGCTCTTACACTGATGACCTACCAATGTGAAATCAAAATTAGCTTCACCAAGATATGGAGACTGAGATTTTCTCAAAGCTAAGGTTTTGGCATCAATCCCAACAGAGACTTCCTTCTATTTCTGAAAAAAAGTACTTAATTTTATTCAGACTTCAAGTACAGGCTGCCCCCTTCTTGATTTTGGTGAAGTCTTGCAATTGCAAGAGTTCTTGGGGATTTTTCTCACCAAAAAACATAATCAAAAATTGTTTTTCTCCTTCTTGTCTCTCTGCTTGCAGCCCTGAAAGGGGAAACTGTAAAGCCCTGATATGCAAATAAAGGAAGAGCCTTGCTCTCAGTGCCTGCACCCTATTGAAACTGGTTTTAGTGATGCTTTATCAACCCTCGAGTGTCTGATTCTAAAGGTAAACAGTACAGGTTCGTCCCAGCACATGTTTCTGTGCTGACTCTGCAATTATGGAAAGTTATAAACCAGATATAGAATCCAGATCAAGAGAGCAATGCTCTAGTAAAACACTACCTAAATGCTGTCTCTGGATTCTATGCTGGTACGTATGACTCAGGGAAGTGTTTCATTGCTAGTGTTGTGCTGACAAATAAACGTTACCTGATTTGATAGCTATCGCCACAGTATTGCACTAGCTGACAGAATGCTTGAGTCTTCCTGGGGAAGAGAGATGCAAGTCCTGGAAATAGCATCTAATAGCTTGGGGAGTCCCATTGTAAAGTAACTTGTGAGTATTACGGAACTCTCTTATCACAAGTATGATTCAACGAAGATTCAGTCATACTGGTTTGCTTCCAGGAGGAATTAATCTGCAAGATGTCCTTATCAAAAGTTGTTTCTACATGAGTTGAGCAATAGGCTTTAAATCTAGCCAAAACGATGACTCTGTAGGGAAAGGAATATGCAAATGGATAAATCATGGAACAGAAGGGTATCAGTGCTGAGAGTCAGATTTATCTCCTTTAACTGGAAGAGTTGAAAATATATTCCATGAGAAGTCAAGCTGTAGCTCTTACTTTCATCTTGTGAATGGCCTCTGGTCTTTGGTGTCTTAGAGTTCACATGTGTGGAAGCACAGCTCCAGTTCCCTGGAAACAAAGCTCTTTTGAACAATTGCACACACTGGTAGCATTGTCAGGAGGGTCCCGGAGGAAGGTTCTTCCTGGAGCTCTGTGTAGTTGAAAGATGCCACATGGAACGTACAGGGCTGATGTGTCTTAAATCCATTGTGAAATCTGGCCTAGAAAGTAGAGCTGGATCTGGAACGAGGTGTGTAGCAATGTTTTGGAATGATGTTGAGAAATTTGTATTGAAGACATTGAAGAATGCTGCTCTTGAGGTTCGTGGTTACTGCCAGAGAACGGTAAATATCTGCCTGCAAAAATGATCAACACGCTCTCAGTCTACAGTGCCTGTGTACAACCCGGGGCATTATTTTTCAAAGCATCCATGAAGAACAGTGTTTAGCTGTTCAAATTCCCAGAAACCTCCTTAAAGGCAACCATTGTCTTTAATATCTCCACTAATGTTGGATGCTTTAGAAATAATTAGGCTAGGCTCCTCATAAATCTCTACTTCTGTAGCAGAAAGGCATTTTCCACCCTTTAATCCTTCCAAGATAAATTTGGAGACCAATGTAATAGTCTCAGCCTCGCTGTTAAATCAACACTATTAATGGCTTAAAACCAGCAGAGTAACTGAATTCACAACAATATTTATAAGGGAGATTTATTGGTGTATCACAACAGCCTCTTCTCTACAGCCACTTACAGTTCAAAAGCCTTAATTGAAGGGGAAGAGGGTGTTACATTTCAAACAAAGGCTTTCTCTATTTCAAACATTTGCTTGGCTGAACTGCTTATCTGCTCAGCTCTGGAAGTCTGGTTTTTGCTAACTGTAGTCTCCAGTCCTGACTTGTTGCTTAGAGAAACTGTTGAAATAGTGAAATTACATGTTTCTGTTCTATTGGGGTACAAATATGCCTGCGTTAATGAATGAAAGAGTCTAAATCTCTCCTTCTAAACGCATAGACCCCGGGACAGGAGACTTCTGGGCAAAGAAGCTGTGTTTTCCTTTGCAGGTGACCTTTCATTACACCTTTTCTAAAGATGAATCAACATCCCTCAATCTCCTAATGTAATTAGGTGGTGTACATTTGCCTTCCAAAATAAATAAGTTGTGCAGGGGTGGGGTAGGAACCAACCCCAAGAGTGAAAAAGCCACTTCTGGGTTGATGATTGTCTTGTTCATGAGTACAAGGATCAGATTTGCAGACTCTTTGAGGCTCGGTTTGACAAGGAGCAAGTCCACGTCTTTGCTGCTGATGCCTCTGTAACAGTTGACTTGAGTGTGGGGCGAGCAAAGGCATTTCGTGCCTACGTCGGGTTGGGTTTGGCAGGCAGCATTGTGTTGAGGCAGTGCAAAGCGTGAATGTTGTGGTTTGAGCGACTTGGTTTCTATCTTCAGTTTCTTTCCTTTGTTGTCCTTTTGACTCGACCCTTTATGTTTTCTTTATTCTCTTGCTGCTGAAGTGCCTGCTGTACACAGGATTAAGCTGGAGCCTTTCAGAAATAGATATTGAGCCCAGTACCTACCCGTGGGTATTTAAGGCCATGACGTTGATTACAAAGGTCTCCTTGTGCTAGTACTGGTGAATATATTCCTTCTTTGAATGTCTGGATATGAAGTAGATCACAACGTTCCCATTTTCAGCTGCGGTTTCCGTGAAAAGTAGAACTTTTTTTAAGCTTTCTCAACTGTTTAACTCTTGGTGGGTAAGAGGAAACGAGCTGGGAAAGCCTCTGTGTTGTGTGGTGAAAATGAGGGTCCTGATTCCTTTGTTGTATTTGGACTCTTTCCATCTAAAATCCCAGTAAGAAGAATTGCACTCGAAGGGAGGAGGTTGGGTCCCCTCGGGGCCTCTCTGTGATACCAGTTTTCAAAGGTTTTAAATGGAATCTGAAGGGATACAAACTCTTAAAAAAATAATGCATTAATCTTTGTCTTCAAAAATAAATTAATCTTTGTCTTCCTTTCTTCCTCCTTTGCTTTAAACAGGAATTTTTGCTTATCTAAACTACAGAGTGCCTCGGACTAGGAAGGAAATATTTGAAACCCTGATAAAAGGGTTGCAGAGACTGGAATACAGAGGATATGACTCTGCAGGTATGCGAACCGACTCAGCAAATTAATTTCAGCAGCCAGTAGCTACTTACAGGACTTTTTGCATCATTCTGACTTCTGCTTGTTGGATTTTTATGTTGGGTTGTTTTATCTTGCAGATGGAAAGATCAGAGCTAACTGTCTTGATTCTTAGAGTTTCTTCTTCAGCTTTCCTCAGGACTTGAAATTGGGCGTTTAGCTCTGTAATCAGAGCGGTTGAGGCTTAGTGCACATAGAACAGAGTTTGAGGAAGAAGAACCACATACAGGGTCATGTAGGTCGAGCAAAATTTGAGATGGGCTATGTGTATTTTCATCTATGCAGTGGGTATAGCCTTTGTCTAGTTTGCTTTGAACATACACACAGCTTAAATTATCCTCCACAGGGGAATGTATTCTTGAAAGCTAATTGTCTCCACTAGTCTGTGTTTTCTCAGCCTGTTTTTTACATCCAGTGTGTTTCATGCTTTAAATAACATTTGTGACTGTGCCCTGTCCTGCAGGGGTGGCTATTGATGGAAATAACAATGAAGATAAAGAAAGGTTCATCAAACTAGTTAAGAAAAGAGGAAAAGTAAAGGCTCTGGAAGAAGAATTGCACAGTAAGTGGCTTAAAAATTATCCCTTTACTTTGGCCTCCCAGTCCGATACCATCTGCCTCTCAGCAGAAGGGCAGATCATGAAGTTGCAGTTATGATTTGACACCAGAGAGAATGGGATTTTAAATCCAATGGCAGTTATTTGTTCCCCCTAAAACCGGCACATGAACAGCAAGCTCATCTTTAGGAACGGTGCTGTGAAGTTATCAGTCTGCCTTCCCTTTTTCTCATTGCTTCTTTGTTCAAGAGCTGGACTCTTGGTGCTTTACTGAGATGATTTCTGTACTTGGTAGCTGAAATGTCAAAACGTGGACTCTGACAGAATTTATGACCTTTTAAGCATCTGGCTGTCATCACAATCTGCTTTATGCAGTGCTCCCATCTGGGAAGCACTGGAGTTGTGTTTGAATCCGTTTACATTATAATTTGCAGTAATGTAGCCTGTTAGGCAGGCTGTTAGTGCTGGCTGAAAAGACTCAAGTCTTGGCAAACCAAGTTTGAATCTCAGTAGCCTGAACTATCTGCAGTGTAATATCAAGAAAGCAAGTTGTTTCAAAGAAAGACAGAAGGTAACTTGTAGCTTTCTGCCTGCAGAAGCTCTAGTAGTAGGTGTGTGTGTGTGAGAGAGATTGAGATTCAACTTGAAATGCTCAATAAATCCATTTCTTCTGTATAGAGCAAGATGATCTGGATTCAAAAGCAGATTTTGAAACCCATTTCGGAATTGCTCACACCCGCTGGGCAACCCATGGAGCACCAAGTGCAGTCAACAGTCACCCTCAGAGATCAGATAAAGGGAATGGTATGTGATCCCTGCAGCGCTCTGGAGCTGTATGAATTTGAATCTCTCTGTTTCTACTAGTAGTATCGTTTGTTTGTACTAGGGCTAAGCTGTTAGCACTTTATCTAGGTTAGACACTTTTGCAATAAAAGAGACTGTTATGAGGCAAAAGCAACTGTAAAAGATTGAGATCTGTCCTCTGAAAATTGATGCAAGTCAGTCAAAACTCTCTCGTTTGAATAGGAAAATCCCAGAGAAGGTAAATCCTTCACTATGGCTGGATAAGAGGGATTTCATCCCATTTTTCATTTCATTCTTCTTGGTGCTGTTCTTCTGGGTGTAGTTCAAAACTCTCACAGTGATCTGGGCCGACCTTTGTAAATGCTTTCAGAATTTTTCAGCTTCTGCTTTCTGTTGTCCCATGTCGTGATAAACAGCAGGTCTGAAAGGTAGTGTCTGTAGTAGGACTGTAGAAGATCTGTAGAAGGCAGCGTCTACTGTACTTCTAAACCTTTTTCCCCTCTAATTTTGTGTCTGAGTGAGGTATTTTACTTTTCCCCTTGGTAATATATATACTTTCTTTTTTCTTTCAGAATTCGTTGTTATCCACAATGGAATCATCACAAATTATAAGGACCTGAGAAAATTTCTGGTGAGTCTGTGGCAACTTGATTCTAAAACGAGAAAGTGAATGCTTTTCCATTTACTGTCAGTCTTTCAGGACGTCATTGGAATCTGAATTCACGTTGTGTAAAATAGTGGCATTAAAGTCTGCCTAGTAAAGATGCTCTGGAGCTGTTAAATGCAATATGTTCTTCTAATCCTAAATGCAAAGTCCTTAGAATAAAGTAACAATTTCCACTCAGCTCTGTGTGTTGGCCCCCTCCTGTCTCTTGTTACTTGACAGATGCTAAGCATGCATCTTCCTGTGTGTCTTAGTGCAGTGTATCAGAAAGAGAAGCTATGACAGGATAACTCCATATCTTGTCTACAGTGTTGTATATCCACTAGTCCAGTGTAGTGCTCCAAGCAGTCCATGTTACTGTGCAGTTTCTGTTGGGAGGCAGCTGAAAGTCCCCTCAGTGTTTCTTTCCTGATGAAAACATTTTTACTCCTCTGTATTATATTTCAGGAGAGCAAAGGCTATGAATTTGAATCTGAAACAGACACAGAAACGATCCCCAAATTGATCAAATACATGTATGACAACAGAGAGAGTGAGGACACCAGCTTTTCAGCCTTGGTAGAACGAGTTATTCAACAGTTGGTAAGTGGGAAGTTCCTTCATCCTCTACTACAGCTATTTGTGGGGTTCCTTAGTATTTTGCATTTAGATCTCCTACAGGAGTGCTTAGGAGATGCAGCAAATAACTTGTTTGTTCCCTCTGAACAATGTTAATAGACCAAGGAATGAGATTAAAGTTTTGGAAACTTGAAAGGCTTTTCAGTTACGAATCTTGAACTTGCATTAGCAGTCGGGTTTGTTTATTGGGTTTTTTTTTTTGCTGATGCTGTTTGGGTTTTTTTCAAAGCAAGGGGTTATCACAGTTTTTTAATAAAGTGCTTAATTAAAAAGAATTTAATAGGAACCTCAGGAGGCTAAAATTTCTCTTAAAGGGCAGTGTGTTCTTAAAGGCTATTCTGATCCTGTTGAAACACTGCTGTGATTCAAGTTTGTCTAATAATGTGCCTTGGCTCCCATGTTTGGAAATAGATCTAACAAGCTGCTCTGATTGATGGCGTAGCTGGTTTCCAAGCTGAAGTGGGACTCTACTGTTACTCAGTATGTGAATGCTTAAAGACGTTGATAGACACATGGCAAACTTGGAGAAAGCTCGCTTTGTTTCCTCCCCCAGACTCTGGGCAGATGTTTTCCCTCCCCTTCCTGCAGTTTCTTACACCCTTCTCTGAAGCAGCTCTGTAGGGTTCCCTCACAGCTGGGCTGAAACACACTAAGTAAAGACCTGTGTGGGTCAAGAGGGAACAGTGGTGCAGCCAGCTGAGAACAGGAACAGAGCAGTCCAAGCACTGGCCACAAGAGTGTCTGTTACCATCTCCCTTCTGTTTGCAGAGTGTAAGGGCTTCTCCCACTCTCCTGCAAACTAATTTGCATGCTGCACCAAAGCAACTGAGTAGCTGAGCCCGTGCTCCTGTTCTGTTCTTGTGTTGCAGGTTTGGGTTGGTTATTTGTTTGGTAGGTGGAAGGTTTTTGGGTTGGTGTGTTTTTTTAAAACAGTAGTGAGAATTTACTGCTTGAACTAGAAGTGGTAACTCCAAAATTCTAGCTGGAAATGTGTCTGTAGCTGCATTTTACCCCTCATTCTTGTTGGAAGTCCTACTAAAAGTAAATGTTTAACAGTCTTGATGTTGATTAGGAGTAACATCAGAGCTCTCCTTAAGCTTTGCATTGGAAGGTATTGTTTTTATTTAGAAAGAGGGGCTAAGTGCTCCCTTCCTGATCTTCCAGCTGCTGCCCTCCTACGTGCCTGTTGGCTTGTCTTGCTCCCTGACCAGCTCCTTTAAAGGTGCACTCTGCCCTCCAGGAAGAGATTCCTGATAGTAGTAAAGAGCTTTTCCATCACAGCCACCTCTGAAAGAGGGGCCCCAGTTTAATGAGATGCAACTAATTGAGATAAGGGGTTTTTCAGTGTTTGTTTTAGTTGTTTTTTTTCCTTTGCATGTTTTCCAGGAAGGTGCTTTTGCGCTGGTTTTCAAGAGCATCCATTACCCAGGTGAAGCTGTTGCTACCAGGTTGGTAAAAGTCCACTTGATACTAATCCATGCTTTTTTTTAGGTTAAAAAATGATAACTCTGCTCAAAAAATACAAATAGTAGCAGCATATTGATGCTTGAAGTGCTTGGTCAAAACTGAATGTAGGTAGCTATGCTACTGAAACCCTTGTGAAGTGCAGCGAAGCACTGCTGAGCATCTCAACTGACCATTAAATAGAACTTCTCTGAGCTGCCAAACTGATTCCCATAGTCTGTTACAGCAGGTCAATAAGGAAGCTCAGTGGCTCTTCTGTTTCTGAAGTTGTGTTGTGGGTGTGTTAACGCTTCTCCTGGATCGAATAGGGGAGGCAAAGACAATGGGGCAATTTTACCTCACACTGAATGAACACTGAGATGAGTATGTTTGGGTTGGCTAAAACACCATCGGACTAACAGCTTGTGCAGCTTGTTTTGTAGCTGGCCTAGCAATTATGAGGTTTCTCTAAGTTTTACTTTTATTTATGACTTGGAAAACAACTTTCAGGAAATGTAAAGATCTTAAAGTAGCAAGGGAAGTAGCAGTGGCAGAGAAGACAGTGTCATACTACAACCCATTGCTTCTGTGGCCTAAAAGGGGACTATACTAAAACTGAAAAGGCCAGCTGTACCGTTGCTAACTGGAGAACATCTTCTGAAATGAACTGTTCTGTATGTGGTTCAGGTTTGGGTTTTCTTAGAGTGAGGGGATTAAGAGAAGCTAAATTTGTAATCTGAGGCATTGGGGGTGAATTACACACTTATTCCTGTGAGAGGTGTATTAATAAGCTTTTAGGCATGGTACGTGACCCATAAAATTAAAAAATGAACTTAATATTTTACAGCTGCAGAGGGGCAGTAGCGATGGGTTGACATTTCTGAATTGAAAAGGCTAAAGGGTGGAACAGTATTGCAGTAGGAAAGAGCACTGGAGCTTCTTGCTGGCTCGCTTCAGAGACAGAACAGAGTGAACCTCATTTCAGAACGATATTGACACTGGTTCCTATGCTAAGCTGTTTTATCATTACTGGAAGGGAAACAACTAGTTCTTATGGTTTTCTCTACCTCATTGTCGCTTACAAGGAATGAGTGACCAAAGCTTATGGCACTTAGTGTTGATGAATCTGGAAGCAACAAACCAAGTTTATGTGACTTCTGCTGTATAAATGGCTTTAGCATCTGAACTGAGAAAGATCTTCCTATTTAGGAAGCCAGGTGGAATACTGTCTTGCAGCTGCACAGGTGTCCTTTGACTTCTTTGTATTCACCTTTCTCTTCACGTGTTTTCCCTTTTTAGGAGAGGGAGTCCTTTGCTCATTGGGGTTAGGAGCAAGTATAAGCTCTCCACTGAACAGATTCCTGTTTTATATAGAACGTGTAAGTTGATAAATCCAATTAAGTTATTTTTAAGATCTAAAATTATCATTGTTTTATGATTAGAAATTGGGTTAATTGGTCTTTGTACTATAAAACTACCGGCCGATGCCTCAAATAGCTCCTTAGCTGAGGACATTATTTTTCTACTACTGAACGGGCAGTCCATGTACAAATTTCATCCTCTCAAAATATTTGTGTAACTGCGATCACTTGAACCCGTGTGGTCTGTAATAGTTAACTTGGATGGATCAGGGTTTGCATTTAAATTATCTCATTCCTTTAACAGGCGACATTGAAAATGTGAAGAACATGTGCAACTCACGAATGAAAAGACTGGACAGCTCTACCTGCCTTCATGCTGTTGGGGATAAGGCAGTAGAATTCTTCTTTGCTTCAGATGCCAGGTAGTAAAAGTACTGAAACGTTTCTCAAGACACTGTTTTTTCTTAGAACTGAGATAGCTCTGCAAATTTTGTGCTGTCTTTCTGCTGGACTGTTGTTTTCTGATAGAAATAGCTTCTAATCGAGGGAATTTCCAAAAGCACTCACAGGTTAGGCTGGGTTTTGGCTTTTCAATCCAGGTGTGACAGGAGCAACTAGTTGTGTGGTTCCAAACTGAGCAGGAAGCTGGACACCAGGTACACATCCATCTCTGAAAGAAGATTGTGACTTTAGAGGGTCCATCAGGGAGACAGGGAGGCAAGATCAGAGCAGCAGGGACTTGCTAATACCAGGTGCTGCTGCCTGAGCCTTGTGCTCCAGGTTGCTGTGAGAGTGCAGGAGGAGCAGCAGATGGAGCCATTTCCTTTAAGATGACTCTCTCTGCAGTTACATCCAAAAGGAAGATGGCAGGGGGGCTGCAAGTGCTGTGCAGCTGTTCTGAGGAGTGCTGCTACCAGCCCTTACTGACATGGCAAGTTTGTCTCGCTTCTGTTCCTTCTGCAGTGCTATCATTGAGCACACCAACAGAGTCATTTTCTTAGAAGATGATGACATTGCAGCGGTAACTGATGGGAAGCTTTCAATTCACCGTCTCGAGCGTTCAGCTAGTGATGATCCTTCCCGGGCAATCCAAACCTTGCAGATGGAATTGCAGCAAATCATGAAGGGTGGGTTGAACCTCTGAAAATGAGTATCATCCAAGATGTCCTGTCATCTGGTGACAGGACAAGGGGCACTGGGTGCAAGCTGGAACAGAGGAGGTTCCGTATCAGTATCAGCAGGAACTTCTTCCCAGGGAGGGTACTGGAGCACTAGAACAGGCTGCCCAGGGGGGTTGTGGAGTCTCCTTCTCTGGAGACGTTTCAAGACCCGCCTGGTTATGTTCTTGTGTGACTTGGTCTAGGTGATCCTGCTGTGGCAGGGGGATTGGACTAGATGATCTTTCAAGGTCCCTTCCAATCCCTAATGATTCTATGTTTTAAATTCTCCACAGAATTACTGAGGCTGGAAAAGACCTCTGAGATTATCAAGCCAGCCTATGACCTAACATCACATCAGATAGACCAGGGCACTAAAGGCCATATCCAGCCTGCACTTAAACACCTCCCCAGTGCCCAGTGAGAGAATGATGTCTCTAGTCCTGCTGGCCACGCTAGTGCTGATCCAAGCCAGGATGCCATTGGCCTTTCATGCCATCTGGGCACCCTGCTGGCTCCAGTTCAGCCAGTTGTCAACCAGTACTGCCAGGTACTTCTCTGCCGGGCTGCTCTCCAGCCACTCATCCCCCAGTCTGTAGCTGCAGGGGATTATTGTGGCCAAAACATAGGACCCTGCACTTGGCCCTTTTAAACCTCATCCTGTTGGCCTCTGCCTATTGACCCATTTATACCGGGAGCTGACAATTCTAGGCTTTAAGACCAAGGCCAGATGGGTGGCATGGAGCTCTCCTTACCCATTTCTACCCTTGGCACTTCTATTCATCTCAAGATTTAGTGAAAAAATAAGTACTATTAACAAGTTGTTGTATTTGTTGGGAAACCTTGGCTGTCAACTAAGAACTGAAGTAGAATCCAGAAGCTTCATGAGGTCTTTTCTTTTTTTCCTACACAGGTAACTTCAGTGCTTTCATGCAAAAGGAAATTTTTGAACAACCAGAATCAGTTGTCAATACAATGAGAGGCAGGGTGAACTTTGAGAGCAGCACAGGTAACCCAGCACGGGCAATCGAGTTGCACCAAGCCTGCTTGTTTTGAACACATTAAATAGCAGAAGGCACCGCTCATGTGTACTTGTTTGTTTGTTCACAGTTCTGCTGGGAGGGCTGAAGGATCATCTGAAAGAAATCAGAAGATGCCGAAGGCTGATCATTATTGGCTGTGGGACCAGTTATCACGCTGCAGTAGCTGTATGTTCAGCCTTAGCTGAAATGCATATAGGATTCTTAGTTGCTGCATTGGAAAACAGCTCTTCATCTGCATATTCTTCTATATCCCTAACTTTCTCCTTTTGTTGAGAGTTCTTGCCCTTTTCTGCTTAGTTTTGCTTTGTTCCACATCTTTTATTAATGCTCCAAGGCTGTTACCTACCACACTGGAAATGCACTTTTCTTACCTTGATTATTTAAGGTGTCATTACAAACTCTGGCAATAAGAATCCACTTAGACTATCTCTGACTCTCAAGCTGTCTGGACTTCTATGAGTGTCAGTGTTAACAAATGCTGTGTGCTGCTTGACTACAGACTCGACAAGTACTGGAAGAATTAACTGAGTTACCAGTGATGGTGGAACTCGCTAGTGACTTCCTGGATCGAAACACGCCGGTGTTCAGAGATGATGTGTGCTTTTTCATAAGTCAGTCAGGTGAGCTGCATTTACTGCTTGTCTTCAGTTATTGAAGTGCTGGAGCAAAAAGAGAAGGGCAATGATGCTTGTGAAGGCTCTGAAATACAAGTCCCATGAGGAGCAGCTGAGGGAACAGGTTGCTTAGCCTAGAGAGGAGGCTGAAGTAAGGTCTTATTGCTCTCTACAACTGAAACGAGGTTGTAGCAAGATGGAAACAGCCTCTTCTTGCTGGTGGCAAGCAATAGAACCAGAGGAAATAGCTATAAGCTGCACCAGGGGAGGTTTAGGCTGGATGTTGAGTGAAGGAGCAGCACTAGGTGTTCTGGTCCTGCTCATCAATTGCTATCCAGGGGAGGTTTAGGCTGGATGTTAGAAGAATTTCCTTACTGAGAGGGTTGTTAAGCACTGGAACAGGCAGCACAGGGCTGTGGTGGAGCCCTCATCCTTAAAAGTATTTAAAATACACGTAGACCTGGTGCTTAGGTACATAGTTTTGTGGTGACCCAGCAGAGTGGGTTCAAAGGTTGGACTTGATCTTAAAGGTCTTTTCCAACCAAAGAGATTCTGTGAGTCAGATTGTGTGAATGAAAAGTGTAGGGAAACATGTGAAAAGCAAAAAATAGATTACTTTCTGCCCGTGACAAATCTGGATAATGGTGAACGGGTCAGATATCTCCAATGAAAGGTCTCTTGCAGACCTGATTCAAACACAGACGATGAGTGAGCGCTGAAGGATCGCATTCAGTTGCATTTCGCATTGCCTAAGCGTCGATGCAGTTAGTCTGGACAGGCGTGTATAGACTGTTGTGCTTTTCAGGAATCATTGCTACTCAACCTGAAATCAAGATGTAAATGTTTTCCAGGTGAGACTGCAGACACTCTTATGGCCTTGAGGTACTGTAAGGAACGCCGTGCTCTGACAGTGGGCATCACCAACACCGTAGGGAGCTCAATATCCAGGGAGACCGACTGTGGTGTTCACATCAACGCAGGACCTGAGATAGGTGTGGCAAGCACTAAGGTAATTGCTGTTCCGTGTTTGGCTTTCCTATTTCAGCCCTGAGGAACCCAATTAAAATGTTAATTGTAGCACTTCAGACTGAGATCATACTAACTCGCTGCAGAATTAGCTGCTAAATGTTTTGTTTTGTCTGCAGGCTTACACCAGCCAATTTGTGTCTCTTGTAATGTTTGGCCTAATGATGTCTGAAGACAGGATTTCCTTGCAAAAAAGGAGACAGGAAATCATTAGTGGATTAAAATCATTGCCAGGTATAGTGAATGTTTGGGGTGTTGGGTAATGGGTTGGTTAAACTACTACTTGGGGATTTCTCCTTCTCATTTAAGTTTCACTCTCCCTATCTCCTGCAAGAAAGACAATCTAAATAAAAAATGACTCTCTGCTTCTGTATTTATCACCTGTTTTACAAGTGCCCTTTCAAGAAACTTTGCGGAAAGGTCAGGATTTTCATGGCTTGGGTTTTCTACCTACAGTAAGATCGTTTTCATTGAGATGGATTACTCAACCTCCTCAATTTCACGTTTTTTAAAGCCTTCCGCTTGAAATCAAGATAGATAAAAGGAAGCTAATTCCAGATGGCTTTTAAAAGGGATGTCCACAACTTCCTTCAAAAATACATGATGCATGAGGAGCATTTGAGCCGAGAGCTGCTTTAATGTAAATAAGGCTGGAGAAATTAAACTGCAGGCGAAGAAGCAAAGTTAGTGGCTGAATTACACGAAGTGTATTTGGTCTAATAGATCATCAGGCATCCAACTGCAAGCAAACTTTAATTGTAAAAACGTTTTTAATATGTGCTTTTTGCGTGCCCCAACAGAGATGATTAAAGAAGTCTTGTCCTTGGATGAGAAGATACATGATTTGGCTCTTGAACTGTACAAGCAAAGATCTCTGCTGGTTATGGGTCGTGGATATAATTACGCCACTTGTCTGGAAGGAGCTCTGGTAGGAAGCTTTTGGTGTTGTTGGATGTTATTTTAGATGAGCTTTTGTGGCTTTTGCAGCATTGCTTTTTCAAATATTTACCTGTATCTAGTGGAGGCCCCCAGGAGTCTGTACTGGGACCAGTACTACTCCAGATTTTCTTCAACAACCTGGATGAGGGATTAGAGTGCACTGTCAGCAAGTTTGCTGATGATATAAAGCTGAGAGGAGTGGCTGACACAGAAGAGGGCTGTGCTGCCATTTAGCAGGACCTAGGCAGGCTGGAGAGTTGAACGGGTGTTGAATGACATTCAACAAGGGCAATGTAGAGTCTGGCATCTGGGCAAGAACAACCCCAGTGACCCGTACAGGTTGAGGACTGGCCTGCTGGAGAGCAGAGTAGGAGAAAGGGACCTGGAGGTCCTGGTGGCAAGCAGGATTGCCAGGAGCCAGCAATGGGCCCCTGTGGCCAAGACTGCCAGTGGCAACCTGGGGTGGATTAGAAGGGGGATAGTAAGTAGATCAAGAGATGTTCTCCTCCCCCTCTACTCTACCCTGCTGAGACCCCATCTGTGATCTTGTGTCCAGTTCTGGGCCCCTCAGTTCCAGAAGGACATAGAACTGCTTGAGAGAGTCCAGTGCAGAGCCACAAAGATGATGAAGGGAGTGGAGCATCTCCCTGATGAGGAAAGGCTGAGGGAGCTGGGTCTCTTGAGCTTGGAGAAAAGGAGACTGAGGGGTGACGCTATGAATGTTGATCAAGATGGAAAGGGTGGGTGTCAGGAGGAAGGAGGCAGGCTCTGCTCAGTGTGATCCAATGACAGCACAAGGGGCAACAAGTGTCAGTCCCATAAATGTGAGAAGAATCTTTTTCCTGGTGAGGGTGCCAGAGCCCTAGAAGGGGCTGCCCAGGGGTGTTGTGGAATCTCCTGCTCTGGAGACATTTAAAACCCACCTGGACTGTACCTGTGTGATTGGTTCTAGGGGATCCTGCTCTAGCAGGGGGATTGGACTGGATGATCTTTCAAGGTCCCTTCCAATCTCTAACATTCAGTGATTTCATTACAATTTAATTCTGCTGCAGTAAAGCTATAGAATACCTGTGGCTAAGACCATTTGGTCCTGTTGGATTGAACACATGCCTAAGGTGAATCCAGATACTCTATCAGTGTCTTATATCTTTCACTTAATAAATGCAATTCTCAATGCATCCACATAAAGACCAAAACAAACATCAACCAATTTAAAATACTGACTCATTTGAAAAGGGCTTCAGGAAAACACAATGTTCAGATGAGACGCTCACACAGGCAACTCATGAATTATGTTCTGAACATTCTGCTGGAATGAACACAGCCATCTCTTGCAGAAGTTTGAAATGCTAAAGGCAGACTGCAGTAGCCAAGGTTGCGCTGGGGTTTTTGGTTCTTGAAGTTTCTGTTGATTACTCCATTTTTTTATCTGCCAATGCACATGTATGGGCAAGCTCTGCTTCTGCCAGCAGCCTGATAGAAACCCCAGGAGATGATACATGGACTTGGTGGTTTTCTTCCTGTGGCTTTTACTTCTCTTCTGATTACTAGTAAATTGATGGTATTTGCTTTTTGGTTGTCTATTTTTAGAAAATAAAAGAAATCACCTATATGCACTCTGAAGGTATCCTGGCTGGAGAGCTGAAACATGGGCCGTTAGCCCTAATAGATAAACAAATGCCTGTTATCATGGTGATAATGAAGGATCCATGTTTCACCAAGTGCCAGAATGCCCTGCAACAGGTCACTGCTCGACAGGTAAATTGTTGAACTAATACAGCGTCTTAGGGAAAGAGGTTGTGCATTGATTGCTGCTGGCTGTGCCTCAGAAAAAGCATGTATTCATGATTTTGTTTTCCCTAATTACTAAGTTCTAGAGAAGATGCTACATCTGCACTGTAAATTGCCAGCAGAGGTTAACGTCAGTATAGAAAACTGACTGCATATGGCTCACATGTTTGATTTTCTTGCTTGCTTGGAAGCAAATGGAGTAATGTTAAAACTCTACAGGGTGAAAACATTTAGTCTTACAACACAGTGAATGTCAGAAGCTGTTATGCAAGACTGGTACTGTCACTGTTAGCTACCTGAGCATCTTCAGAGGTAGTAACAGGAATGCTGTGAACCAATATTCCAAAGCAGCTCTAAGCCAGCTCCTCACTTGGCACTGCCAAACTTGTGTTTTTCAGGGTCGTCCAATCATTCTCTGTTCTAAAGAAGACACAGAAAGCTCAAAATTTGCCTACAAAACAATTGAGCTGCCTCATACTGTTGATTGCCTTCAAGGAGTCTTGAGTGTTATTCCTCTCCAGTTGCTTTCATTTCACCTGGCCGTTCTCAGAGGATACGATGTAAGTGCTTGCTTTATGTAGCACTCCAGTTAGACCAGTATAAAGTGAGAGACCCAGTTATATATTACAGAGAATTATGGCAATAGTGGAGCTTACAGTGCCTGTGGTAGTAGATGTGTCACTGCATATCAGTTTTTCAGCTATATTTTTTTAATAGGTACTCTGAAAAAAATTATTAGCTTAGCTAAATGTGCAGGCAGGGCTTTTTTCAGAGAACTGAGTCTTTAAAGTGTGATTCTGCACTTCAGCCTAAAAGAGTTTCGAGCTTTGTACAGCTCCGTTTGATGCTGATTAGGTGTCAGTCTGATAGCAGTAATTGCAGTGGAAAGGTGCGCATCAAATATGTATTTGTTAGGAGGGTTTTGGAAGCAAGGCTGAATTCAACAGTGAGTCACTCTGCAGATCTATCATCTCTTGTGTGTGTTAATGTGTCTCGAATAAAGCCAAACTCATTAGGATGTCTGTCAAAGGCGCTCTAAAGGAACTGTCAGATGCAGAATATCGCTATTACTCTGTCAAATACTGTGTCTGTCTCTTCGTTCTAGGTGGACTTTCCAAGAAATTTGGCCAAATCTGTTACTGTAGAATAACAGCCAAGGACAGCTGATGGTTTTGTCACCACCCTCTCACAGGAACGTGGTGTTCTGGATTGATAGGTACATGTTTTTCTAAAAAAGAATGACGATGCAGACTGGAAAGTGTCAGAAGGATTTATCTCGCAGCTTTAAAAGCTTCTGATGTGCCTTGTACCCCAAGTGCTTTTGCTCACAGCAAATATCCCTCCAAGTCCTGAAATTGCCAAAGGAGATAAAAGTTGTTTACACATGGTATAACTGAATGAACTTTTCTACTGTGCAATATATATAAATCTACAGCTCTCTTCAGAGTAACTGTGAACGTTGTTTTTTTAGCCTACACTACTTAGTTTTAAAAATATATGGTATTTATAACTACAGTTGTATAGCTTTGTTTAAGTTATTTTTTTGTAGTACAGTGCTTATCTGTAGCATTGGTAATGCTCAGTGTAAATAACGAGCATGGTGACACATGTACAGCTGTTTTAGGGGTTTTTCCTACTTCAGCCTCAAACTGGAAATTTGTTGTTCCTTCACCTTCCTTTTTTTTTATTGTATTAAACCAGTCATTTGCAAAGTTCCTCTGTGGCTGTACATTCCCAGCTATGTTTTAAATTTCTGCTTCTTTCAACTAATTCTTTGAAAAGCCAGAGCAACATGTTGTTTTGTACACCGCCCCGGCTCTTATTTACATAACATGTACAGTACAACAACATAAGGGAACTGGATATCTTTCAAGTGATGTTTCTGTTTGAAGAGTGTACAATGAAATGGCAATGTAATTAAAAGATTATATGATTCCTCTTGTTTTGTGGTTTGGGGCTTTGTGTGTCTTTCTTAACTCGATGACTCTTTGTCTGGGGTCTGAACACAGGTACAAGACCACAGTACTCTGATACAAGTAGGAGAGACAGTGTTCTCTCCCTGCCTTGCCTAAATCCTCATAGGAGAATCCTTTTCTCTGTCTTTTGGATTGGTTCTTTCTGTGTCACACAGGTCTCAGGCAGGTACATCTTCCTTATCCAGCAGGAGTGATTCAAATTAATGTGTCAGGTTTGGTCAAATTAATGTGTCAGGTTTGGGTAAATTGTTCCACATCTCCATCTTTCTGAAGCACATGAGTACAGCAGAATTTGATTTGGTGACTCCACACCAGTGTTCTGCCAACCATGTACAGATATAACAGCGTATAGACTGGACTCTATGATCTCAGAGGTTTCTTCCAGCCTCAATAATTGTGTGATCTCCAGTTGTTACTCCTACTGTAGTTAACACCAGCTATTAATTCAACCCTTGTATTTTACCTTCTGCAGAGGGAGATGAATGTGCAAAGAAAGTTCTTGCAGGCAGAAGCAGTGCCTGTATTTTCACACATGCTGTTTATTGTCATAAAGTTGTCTCCTTGGCCATGAACAAATAGCCATAACTTCCCATTTAATATGGTCTCTAACGTACAGATACTGATATATATATATATATTCATCTCTATATAAATAGGATATAAATCCAACACCCTATACGGGCAGGTAAGAGTGCTGTGTACCTCTTCAAGCTTGGACTAAAGCCCCATTTTATTAATGTAACTCTCTGCCAGTTGTGAACTGAGTAGGAAGCATCTGTAAAAGTCAAATAACATAGACACACAGATGAGGTTCTCGGCTCACTTTGAAACAGCCAGAAACCATAATATTTAATTTCTGTATTTTATTCACTAAACTCTTAACTAGTCAAGTTTTTCTTTATGAGGTTCCTCTGCCTCTTAATGGAGATGTTTGCATATGTGAGTGAATGGCTAGGTTGTTCTAACAGGAGCTTGTTTCTGGAAACTGCTCTAATACCTTTTACAACCACATAAAAGACCCCAAATCAGAATGAAATGAATACTGACACTCTAGATCTAACTTGGGAAGTGATGCAAAGGCACATTTTACTAACTGTCTAGAATGAATATCCTCTTCAGATTAAAAAGTGGAGCTATTAAGGTAACCAATGCCATCTAGTCTGGTGATAATTGATCAATAAAAAAGCACAGGTGCATTTTTCTAAAATTATATATGAGAATAGAAATTGCAGGAACATGAGCTGCCCTTAGTCCTAGGAGGTGGGGGGGAAAGGTATTGAGTTTTATTTTTAGTCAGCACCTGTTTTAACAAACAAGCTGTTCTAACCACAAAGCAGATGGTAATGGAGAGAAGGTTTAGGAGGTTTGAGTGGGGTCAGCAATAGCTGGGCTGCCTGGGCAGGAAATAAATCCCTCTGCAATGTCCATCCTGGAGATGCTGTGTTGAAGCACCTACCCCGATGCTTGGGGTCATTGCTGACCTTATAAGCATCATCCTGGGACTTCATAGCAGCTTCCATTGCTAAAGGAAGCTACAGGAAAGCTGGACTGGTTATGAGGGTGTCCAGTGCTAGGACATGGGCTATGGTTTTAAACTACAAGAGCAAAGATTTAGTTTAGATCTGAGGAAGAAATACCTCTCTATGAAAGTACTAAGGCACTGGAACAGGTTGCCCAGTGAGGTTGCGGCTGCTCTATCCCTGGCAGTGTCTAAAGCCAGGTTGGATGGGGCTTTGGGCAACCTGGCGTGCTGAGAGGTGTCACTGCCCGTGGCAGGTTGGCACTACATGATCTTTAAAGTCCCTTCCAAATGAAGCATTCTGCATGTTCTGTGACGCCGTGCTGTGGGCCTGGCCACCATCACCCTCCAAAGCAGGTGCGAGGTGACCACAGCGTGGTAATGCAGTGGGCCACCAAGGGCTGCGAAGGCTACCAAGGTGTGATGTCACCTCGGGTTGGAAGGCACCTCTGAAGCTCCTGCAGCCCACTTTACTGCGAGAGCAGGATCCCCTGGAGCAGACCCCATGCAGGCGGGTCTGAAGTGTCTCCAGAGCGGGCCCTGAGGAACCCTCACACGCGCCGCTAAAGCGCAGCCTACAACGGATCCACTGATGCGCGATGACATCATAACCGCGGTGACGGCCTGACGTGTGCTGATGACGTCACGTTAGGGGGCAGGCTCACACCCCCATTGGCCCGAACTGCCCCGTCCCCACTGCGGTCCTCCGCCGCCCTCCCTTACAGAGCGGCCGGGAGGTGCCGCCCTCGCTGTTTAATTGGTCAAGCTCCGCCGACCAAGGCCTGCGATAGGTCCGAGGGGATGTCTGTCAGCGGGCGCAGGCCTGGCGCGGCCCGTGCGGAGCCATTGTGGCTGGGGCGGCTCAGCGCGACGGGGGAGGCGGTGGTCTGAGAGCGCCGCGCCTGGTCCTGCCGGAGTCCGACCAAGGGACGAGACGGTGAGGGACGAGAGGGCCGGGCGCGGGATAAGCTGAACTAGTGGTCCTGTGTGAGCGGAGCCGCGGCTGCTCCCCCAGGCAGGGCCGGGATAACCCGAGTGCGGGCGGGGAAGCGGCGCGGTCGGGGGGGGTCTCTTCCTCCTCCTCCTGCTGCTGCAGCTGTGGGGCTGCCCTGCTGACCCTTGCCCTCCCGGTGCTGCAGTGCCGGCCCCGCTCCGCCCCTCCGCTGCTTTCTCCGCTCTTGCCCCGTGTCCTTCTGCCCCCGCAGCCCCGCCGTTGTCCCCCGGCAGAAGTTAGAGTGGAGATGCGCTGGGCTGCTGCTCCTCTCCGGGGCTGTTATATAATTCTACAACAGCGAAACCGGCTGCAGCAGATCTACGATTAAACTTTTCTTCCTTCTTTAAATCTCGGCAGAGGTGCTGAGGCACAGCCCGCGCTTGCCCGTGGTGGGTGAAATCTCTGCGCAGCGCTACCTGGGGTCTCCTAAAGAAAAAGGTGAACTTTTCAAAGGGCTAAACAGACGCAGAGCTGCTCTGAAGTCTGCTGTGACCGTGGGCTTTGCCTCACCCCTTGTAACAGGCTGTGCTAGGGTTGTCAGTGGAAAGGTAGGAGGTACCTCGCTGTCACTGTGTAGTTGGGCTCATCATACCTGTTGATAGATGCTGCTGGAAAGATTGCAACGAGCCCCCACACTAGGACAGTGATCTTTAAAAGGTCACCTCTGAACTTCAGGTGCACCTGCAGGTGTGAATAAGAGGATGGAGGGAGATTTTCTGCACAGAATTTCCTGTCTTTCCATAAATGTGTGTGTGTGTGTGTTTGCTGCATCTTCACTCTGTCAATTGCAGAATTTTACCTCCAGCTTGGAAAACCAAGCTGAGTTTCTTGATGTTCCTATGTTTTGTTGTCAGTAATAACATCTCTGTAACCAGAACAACCCCGGGAAGCTGTTCCCAACTGCTACAACCTGTTGGTTTCAGCGGCTTTTCACTTGAAGATACCCAGAGGAGGAACAGATGGACCTGGTTAATAATCAGTTGTCATTTTAATAGGTGGCTGTTTAATACAGGATGTGTTTTAACACAGGATATGTGCTGCATTGCAGTTGCTTTCAACTTCTAAAAATTTCTAATTGGAACTCTGTATGACACCACACAAGCCTCTGAGGGTAGGTTTGGTGTGGTGGTTATCTTCCTAGCTATCCTTCATGAATATTTCAGGTGTGAGAGTAGCAGCTCAGGATCAAAAAACTCATTTGCTTGATACATGTTTACCTTGGGCAACAGGAAAGTGCTTTTATTTGAGAGATTTTGCCTCAATAATAGACTGTCTGAAGCCCTGTGAATGCCTGCAACATGTAGCACCTGAAATAATTTATGTCCCTGATGCATGCTAGCAGCTCTCAGCACCAGTGAAAATTAGGACTCAGTATATAGAGGGGCCGGGAACCGAGCACAGAGAATACCAGGTAACTTCACTGTCTAAACTGCTGCCAGAGGTGACCAAGTTGAACATCTGCTTCCTAAAATCCTGTGTATATAGGAACTCTAGATGTTTCTAGAGAATCCTAAAGGATTCTTAAAAGACTAACCACTGCCAGTTCAGTTTAAAGCCAGTTTTTAGTAGGATCTGTAAGTCTTCTGTCTGTTTTATTGGCAGATTTTTTGGAGTTCATCTGCTTGCTTAAGCCATGGAAAAGACACTGATCCCTCACCCATGCATCTAGGAAGAGAAAGGTCCAAATTCTAGTTCTTGAGGCATCCAAAATCTGTTTGTGAGGCTGTATGCCCTTGTAGCATGGGTGTCTGCATTGCTCTTGAGTCTTTTTGTTTTGCATTGGCTCACAAGTATACTGTAGGCCAGTGAAGAGAGAGACAGAAAGACTAGCTGCTCGCAATGTAGCCAAACCAGACGTTGATGCCAGTGCTGAGCACTGCTGCTCCAGTGGGAGGTGATCCGCTTTCATTTCCTGTTTTAAGAAGCATTTGACTGTGCTGCACTTTAATTTACTCTGGGCTATAATGACCTTATCTGTCATGGAGAATATGAAATTGAAAATGAAAGAATTTGTTAGAGACCTCTTCGGTAATTACTGAGATAATTTTCTTGCAAGGTTTGGAAGAGAGGTGGAGGCCCAGGAAGGCTGGAGGTCTGCTCTCGTTACTGTAGTGCTATAGGTCTAGAGGGGTTTAGTCCACTACCTCACTCTCCCATGTAATTATCTGCCTCCGATTCCTTCTTGACAGATAGGTGTAACTTACTCTCTGTTAGCACAGAACTCTCGTTCATACAGGACTACAAGTGCACAACTAATAGCATGGGATGTTATGGTGTTTAAAATGGGAGGGAGACTGGGATGCAATGGATATGGATCTGGGAAAGGATGCTGGGCTGAGGTGGGGAGGCAGAGCCCTGCTTGAAATCTCCTGCTGAGCCAGGTGGAAAGGGATGTTGGAGACACTACAACAGCTGTGGCATTTGGGGGGCAGTTGTTTTGTTACAGATTCATTTTGCAGTTGCAATCAAATATTGAATTGAAACCCAGTTTCCTTCTATGTCTGTGGGCTTTTTAAAATCAGTGTTATCAGTGGTTGAAAGACATCACTTACGATGATTTTTTTTCCCCATCATACAGAAATGAATACAGTCCCAGCACGTAGTACTAATTCTAAAGTAGGGAGTAGCCTTCAAGGAATAAAGAGTTGTGGGACTTGGGTGGTTTCATTTGCTTTTACAGGTGCTTGCTTAGCTGCTTCTTGTTGTAGGGATTGGAGTAGAAACCTGTATTTACTTAGGGCGTGAAGGCTGTACTTATTTGTTGTCTGTCTGAGTATTTTTCATTAGCAGTAGTGCATAAAGGTACCAGAACACTTGTTTAGTGGTGTGCTACTGAAAAAATCAGATCTATTAAAATATCTATAATTTATTTTCCATTCTGTCTGCCTAAAACTAGTGAGAGTTTTCAACATTTGTTTTCCTTTTTCTTTAAGGTCTTGAAAACATTACCAGGTCCCTGAGAGAAGAAACTACATGACACTACACCATGAGTGACAGTAAATGTGACAGCCAGTTTTACAGCGTTCAAGTTGCAGATTCAACATTCACTGTACTAAAACGTTACCAGCAGTTGAAGCCCATAGGGTCAGGGGCGCAGGGCATCGTTTGGTGAGTAACAAATACTTCATTTAAAGATAAAAAGTTATAAACATGACTGTATTCCTGGTAGAGGTGTTAGCATGTAATGTACTGGTGATAATTTGTCTCTTGCCACAGGGTTATGGACTAAACAAATCCTAAATCACCCGCTTGCTGTAGTTTGTGGGCAAACCTAGTTTGTTTTGGTTTTAGGGGAAAGTGAGTATTTGAGTAACTGCATAAGTGAAAATGATCAGTGAATTTCCTTCTCTCCCATCACTTTATTTCTGGTCACTAGTTCCCACATTCCCCTTGTAGTTATGATATTGCAGTATAAGGTATGACAATGCCATGGTGAGTGATTCTGGGCTTTACTTGTGTCTTCATGGTGGCTCTTTTGCTCCTTGCATTTGCTCCTGTCCATTTCTAGGAGCCATCAATGCAGTACCTTGCCATTAACTCGCAGGATGAGGCAAAGCAGTGTTGCTGTCACTTGATGGATTAACCAGAGGGATGCTGTGTGAGGGGCTGTGCTGCCCAGTTCTTCCTCAGTGTGTCACCTCAGCTCTGTGTCCAGCCTTCACTGGCCCAGGACGTGAGAGTGGTTAGTCTCATCCTGAACCTTAGTCTCTTGTGTGGCCCCACACCTCTGGGCCAGCTAAAGATAAACACTTCCAAATGTTTTCTAGACTGCAGCAGTCCATTCTACACGAGTTGGTGCCAACCCGTATTTTGTTGCGCAGAACTCGCTTGGTAACGGCAGAAACATTTGTTGATGTGCTTTTGCACGCCATACACTGGGGAGCAAACAGATATTCTCAAGAACTCTCTAATATTAGACTTAATTACAACACGTGGTGGGCTGTTGGTGCTTTAATTCCAGTCTGCAGCTTCTCTTCATCTCTAAATCCTGCAGAATAAGTGTGATGACTCATGTATTATGAGCAACATCTTGTACAGCACCTGCCCAATTCGAACTGGCCTTTTCAGAACTGTAATAAGTAACACATGTAGGAAAAGGCTGTGTTTTTGTGAGAACATGCCTTTATTTTTAAAAATAATTTAGATACCCCTGTTGCCCTGCTAATAGGTGTAAAGTACCCGTCATGCAAACACCGTATGTCACTCTTGTTTAGTGGGTTGAGTGATGAGCGAGCAGGCTCACCAGATCTTGCTTTGTACCACATCTTGGTTGTTATTATTAGTGGTTGGAGAAGATTCAGTACCATGCTAACATTTTCCAGGTATAAATATCCTTCAAGTTATGCTTGCTCTAGACATCATGCTGGAATTTAGGGTGGTTGGAAGCATTGCCCTTTCATAAGTAGCAGAGCATTTGTAAACTAAACGTTTTAAATGAGTTCACAGTGGTGTGTAGGGTAGTGTTAAGGTTTTGGGAGGAAGAAGCGATCTGATTTATTGGCTTGTTTTGAGAATATTTGATTTGAGGAACAACACAGTGAAACGTGTCAATTTTCATCTTCATGTGAAATACCTGAAAACTATGTCCAGTGAAGAAGGTGAAACCTCTTTTTTTTCATAAAATTCCTTATAATAAGGATAAGAAAGGTCCAAGATACTAGGCTGTTAAATGTAGAAAATGAAGTAAGATGAGTGCTGTCCTGCCATACTTGGCTGGAAAAATTGCCAGGTCATAGTGTGACACACAGTTGTGTTTAACCTAACAACGAAAACAGTGTCTGGAGTTCTGTGTGCGGATTTTATTTGTTTTGGTGATAAATTTTCAAGACCAGGTGCATCCCTTCAGCAAGGAGATCTGATTTCTGCTGCTTACTTTTTCAATGTATTAATGGGAAACCCCATTTGATGTTAAAATATAGGAAAACAGTAGCTGTAAAAATCCACACTACGGTAAAGTGATTAAAGAAAATTCAAGTCAAAAATAATTCATTTGTTAAGTAGAGGATATTTCTAGCTCCCACTGTAGATAGGACAGGAGACAATTTGGATGTACTTTTCTGTATTTTATATCAAAGTAAACTGCTGTTGCACATGATTTTCTGTACTAAGGCATTTGAAACCCTACAGTCACTTTAGGGCTGAACTGTCCTTTTGAAATAATTTGTCTCCTACTTCCTGACATCTTTTTTTCTTTCCTTGTCCTTGATTTCCTAAATTTTCTAGTGATTCTGATTTTTTCTGTCCCAGCAAATTTATTTTGTCCTGCAATGCAGCAAAGCCATGATCTTATAAATAGCACAGCTTTGACTCTGTTAATAACTTTACTTACGCTTGCAGAAACAGTTGGGGTGGGTTTTCTCTTTGCAAAACTATCACAAGTGCAGTGAAGACCCCATTACAGCTTGTTAAGATCAGCCTGGAATTACTGATACATGGTGGGAGAGACAGTTGGGTTTGTAGCCAAAGTGATAACTGTGTAGAGTCAGGCAATCCACTTACTTCTAAAAATCTTTTTCTGAAATGGTTACCATGATGAAAAAATGAATTTGAATTCACAGGTTTGCGGGTTGGAAGGGACCTCAGGAATCATCTAGTCCAACCTCTTAAAGCACAGTACAGTTGAAATGAGCTGGCCCCAATCCATGCTGAGCCTTAACATTGTCTGTAGTTGAGCAATCCACCACATCCCCTGTCTAACAGCTCTGATTGTGAAAAACTTCTCTCTCGAATCCACTTGGAATATTTCCTGGAGCAACTTGTAACCATTCCCCCTTGTCCTTTCTGCAGGACACCTTGTGAAAAGGGAGTCTACATCATCTTGGTAGCCACCCTTGATGGACTGGAACATTGCAATAAGGTCCCCCCCCATGCCGCCTTTTCTCAAGGCTGAACAGATGCAGTTCATTCAGCCTTTGTTGATATGGGAGGTCTCCTAGTCCCCTGATGATCCTTGTCACCCTCCTCTGGACCCTTTTCATTCTATCAGCATCTGTTTTTGTATAGCAAGGACCAAAACTGAACGCAGTACTCAAGGTGTGGTCTGACCAGTGCTGAGTAGAGTGGCAAGATAACATTTTTGTCTGTGCTGGTGATGCCCTTGTTAATGCAGCCCAGCATCCTGTTGGCCCTCTTTGCTGCAGCAGGGCTCTGCTAGCTCATGTTGATATTGCTATCCACCAAGACCCTCAGGTCCCTCTCTGCAGGGCTACTGTCTAGCCAGGTGAATCCCAGTCTGAGCTACATTTGAGAGTTGTGTATTCCTAGGTGCAGGACCCTGCACTTGTCCCTCTTGAACTTCATGAGGTTCCTGCTGGCCCACCAGGGCCAGTCCAGGCCATCAGCCTGTCCAGGTCTCCCTGGAGGACTCCCCTGGAGTGGCACATTGAGCAAGGATGGGGAAAGAAATGTAATCTGCAGTTACATCCTTTTTGGTTTGGTTTTGAGTGGGTTTTTTCTACCAGTCTCTTTAAAATCTTCCTCTTCAATTGTCTAGGTAGCAGGTAGCTTCAGTTGGTTAGTTGGTTTGTTTTAAGCTCCCATCTCAGTTGCTCCCATGTAGATGAGCAAAAGGCTCATCTACATGGGAGGCTTAGGGAGAGTTCTTCACAGGTTCCTTGACACATACCTGATTTATCAGATCATAAAGGACATGTCCCCTAAACTTGCTCCTTTGTCCACCGCTGGCTTGTGATTGCCTCAGGCAGCTACGTCATGCAGACCCTGCTGGTTATTGATTATGCAGTAACTCCCAGGTATGGTTAGAGTCATTAACATAAGCAGATACTTTTGAAATTCACATAAATTCACAAGTGAATACTGAAACATCAGCACTTTTTTATCTGGGAGGAAACTTCTGGCAGAGGGACCAACCTGGGAGTACTGGTTGACAGCCAGCCAAATATGAGCCAGCAGTGTGCCCAGGAGACATAAAAGGCCAATGGTGTCCTGGCTTATATCAACAATAGTGTGACCAGCAGAACTAGGGATGTAATTCTCTGCCCCATACTGGGCACTAGTGAGGCCTCCCCTTGAGTACTGGGTTCAGTTTTGGGCACCTCGCTATAAGAAAGACATTGAGGGGCTGGAGTGGCTCCAGAGGAGCAATGAGGCTGGGGAAGGGGCTGAAGGGAAAGTCTGATGAGGAGAGGCTGAGGGACCTGGGGCTGTTTAGCCTGGAGAAGAGGAGACCTGGGAGAGGGAGAATTTATCACTCTCTATAACTACCTAAATGGAAGTTGTAGACAGATGAGGGTTGGGCTCTTCTCCCAGGAAGCTAGTGACAGGACGAGAGGGAACAGCCTGACACTGTAACAGGGGAGGTTTATGTTAGATATTAGGAAGCCCTTCCTCATGGAAGGGGTGCTTAGACGTTGGAATGGACTGCTGACAGAACCTCAGCTGACATAAACACCAGCCTTTAGTGCAAGTGGCACATTGAGCCAGATCTGGGACATGCCTCCAAGGAAACACAGCTACTGCTGCATGAGCCCTGCCATGTGGTGGGATTGCTTTTCCCCACAGGCAAATCAGTGATTTGATGCTGGTAAACTTAGGATAATTTGAGTATAGTTGCTGTCACAGGGATGCTCTACCTTTTCTAGTACTGCAGTGGCAGTCCTTTTAAGTCTGATGTTGTACCTGTCATAATGGAGATGGAACATGGATGTGAATGAGAATTCTTTCCTACCCTGTGAAAGTAAAATTGAATGGAAATAGAATAATGTGAGAATATTTATTTAAAACTAGAATTATTTAAAGATTGGCACTCGTAAGTAGTTTGTGGTATGAATTCACATATTTTGTGTTGAATACTCAGTGTTAATAATGAAGAGTGTTTGCTCTTCAGTCTTGTTCTGCACATACAGATAACTTGGCTTTGGATTCCTGTGTCTGTTAAAGCGAGTTTACACCTTGGCCTCAAACTGCAGAGAGGAGTAAGGACAGCTGATAACTAAGATAAAATGAATGGTCACGTTCACTTTTAAACCCCTGCGAGCTGGCTTTTCTGTATTTCTCAGCTCTGTGGATTGCTTTTTTCCAAAAACAGATGATGAATGCAATTTTTGTGCTAGACACTAGACTTTATAATTGTAAACTGAACACCTATAGGAGAGTACTGATGTCTGCAGGTCATGGAGACACAGTTGTGAGTCTCCTGTAGGAAGGCAACATTTTTATTGCAAATAAATACTAAATGGCTGTCAGTCAGCGACAGTGTAAAAAGATACTCTAAATACACAGATTGAGCAACTGAAATGCTTCTTGGTTTCAAATAAGCTTAAAATATTTTTAGGTCTTGCAATTATGAATGTGGGTCTTGAATCAGCAGATTCTCTAAGACAGAGGAGGAGTGCAGGAAGATGAGTGTCAGCAGCTTCTGTTTAACCTAGTTGTAGTTATTAAAGGAAGTGTAATTTTAAAAGACGTTTTCTAAATGAAAATGAGATGAGGTTAGTATGAACAGCTTAGTGGATGTGCTCTGTCTCCAATCTTGATTTCTTTTCTCACTCCCACCTCCCTGTTGCTCCATCCTCTCCCCAACTTAACTATTCTGTCTTTGCGAACTTGTAGTGCTGCGTTTGACACGGTCCTTGGAATAAACGTTGCTGTAAAGAAGCTGAGTCGTCCTTTTCAGAATCAAACCCACGCCAAAAGGGCTTACAGAGAGCTGGTTCTTCTCAAATGTGTCAATCACAAAAACGTAAGTTGGGATTTATAGCTCTCTTCCCCCATTCCTGTCAATTGCCAGGGAAGCTTGGGATTTGCTCTCCTGCTCTTAGTGACTGAAGTAGCGGAAAGATAGCAACAGGAAGAGTTGAAAGACCTGCTGCGGGTAAAGCAGTTCTCCACAATGTCTGAAGTGCTTGAGTGGGCTGTTTGGAGTACCAGGTGCCCTGAGGAAGAGGTTTTTGCTGCTTTGGGTGTAGATTTACTATCACTGTCAGCTTTAGAGAGCTGGCCTTGCTGCATTGCGTTTGTTCATTTAAGTGGTATCACAGCAAAACCTGGTTGGCAGTGGCCTTGTTTTATGCGTTTGGCTCTCGTAACTGCCCTGTAGTTAAATCTTGTGAGCGTACAGATTTGTGTTAAATACAGCAGTTAAACGACTGGTGGGGTTTGCAAGGGTGCAGCATGCACTTGTAAATAGCAGTGAAACACTATGGATAATGCATACACATTTTAAAATCTGAGCCTTCCAAGTTAAAAAGGCTTCACGTCAACACCTCGTTGCTCAAGTTTAAGCATGTAAGGTCTGTGTGACTGTTCTAGCGCTAACATGAGCTAGAAATATTGCTCAGGTCTTAACGTTCCTGGAGGCAATTAGCCCTTTAAGAGAGATTTTAAAGTAAGCTCTTGGTGAAGTCCAGAAGTAGCAAAACAAAAGCCTGGTGGTTATTAAGGGTGGCAGTAGAGTAATTTTAGCAGTTCTGGAAATAGTAGATCATAATCTAAGTATAATGGGATGGTATGGGGCACCTCTGTGTACGGGTGGTTGGGCAGCCTTGGTTAAAATTCCTTTCACAACGTGTGATTTTAAAATAAGAGATCGTTATCTATGGGGAAAAAATGGGATGTATTTCAGGCACTGGGGAGCGAGGTGGAAGGTGCCATATAATTTTACAAAGAACAAAGTGGGTTTCTCTTGTCTTAGTTCCTCTGGGGTACATGCTGCAGGCCTGGACTATTTCTGAGTTGGCAGCTTTTCAGCACTTGTGAATTCACTGCAGTCAAGCAGCATTGACATTCATTGTGGATAGTAACAGCGGGCGTTTGATTTTTGAGTAGTAACTTCTGCTGTAGTAGATTTTTATGTGAATTCAAGCGGAAGTTTCTCCTAATGTTTGTTTTTCTTTTCTAGATAATTAGTCTATTAAATGTATTTACACCACAGAAGTCACTAGAAGAATTTCAGGATGTGTAAGTACTGGATTTTTGTTTGAATTTTCCTGACAAGTTCTAGTCCTGGAGCTGTATTTCCTGTATCCTGCAGAGTTCACACTTTGAACAGCATAGCTAAAAGCTGAATTTAGACTCTAATTAGCCCATTTCTAGAATTCTTTAAGAAAGGCCAACTAAGTTGTTGTAGGTTATTTGCCTTTTCTTTGTTGGTCTGCCAGACTTGGCTGGTTGCACATGCAGCTGCTTTGTGTGCCTCATTCTTTACCTAAACACGTCACTTCACGATAACAACTTGGTTGGGTGAGACCACATCTAGAATATTGTGCTCAGTTCTGGGCCCCTCAGTTCCAGGACACAGAACTGCTTGAGAGAGTCCAGTGCAGAGCCACAAAGATGATGAAGTGAGTGGAGCATCTCCCTGGTGAGGAAAGGCTAAGGGAGCTGGGTCTCTTGAGCTTGGAAAAAAGGAGACTGAGGTGTGACCCTATGAATGTTGATCAAGATGGAAAGGGTAGGTGTCAGGAGGAAGGAGGCAGGCTCTGCGCAGTGGCATCCAGTGATAGAACAAGGGATAATGGGTGTCAGCTGGAACACAGGATGTTTCCCATAAATGCAAGAAGAAACTTCTTTCCGGTGAGGGTGCCAGAGCCCTGGAAAGGAGGTTGTGGAGTCTCCTCCTCTGGATACATTTAAAACCCACCTGGACATGTTCCTGTGTGACTGGATCTAGGGGATCCTGCTCTGGCAGGGACACTGGACTAGATGATCTTTTGAGGCCCCTACCAGTCTCTAACATTCTGTGATTCTGTGATGATATGATAATTTTTTGCCCTGAAGTGGGTAAGCAGATTATATTGTAACTTGAAAATGAATCCATTGATCTTAGGTTTTTATTGTGTTTTTCTTAGTTTTCTGACTCTTAAAGCATAGTGAAGGGAAGCCTCATTGTTTGAATTTGTGTAATATCTGCAATTTCTGTGTCAGCTTCAGACAGTCTTTAGTTTTTCATGCTGCATAATGTTAGAATTATTCTGTATTACTGTTCATGAAACTAGTGAGATTCTAATGTCTTGTGATGGACCATTGAACACTTTATCTTTAATAACAGTACTCAAATAGGTAATTTAATTTTGAAGCTGTGGTCATGCACAATTGTTTTTCATAGTCAAAAATTTTGACAATTATTTTAGCAAAGTCAACCGTTATTAAATATCTCTTGTGCTCCGTTTAAACCTGGTATGAAAGGGAAGACTTGTATGTTCTTCACTCTTTCTTTCTTGTGCTGTAGATATTTGGTTATGGAGCTGATGGATGCCAATTTGTGCCAAGTTATTCATATGGAATTGGATCATGAAAGAATGTCTTATCTTCTCTACCAAATGCTATGTGGTATCAAACATCTCCACTCAGCTGGTATCATCCACAGAGTAGGTAGTATTAGATCATTAACATCATACTCTCAATGAACACAGATGTTATAAAACAGGGAGGAAGGCAGGATGTTATTTCTTTAATTCATAAGAATGCTATTAAATCTCGAGATTCCTTATAGTCTAAAGACTGTATTGTAAATAGATCTTTAATCAGGTTAGCTCTGTGTATAACTGATTAAAAGATAAAACATGACTCTCCCTGGCCCTTTCAAATTACTAAATACTGAGTTTTCAGAAGGTAATATTTACCTCTTGGATATCTCTACCCTTGTCAGTAGGTCAGTGACATGTTTATTGTGGAGGGGGGAGTGTGGGTAATTACTCTGTATGTTGATCCTTCCTTAACTGAAATAATTTCTTGTTAGGATTTGAAACCCAGCAACATAGTAGTAAAATCAGATTGTACGCTCAAAATCCTTGATTTTGGACTGGCAAGAACAGCATGTACAAATTTTATGATGACTCCATATGTAGTAACCCGGTATTATAGAGCCCCAGAGGTTATCCTTGGAATGGGATATAAAGAGAATGGTAAGTTGGTGGTAAACCTTCTGTCTAAATGCTGTCCCAGAACAATAACAGCTTTAAAAGGGGGAGGGAGGGCTGGTTTCCTCCTGCCATGTCTGTTGTTAAAAGTATATTAATAACAATCAAATCACACCGTAGTAATTCTAGAGAGCTTTCTGCTCTGTGTGCCTGTCTCAATTCAACGTGACCTGCTCACTCTCCCCTGCTATTGTTATATATTTTCGTGTGTTATCATGTCATCTTGCTGCTTTTTTTACTCTACAAGAAACTGTTGAGATAATTATGCCAGATGACGTTTTAAAAAAACCCCAACCATCAATATGTAACCAGCAATCGCTTCCATCCATGCAATTTTATTCTGAAGGATCATATTTAAGCAGTCTGTCCCTTCTTGTATCTCCAGTTATTTAAAATAGGTTTCAGATCCCTGTCATAAGCCATGCTTTATACTGTTAAATCTGCATAGCTCTCACACTATTAAAAACAACACAGCTATAAATATATTGAATGTTCAGCCAACAGAATTGCCAGCAAGGAAACTGTCCTTGACTTGCATTGTGGGGATGTGGGGGTGGTGGTGTGTATTTACCTGCTGGTTTTTACTAGCTGTGGGGTAATAATATGCTGCCTTCTTGGGACAGAGGCTTGGGTGTACCATGCTTTTGGAATACCTGTAACTTCCAAGGACTTGTAGGCCCTTGTTGGGTCACTAGTAAAAGAAATAAAATGCCTTCATTGATGTGCAATTGTGTAGTGGGTGCTCCTGTGGATCAGAACACAGTAGAGGCTGTTCTGGATGGGACAGAAATGAATGTATCTTCAGGACTATAGGGATACAGTGTGAGTTTACAAATGATGAATTGTGGTATTTAAAAAAACCTCTTTAATCTTTTGTCCTTGTTGCACCTAACATATGATAGTGGATATCTGGTCTGTTGGGTGTATTATGGCAGAAATGGTCCTCCATAAAGTCCTGTTCCCAGGAAGAGATTGTATCCTTCTTCATGGTTGTTTCAGAAACATAAACATCCATCATAGGTTACAAAATGCTACCAGCAATGTTTAGCAACTGTCAGTTGGTGTCTAGATGATTGAAAATGCCTGTTCCGCAGTTTGGTTCTCCACGTTGTTGTGTTTTTATTGTAGATGCTAGATGGTTTTGTTTGTTTTCCCTCACTTTCGTTCATGATACTTCATAATTTGACCATCTCATTTTTACTTTCAGTTGATATCTGGTCAGTTGGGTGCATCATGGGAGAATTGGTGAAAGGTTGTGTGATATTCCAAGGCACTGATCGTATCCTTCCCTAGTCATCCTTGGATCCCATTCCAACTTCCAACAGAAACACAGTGATTTGGATCTGTAGAAGTATGAAAGCATAAACAATCTTTTCAATAATAGGTTTCACTGGAGCCTACTGTACAATTTAAAATCAGTGTCATTAACCAAATTGTTGAGCTTTCTGTGATATTTTCCTGGCAGGCTCTCTTTAAGGTGATTTGTACTGGTTGAGTCCATAGAATCGATCTGAAAAGCTGCAGCTTTTATAGCTCACAAAAGGATGCTGTTAAGTTTAGAAAAGAAATAGCAGCAACTATATTTTCTTACTCTTGTTGTTTGTAGTTAAGTGTTACAAGCAAAAGCCTACAAAACTACTCTTCACTGTGCATGGGGTTTGTTTACTACTATGTTTGAACACAGACTTGTTTTTTGAATTGTGCAATTCTTTGAGTTTGAATCAGACTCTTTTTTTCTTGCTTATTAACACTTGCTGGGCAGCAGTGTCCAAACTGCAAGCAAAACTGCATGAGAAATCTTACTTTTTATTACTATTATTTAATGTATGAAGAAACCCCTTTTCTTTTTTTATTGTTTTATTTTTTTTTTTATTCTATGAAAATTTGATCTTGAGCTCAGTTCTCCTATAAGATTGTTATTCTTCCAATTTTCCTGCTGCTATTTTTGAGCCAGGTTTGTCTTTTGTGAGGTTTTGCTTTCTTGTATGATAGTAACGGTAGGAAATTTTACTGTATCAAAAACAATCAATCCACATATAGACGTATGCCTTAGAGATTGGAAATCTCAGTACATCACCGGACGATACACAAGTCATCACTGTATTCCATAAACAGAAATGATAATTTAATATAAATTTAATATGGAAAATACTCTTTAGACATTTTTCTATATTTCAAGCATTTCTCTAGGAAAAGAATTTAAAACACTCAAGTCATTAACAAGTTCCAATTATAAAAATTGGAGGAAGTTTTACAGAGGAGTCTTAACAAAGTAGCAGTGTTGTAGGAGCAAACATTCTGAATTGAGTAGTAAACCAGCAGAATGCAGGTGATGCAGTGAAGTCCCCATTGCCAGTGTTGGCTGTAGGTGCTTGCAGGGATTTTGAAGAAAATACAGTCACGTTGCTCATCACAAGTTAAAATTGAGTCCACCTTTACAAATATCCATCACATATCCACAGATATTTGTGTACTTCATGGAAGGAGACTTTCAGCTTTAGTGCTAATCTTCAGCAGCTGATGATTATTTACTAGCAGAAATTATTGCTAGACAAGGCTTTCTGTTTCCCACCTTTCTTCCATTCTATACTTATTGTTTTACCTTCTGAAGCCTTCAGACCAACCTAACACAATTCTTCATGTCTGTTATGTGTCCTTCACCTGCATGTAAGTGTGAGCTGTTTTGTTGTAGTCATGAATCAGCGAAGGAAATTTTGTCCGCATTGCTGACGATGGAAGCTGTCTGGAGGTCAGTGAAGCTCCGCCAGTCTATGTTTCAAGAAATCTCCTCCCCTGGTACCTTGCCAAAGTGCATAGCTGTCTTTACAGGGTTTATTTCTTGTAAGACTTCCTTCTGTCTTTGGCAGTAGTTTATGAGCAGTACTGGTGTGCACAGCTTTTATTTGCTTATGGGGTTTTTTTTTGTTTAAGTTAGTATTTGGGGATTTAGAGCAGGGAGCCAAGGTCCCTGTGTTCCCTAATTATCTGCCCTTGACTATCTTCAAGAAAACCTGCTCTTAGTCTCACTAGTTTCTGTTTTCCCATGTTGTCAGGAGATTGCCAGGACATGTCCAGCAGAGCTTTGTGTGGATGAGATGTTCCGTGTTACCAGGGTGATGGATGCCCTGAACCTGCACCTAACTGGTGCTGTGGAGACTGGAGTTACTGGCAGTTGCTGTTGAACTGGAAATGAGAAGTTTAGGGAAACCAGGCATTGTAGATGCCTAAGATGAAAGAATGGGGAGCTAAGCAGCACCAGAGTGTTTGCAGTGTTCTTTCTGGTGGTGAAAGAAACTAATTACCTGACTGATAGAAAAACCAGAAGGGGGTGTTCATCTCTAATTTGATTATCTGACTGGTCAGGCTGCAGTTAGCCAAATAAAAAGGATCTTCTGGAATCTAGACTGGTGGAGGTCTCACAGAAATGAGTTTTCCAGTTAGGAACAAAATTTCCTGGTGTATGTTAACATTCTTCTTTTGTATGTGCTTTGCTTTAGCATGAGAGTTAACAGTATTTTCTACTGAATTTTGGCTTAAGTAAGTTCTTCCATTGGCTAGTATTCAATAAGCAAATACAATTTCCAATCTGTGTATCACAAGTCTAAAGTCTTAGTGTGAAGCAGTGACTATAGATAGAGTTCACGTTATATTCTTGGCGCTAACAGAAGTAACAGCACCTCTGTTGTTAAAATGCATTTGGATTCATAGTACAGCAATTTTTTTGTTCTAAAGTCTTTGAGAATGAATAGGTTGAAGTGCTAGATTATGAATTTAGCTGTAAATGTTAGTGAGGTCCCTGGTTAGACACTGCTGGAATTGCATGCTCATTTTATTGGAGAAAATCTGTGAAATGCAAATTTAAACTTGAATATCATTAATAGTAACAGAGTGTCTTCTCAGTGTGATAAACAAGCGTGTTTATTTCAGCCAAAATCTTTACAGAGTTACCAGTTTACTCTGAATGAGTGTCCCCATGTCTAGAGAAAATGTCTTCACTCAAAAGAGGGAGAAGGGACAGTCTAGACATGAGGCACAGGTTCCACTTGTGCCTTGTAAATGGAATTCCTATCAAATATTTAAATGTAATAATTTAAATTTAAGAACATAGTAGCCTTCAAATGTTATTGTAGCTGACACACTTAAACAAGGCCCTGGTGAAAATCTGCAGCAATCTGGATTCACTCTTCAGAACTCCTTTGAACCTTTTCTGAAGTTGAAAATTAGGGGGGGTGGTGAGGAGAAAAAGCCAACAGAAAAGAACAAACCCCAATGAAACAACCAAAAAAAAGCTGCCAAACAAACGCCAACCCCCCAGTGCCCTAAAACCCTACAGCCCGAAGGCTCATTTCCTTAGGAGACAGGTACAAAATCCCCTTGAGTGGGATGTATTTGTACCTATGGTGTTTTCATTTAATTTTCCCTGCCTTCAAGAATCTCCAGCATTGATGGTTTTGTGCTGTACCTGAGGATTGAGCAGCAGCCTTTCTTTTCTGTCCTCATCGTTTTGCTCTGGATGCAATTGCCAAGTGCACTATTGTTTCCAGTGCTGGACAGCAGTTGTTAATTAGCAAAAAGTACTTACGCATTGCGCAGCACTTCCAGACTGTCCTTAAGGTTAAACAATCTGAGTTTCTCTGATGTAGCTTTTTGCATGGCAGCTCAGAATAGTGTTGATACTAGAGTGAAGTTCATCTTTATGTGCTTTGTTCAAGTTTTCATTCACTTTTCAGATATCTCTAAGTGATATTTTTGTGTAGTGCAGACTTCAAATCCTTCAGCTGATTTTCCTAAAGATACGGTGCAGATATTGATCAATGGAATAAAGTTATTGAACAATTAGGAACACCATCAGCAGAATTCATGAAGAAGCTACAGCCTACGGTTAGGAATTACGTAGAAAACAGGCCAAAATATCCCGGTATTAAATTTGAAGAGCTCTTCCCAGACTGGATATTTCCATCAGAATCTGATCGTGACAAGTTAAAAAGTAAGGCAAGATGCTTTTTCTTTCTTAAAGATGTGAATTTTAAATGTCTGCAATACCTTTTAATAATAATAGAATAAATATAATGTCATTAGAAGCTGTACACCTTCTGTTTCATCTTGGCAGTCATTAAATGCAGAACTGTTTCCCTATCCGCAGTATTCTGTTTAGTTCTCTTGATTCTAATCCATCAGATGTCTTGTTTTGAGGTAATTTTTCTACTTGATTTGTGCTCATCCTGGATATGTTTTGATTTCAGATAGTAAAAGCTAAAATGGAAAACCCCACCTTCTTATAGTCCTTAGATGGTGAAATTAGGGTTTCTTTTACATAAGAGATTTTATAGCCTGTTTTATTATTGCAGTGATCATTCAGACAAACATAAATGGGTGTTCAGTGGAATAAACAACTGGGTATCCAGGTATCGTGCAGTAGCACCTTTAATAGAGAAACAAGTGCAGTATTTCAGAAATTAATCGTTGCCATACTGAGATGTGTTTTTAAAAGCTTGTTAAAAATGTTCAGTGTGGATTATGTTCAGTAGTTAGTGCCAAATAAACTGACCCACATAACAGCAGAGCTGTTCAGAATTGAGGCTGGTTGGTGTCAGCTGCCGGGTTTATTTTTGGATAAACAACAAAATAGCATTTGCACTAAAAGGTTGGGACCTGATTTAAAAATAAATGGAGCTGTATAGGAAAATTTGGATTTGTGTTTTCACAGTGAAATCTGTTAGTGTATGCCTTGTGTTCCCAGTACTCCTCTTCTGTGTCAAACATTAAACTCCATAGCTCTCTTACATGTTTGTTCTTTTCATTTTTACTTTCCAGCCAGCCAAGCTAGAGATTTATTATCAAAAATGCTGGTAGTAGATCCAGACAAGAGAATTTCTGTAGATGAAGCCTTACGTCATCCTTATATTACTGTCTGGTATGATCCAGCGGAAGCAGAAGCTGTAAGTTTGCATTTAAAATACAATTTGAGATGATCCGTTTAATACCTTGAAAGCCTATCTTTAGTTTGTAGTCCGTAGCCTGCTGTGAGCTCCTGCTTTGGCCAGCAAAAGTCACACATAAAGCCTTCAGATCAACATTAGGGGTAGAATCCTTAAGAGAACTGCTAGAGTGGAGTTAATAGGATTTTGAAAGGGAATGGTGATTGCTCCTTTTTCCTTACTAAGAGAGTAACCTCTGATGCTCATTTAAGGCTTTCGATTTACTTGATGCTTTTAAACAGCCTTTCAATGGGACTTCAAAAGCAAATGCTAGAGGTGTGAAATGCACGAAGGTGTCTTTGAGATAGAGGGAGCACACTGACAAAGGTGAAGGCAACACTTTTTTAGTTCTGATTGGTTGTGTTAACCTAATGTACTAGATAACCCCATAGACTTTCTTTTCTTTGCAGCCTCCCCCTCAAATCTATGATGCACAATTGGAAGAAAGAGAACATGCAATTGAAGAATGGAAAGGTAAAAAGTGAAAATGAACAACTGACGTTTATTGTTACAACTAGTATTACTGGTGTGTGGCTCGCAGTACGCGGGTGCTGGGCTGTATCTGATCAGAACCCACTATTCCAGTTTGCAGTAACTGCTTGTGGAGACATCAAAGGAAATAGATAGAACATTTCTCCACTATCTCCATACATGCCTGTAGGTAAACGTAATGTTCTGAAGTCTGTTCCACTGAATGCTGCAGTTTTCACTTCTTTCCTGAGTATTTTGTTGTTAGTAATCACAATGGGGTTTTTCCTTGATAGAAAATGGTTTGAAAGACAGGGTGCTGTGTGTTAAATGAAAGTTTAACTGAAACTTCAGCCTGATATTCTGCAGCAGTAAAAACCCTTTTGCTCTAGAAGGGGCTGATGTAGCCCATCTTGTATGAACGATACCATAGCCTTCTGAAAGGCCTTTTAAAATTATTATTTCTCCTCTTCGATTTTTTAAAATTTTAAATGTGGCTGTGCTTCCAGAGTACCCCTTACCTGTGGTGGTGTGCCTTTTGAACATAAATCGTGTACGAATCCTCTGTCATCTTATGATCTTCTTTCTGTTTTGTCTGTCCTCATGATCCTCCCACCCTTCTCCCATTAGAATTAATATACAAAGAAGTAATGGATTGGGAAGAAAGGAGCAAGAATGGTGTGGTAAAAGATCAGCCCTCAGGTTAGTCATTGTTTCACTAGTTCTCCTGTAACTATGATATGTAATGCTGCTCTCTTGCAGTAGTGAATGAAGAAATCCTGCTTAACGCTCCAGGTAGGCAACAAGTTTTGTTGTTCAATGCTGCTAATACTCATCTGAGTCTGGAGACCACATGCAGTAGACTTTATTGTTATGAAGTGAGTTGTAGCAAAACCTAAGTCCAATACCCTGAGCTGCCTTCTCCCCAAAGGGCTCAGTCCTCAAATGAAGTGATTGATTCCATGTTGTGTCACCTGGTATACAGATGCTTCTGCCGCTGAGTGTCTGCTGTGTGTTTCTGCATGAGGGAACTGGAGTTGTTTAGTCTGGAGAAGAGGAGACTCTGGCTGGACCTNTTATTGTTATGAAGTGAGTTTGTAGCAAAACCTAAGTCCAATACCCTGAGCTGCCTTCTCCCCAAAGGGCTCAGTCCGCAAATGAAGTGATTGATACCATGTTGTATCACCTGGTGTACAGATGCTTCTGCTGCTGAGTGTCTGCTGTGTGTTTCTGCATGAGGGAACTGGAGTTGTTTAGTCTGGAGAAGAGGAGACTCTGGCTGGACCTTTATCATTATCTGTAACTATCTGAAGGGAGGTTGTAGGCAGGTGGGAGTCAGGCTCTTCTCCCAAGCAGCCAGCAACAGGTCAAGAGGGCAGGGCCTGAGTCTGTGCCAGGGGAGGTTTAGGTTGGATGTTAGGAAGCCCTTCCTCACAGAAAGGAATGGACAGCCCAGGGCAGTGGTGGAGTCCCCATCCCTGGAGGTGTTTAAGGACAGGCTGACTGTGGCCCTTAGTGCCCTGATCTGGCTGATGTCTGGTCATGGGTTGGACTGGATGATTTCAGAGG
>VZRI01003992.1:45077-71212 GCA_013397515.1 Upupa epops | reverse complement strand
TTGTAGCAAAACCTAAGTCCAATACCCTGAGCTGCCTTCTCCCCAAAGGGCTCAGTCCTCAAATGAAGTGATTGATTCCATGTTGTGTCACCTGGTATACAGATGCTTCTGCCGCTGAGTGTCTGCTGTGTGTTTCTGCATGAGGGAACTGGAGTTGTTTAGTCTGGAGAAGAGGAGACTCTGGCTGGACCTTTATCATTATCTGTAACTATCTGAAGGGAGGTTGTAGGCAGGTGGGAGGCAGGCTCTTCTCCCAAGCAGCCAGCAACAGGTCAAGAGGGCAGGGCCTGAGTCTGTGCCAGGGGAGGTTTAGGTTGGATGTTAGGAAGCCCTTCCTCACAGAAAGGAATGGACAGCCCAGGGCAGTGGTGGAGTCCCCGTCCCTGGAGGTGTTTAAGGACAGGCTGACTGTGGCCCTTAGTGCCCTGATCTGGCTGATGTCTGGTCATGGGTTGGACTGGATGATTTCAGAGGTCTTTTCCAGCCTCAATAATTCTGTGATTCTATGACTGAGCCCTTTTTGTGTAGGGTTACACATCCTTGTTTTAAAATAAATAATGCGCAGTATAAAAATGCCCAATGATTGAATCCTTGATATTTGCTGCTGTTCATTTGATAACTGGAATATTGTACTGTCGTCTATTCTCTGTATCTATTAGATTTCTTAATACTCAGGTCACTATGGACCCTAATGTTGCTGCTTTTTATTGTTAATTCATATTCTTCCTTAGGGAGGGATTAAACCAAATATCTCTCAGTATTTACCTTCATTTGGGGTGATAGGGAATTTAATGATTGTTTTTTCTACTGTTCATTAATTTCCTCATTTTCTAGGAATTTATGTGGGGAATGTGATGTTCAGAGCCTAGAAGTGTGGTTATTTGTACCTGCAATATTGTCTTGCCTCAGATTTTATTATGTTTGGTTTACTTAGCACAGATGCAGCAGTGAATAGCAACACCAGTCCTTCCCAGTCATCATCTATCAATGACATTTCATCCATGTCAACAGAGCAAACATTGGCCTCAGATACAGACAGCAGCCTCGATGCCTTGACAGGACCCCTTGAAGGATGTCGATGATCAGCCAAGGATTGCAGACTTGACTTTGGAAAAGAACTCTTGCTTCCATTGGGCCTGAATTGCTTGTAAGTTAATGGAACCAAGTAGAAAAACTCCATGTTCTGCATGTTCTGCTAAAGTAATGCCTGTTTTTTTTACTCAGTTGTTATGAAATTGCCTGCTTAATGTTGTAGAATGAAAGCAAATTGATGTCTAAAGAACAAAGAAAAATAATATGAATTTTAGGCATTATTACAGCCTTTTCTTTGTTTCAGCCTATTTCAGGTGAGCAGTTACAATAGACTTGTAGCCGATAACTCCTCTTTCAGTGGGTTCATGAATCTTCAGTCTCAACTGGCAGGCTTCTGTGACACAGTGGATGTTTACATTTTAGTCCAGTATTGCTCATCGGTAGGTTTTTTTGAATGTATAATGTTTTAACGTGTGACTGTGGCAGTTTACTTATTTAACAACTGGGGTGTTCTATGTAAGTGTGAACTCTCAGGCTGAACGCTCTCGGTAGTCTGTTAAAGGGCAGTTATTCTCCCACATAGCACTTTTCTTTTATTGAAACCTTCCAGCAATTCTGCCTTCTTGTAGAAGAGATAAATGTGGTGTTCAAGGACTGCAGCCATTGCTTTGTATTTCACCACGAGTGACACCTTTGTGTCTCTTAAGGTTTTTTCACTTTTGGATAGAAGATACAGAGTGGCTTAATTAAATCTTAAGGAAGGACGAGTGGCTCATCTGTGAAGTGGTGCCTGTTTAGAAGAGGAGAGAGTGCTAAACGTTCTGTGTTTTCTAGCTTGTGATGCTGGTCCTTTAACAAAAACAAACAAAAGGAAATCTATCTGTTATGCTCTTCATTCACTGCCAACTCTGATTAAAGGACAGATGAATTGAAGAGACCTGCAGCCTACAAGGGCTACAGAAATGTTTTCCGTTTTTTTTAATGGGTCCATTCTATCTTGCAAGTAATGGAATAAAAACACCGTAGTTCTGATTCACCTGTAGATTGTCTAGTTAGGCAGCAGTGGAGCTAAGCCCTGTTTAGGAAAACCTCTCTTTGTACTAGAGGAGGCAAACATTGGATTTCTATTTTCTAAATCCAGTTTCAGAGAAAAGGAGGAGATAATTTGCTGTTTCAATACAAACTGATACAGTTTTTATACAACAGAGTTTTCAGAACCGGAATGTACAAGCATTGCCTGTTACATTGCACAGTATGTTAAACAAGAAAACGCGTTTGCAGTAGAGTAGGGCTTAAAGTGTTTTACAGCACACACCTGTGGCTTTGTGTGCGTTCACTTGGGACTGTGAAGTTCTGCTAAAGGATCCTGTGTGTGCATGTGTGAGATTAAACTGTAACTGTCTGAGGAATAGAGGTGTAAGAGCTGAGGTAAAACACCACTTTCTTGAAGGCACTGTATTAAGCTATAGATCCAGATATTCTTGACTTGAATATATAAATAGAATTTATAAAATATACTGGCCCAGCCAGCCACTGCATTACTGACGTATTTCTCTTGTAAAAGAAAATTGCCCATTGTTCCTGACCTGAGAATTTGAAAAGCAGCAGTTTCTCTTTATGAAAACTTTGCTTTTATAGTAAAATCATAACCCTTTTTAGCTGTTTCATTTACTCTAGAAAAAGCCATGAAGGCTTTACTGTCCTAGACAGTAAAAAACATAATGTCATATTAGCTACTTGGTTTTAAGTTTAGAGTTACAATCTGGAATCTTGGATTTTTAAAATCTGTTGAATTGAACTGCAGGGTATTAGGGATTGTGTGTTGTCTGGTTTGGTTTTAAACCTGGAGATACCTTAGGTCGTCTTTGGATACGGCTGGTGTATGTGAAATGCTTGGAGTGTCTTTTTGTCGCTGGAAAAAAACCAAACCCTTTTAAAATGCCTGTACTTGCCCTGTAGCAGAACAGAACAGGCTGCTGTTCTTCTGCATTTTTCTTAATCCCTGGGGTTATTTTAGTGGAAGTTACAATTGCTCAAGACATCTATTCAAAATGAATAGCAGCGATTCACTCTGGAGGTGATCTGCTGGATTTCATTTGCAAGTTTTAGCTTCTCCAGCTGTGATTGCTCTGTGCTGTGATAGTTCTAACAGTTACTGCTTTAGAAGGCTAAACACAACAAAGGGTTTTATCCAGTGGTTTGGATATTTGCAGACTTGAAATTTTCCTATTGAATTCAAGCTGCTCAGAACACCAGGGGGTTGGACCAGGTGACCTCCAGGTCTCTTCCAGCCTAAATTACTCTTGTGATTCAGGTTTTCTTTTAATGTTCTTTTAAACACAGCTGCTTTATCTCCATGATTTGAACTGGTGCCTGACCTTCTGCTAGTACATGCTGTTAACTTGAACGTGTACTCTGGGAACAAAAAAACCCCTTCTAAGATTAACTGAGTTTATTTGTAAATCCAGTAGGAAAAGCTGCCTCATACCTTATTTTTTTAACATCTCCTTGTTATGGCACAGGTCAAAGCTTCTAAATTTTACAGAAACATTGCCTGAACATGAAACATCTGTGAACACAGTGGATTTTGATTCCAGTCTAATTCACTACCAAATTGTTCATAACCTGAATGACCATTGACCTCAAGAAGGCTCATAAGCAGATCATACACTGAAAAATGTGTGCAGAGGCGATGCCTGCACAAGTCTCCCTGCTGTGGCTGTGCACACTTAGGCTTTAAGCACACTGCATGCACATTGCGTCCACCTAGCTGTATTCCTGCAGAGTAAGCTCAGAGCCACGTTTGTCATCAGTGCTGGGAGAACCTCATTGCTGATGGAAAACAAAATGCACATCAGTTGGTCAGGAGTGTTTAGAGTGTTCGGTGTGCACTGTAATCACTTTTATTCCTAATACTAACAATCCTGATGTGCAGTGATGCGGTTGACCTTTTTTATTTCATTTGCACTTTGGCATTTATAAATATTTATGTGTATTTAAAGGTAAAGAATGATGTGAGTGTGTGTACGCGTAGACAAGTATCTATTAAGAAACCTGCTCAGTTTTGTAAATTCTAATGTTCCTTTCCTTTGGGGAACTTTGTATGGTGATAACACTACTGCAGCTAAACCATTTCTGAAATACAACTGAAACCAAGTGGTGATAACCTAGAGACAATCTGTAATCTTAACTGCTCACCTGAAAACACACCAAAAAAAAGGATCTGTGGCTATCAATCAGATAATTAATTGGAAACATCGTGTTGAATAGATGAACACTGAGTAGCTGAATGGCATTGCAGAAATGGAGTATGTTTTCAACAGTTCATTTCATCTGTGCTCATATCATTTTTCCTCAGGAAAAAAAAAAAAGATGAGCTTGGTGTTTGGGAATCTGTGTAAGCAGCCTGTAAGTGTGCTTTGAGGAAATGCAGTGATATGGCAAGTCTTAAGGGGGTGTTTTATTGAAAAAGGCGAGAGAGGAGTGTCAAAATTAAGGGGTTGTCTGCATGGATCATACAAGATATAAACTATTCCAGTGACTGGAAACTAGTGTTTGCAAACAGCCCTTGGGATGTTGTAAGGTGTCCCGTAAGGGATTGCATTTCCTTGTCAAAAACAAACAAGGAAAATAAACCTCCAACCTTAATTATTTGGTTGGAGAGTTTCAAAAAGTGTTAGGAACCAGAGGGCTGTTGAGGTTTCCTTTTTCCGTTCTAAGCCCTAACGGAGCATATGTGTTTATTCAAAATTAATGAAGAAAAGGTTGTTCCCTATGTTTTAATTTGCTTTCCTAAATGAAAGACTTTAAATACTAAAACGGTTTCATTTTTAGATCTGTTTGTGTTTGGCTTAAAATTACGATTTCATGACTGAAGTAGGATTAGACATTGAAAATACACCTGACAGCTCCAAGAAGGGAGAGGCTGACCCTTCTTTTGGCAGGAGTGCAGCCCTCTGGTTTGGTGTGAGCTGGGGGCCTGCATGTGACAGTGCAGACAAATCTTTACAGAACTTAAGGAGCAAGGGTTCAGCCTTGCAGCAGTAGGGTTTGTGCAGAGTGTTCCATATGAATTGTGACACTCGAAATGGAAGTGCTTTAAGCATGTGGGGGTGGGAGGGAGGTTAAATGCTGGACAGCCTATGTCTGTATATTCTACGTATGTCATACAGATTCTATCAGGGCTTGATGCTAAACTTAGTGATACCACATACTGGGAACCAAATTCTTTCCTGGGGTGTGCGCTGTGCAGTTCTTGCTCAGAATGGTTTTGATCGGGGGGTCACCTGGCACCCAGATGCAGAATTTGGACTTGAGTTCCTGTAGATGAATCTAGGGATTTCTTTGCTTTTCCAGGGTGTCTTTGATTATATTTTTTTTAACATGTTGAAATATGACTGAAAAGGTGTATTCCGGCTCATTGTTTTACATATATTTTACATTGTCTATTACACGAGTGATGGTAGTGTTCTGAAAGCTTCTAACACAACTTAACAAACCCCTTGTATTTTGTTTTGCCCGCTCTGCATGCTAAAACTGTCTGGAGCTAACTAACACTCTAAGTTTCCTCATACTAGCATTGGAGGAAAGCGGAGAGAGAACCGTCGTTTCTCTTTGTTTTCTATAAAATGACTATTTTTGTAGGGGACATTTGAGTCGCTAGACTTCAATCCCACAGTGTTGCTTTGTGGATGTAAATGTAGCTGGGTCCGCTATTTCAAGTAGTTCATGTGTAACAAGTCCAGTATAAAATGAAACCAGAATGTACAGTTCTACAGTGATTTATCAAAATGACAGCAGATTATTTTGGTCCAAGAATTCAAAACCAAAAAACAGAGAAAATAAATTTCAACTATTTTAAGTTTTTATTCCTTGATGCTGCTCCTTACAATTTTTTAAAAGGTGCTTGCGGTTTTGCACAACAGAAATTGACTTTATTCGTTGCTGAGTTTAAAGCACTTTAGGATTCTTCTAAACAAAACCAGTATGGGGTGTGGAAAAGAATGATGTAAAAAAAATGCTTTATGTCTTTTTACATTTTGGTTGCAAATTTTGCTATTCTGATAGATCTGATCGACTTGTTCCTTTTAAATAGCAAATTGGTTTGGGAGATCTTTAAATTAGAATTTCTTTTTATTTAGCTGAAATTTAACACATAGTAAGATGTTAAAGAAACGACTTGCACTCAAATGCCTGTAGGGTGACTCAAATAGGAATGTGACTACCAGCCATCTATAATACCAGGATTCCACTATGTTTGTTTCTGTAGTGAGGACAGCAAGCTATGAGCACTAGAACTAGAAACAAAGAGCTTTTTATTAACACATCATAAAGTAGTTTTATAGGCTGTAGTAAGGCCAGAACATCTGCTTTTTGCAAATCCACTGCAGCAGATGCTCTCAAGAGTCCCACAGGAGGTCCCTGTCCTTGCTCTGTTGCACTAGTTGGAGCTCTGATCCTTCCTAGGGTGCACTCAAGGGAGTCCATGGGTATTTGCTTCCAGGGCTGGTTCTGCAAAAAGCAATGGGGTAAGAACAGCGTTTTCTGTTTGCTCCCTGGAGCAGTAGTTGGTTTTATTAGTGATAACGGAGCTGATAAATAGCCATGGGCACATGCTATTGTGTTGACTTCTGATGGGGAAAAAGCTTTTTTGAAAAATCAAGCATGTCACTAGCTTTTCTATCAATTCAGATGCTTCAATTGGTGCTAATTTCTATTAAAAAGAACATGTAACAGAGGGTCAGCAATGTATCTGTCTGGTTTTGATACTTCCATATTCTTTAACAGTGGCAAGCAAACCTTTGTAAAGTGACTAATGTGCATTTTCAGCTTCATCAGGCTCCCAGGTTGTCCTAAAGTAAAAAGTTTAAATGCCCGTGGTAGCCACTGCTGTTGCTTTCAGGTGTTTTATAGAGTAATAAAGTGAAGATAATTGGGAGACAGCAATGCAGAATTATTCCTTCCATTGATTACCTGACACATTTGAGTTCCCCAGGTGGCTTTAGCAGCATAAAAGTCATCAAGACACCGAGCGAAGAGCATGTTGCAGGTACCTGTGTGCAGTTGACTCAGTACAGTGAAGCCTTACCTGGTCATTAAGAGGATTTATAATGACTTTACAAATGTTCATCTATTTTAAAAGGGGAATAGCAAGTAGAAATAATTAACTGTTTTCTTACAGACTGAGATGTTAATTCTGCAGAATGTATTCTATAGAGTACTCCAGAACACGTCCTATTAGAGAGTGTAATAGCTCCTGGAGTGATTTGATATGAAATCCAGTTCCAGCCGATGACTCAAACTTAACCCCCCTCCAAGAATGAGTTCTTAGGGGATTTCTTGTGAAATGCCTTCAAGTTTTGATTCCCTCCAGAATGTCTCATCTTGGCCCTCTTCCCCACCTTCTGTTTACCTTGCATCACCAGACGTAGCATCAAGCCCTATCACTTGTTAGTGTTCTGATTTTTATGGCCTTAATATTAGTTACAGAGGGGTATATTATTTCAGAAGAAAGATGTGCTTTGAAGTCTAATTCTGTCGATCCGTGTGGCCTCTTCTGCCTATGAAATTAGGCTTTGATTGTCATATCTCACTCTCAGTGCTTGTGCAATAGGAACATGTTCCTCTCAATGCAGTGGCAATTTTGTCTGATGCTGGACTTTTTCAGGATGACTAGAAAGTCTCTTTGGGTGGTTTTTTTATGGACAGCAGTCATGCCTCATTGTTTTTTTGGATTGATTTTCTTTAAGGAGGCTAGAATTTCGTACGGAAAACTGTCCATGACTAGTTGTGAAGTTCTAGTTAAAGCCTCGTACTGAAGCTTTTGGGTTTTATTCTCTAAAAACCTTATTGTAAAACAGTACTAAAGCCACTGTAAAATGACAAATAAATATGTATACTTAAAAGCTTTGAGCAGTCTGTCTTATTTACTGTAGCCCTGGGGTGTTTTCCTTGATCCTTCCTGCGTTGAAGTGGAATGTTCCATGTAACCAAATGCTTTTCCTTAGTTAATCATAAACATAAAGGGTCAGTTACTGCTTCAGCTTCTGGTTAACCACACCGTAAGTATTGGGATGAAAAATGCCTGAAGAACAGCTTGGTTGGAGCTGATCAGCTGAAACTTCTGGAGATACCAACAGCACTTGGTTTTACTGCCAGGTATGTTTTGAAATTGGGTTGGTTGGTTTTTTAAACTGCAGAAGCTGGCCTGGTGCTACGACAGGGCTGTGTTGCCATCTGTGTGCTCCAACAGCATCAGGTTGTCAGACTTCCTGCAAGGTTCAGAAAAGCTACTGGCTGTATGTCCCTATATAAAAGGAGTTTGGAGGAATTTTCACCCTGTGCTGAGACAGTGTTGTGTGACACTTGGCTCTCACTCAGCCAGAGGTACAGCTAATGTGAGAACATAGCTTTCCTCTTATTTTGAAGCAACGGTAGGTGTTTCCTGCATTCACAGTGATGAGGTTCCCAGGCATTTTGCAGACTGTCTGCCCTAACTTTGATAAAGGTGAAGTAAAGCTTGTCTGCTCCTTTGATTGCATTGCTTTTGCGAAGGGTTTTGTTATGTGAAAAGACAGGTCAACACAGCTGCCTTTCCAGATACAGGGTCGGGACTCTCAGACAGGCTTTGGTGGTGTGGAAGCTTCACTGAAACTACTTCTACAGCAGTGTTGCTGCTTCTTGTCTGTAGAACTTTGACTTTTTCTCTCTATGGGGCATTGCAGCAGACCATCTGGATTAAGCTGGGATGCCCAGTAGACCCTGAAACTCCTCTGTATTTCGTTAGGGGTTATTTTTGTCAGGAGGATGGAGCCAGGCTCTTCTCAAGGTCATCTGGTGACAGGACAAGGAGCACTGGGTGCCAGCTGGAACAGAGGAGGTTCCATAGAAATATCAGAAGGAACTTCTTCCCAGGGCGTGTAACAGAGCATTGGAACAGGCTGCCCAGGGGGGATGTGGAGTCTCCTACTGTGGCAGGGTAATTGGGCTAGATGATCTTTCGAGGTCCCTTCCAATCCCTAATGATTCTATGATTTTTTTCAAGGTGCTTGATCGGCTGCAGAGGAAGATGTAACTCATTAACTAGTGAAGAAGATGATAAAGCAGGACAGTGTTGTGTATGTTACAGTTACCTAAGTGTGTTCCCATGTATTTCCTGCAACTTCTTGAAGTTGGCAGAACAGTTCTGGAAAGATAAGGAGATAGGCAACTCTTCTAGTGAGACACTGAGTTATTAAGTAGATGATCACTCTTTTCATTTAACCTTGCTGAAAAGCAGTTAAGCCACACTAACAACACTATTTTCTCATAGGAAGTGTCATTCTAAGTTCAGAACAGGTGTAAGTATACAGATGCTACTGTTCAGGTTACAGTTCTGCAGTGGGTTACAAAATCAGCAGTCAGTTTCTTGGTATTTAACCGTCTGTGTGTTGCTGCAAGTGTGGAGAGAGGTAGCTGTGAAGAGATTGAGAGAGGAAACCTCCAAATGACAGACTTAAGGCTGATGTGTTCTTAACAGGAGGCCTGTAGGGAGTGTTAATTGTAATCAGGAGGAGCGCATGGCTTTGTAGACCTCCTCAATGAATGAATATCCCTCCAGTGAGAAGACAAGCTGTACAACAGCTCGGATCCCAGGCACGGGAGTGCTGCAAAGAGCTGGATGGAGATGGAAGTGTCCCGTCTCATTGTTTCTCTGATTTGTGACCAAGCTGACTGTAGGATGCAGGTATGACCTCAGCGCACTCTAAATCCCCTGGAATACCTCTGGGGTGTCTGATGAGAGACACTCTTGATGACATCCCGTAATTAAACTCACTTGGCAACTTCAGCGTTTGGTGCAGCATTTCAAGACAAAGCTATTCCAAGTTCTGCCTAACATGCTGCCTGGTAAGAGGGAGCGTCCCTAGCGTGAGCAGGGTAATGCAGAGCTCCTGGAGTTCAGGGATGCCAAGGAGTCTGAGGAAGCCACTCGTTTGTCTATAGACTGCCTGGCTTGGAAATGGGGTTTGTGCTGAAATCAAGATGGATGTAGCTTTTCTCTCCTACGCTCAGCAAAATCTGAAACTGAACGCACTTCACTTTATTTCCAGCTGTTAATTTCCCCAAAGGTTTCAAAAAACTCTTCCATTTCTTTTTGGAGCATTTCATTTCTTCTCTCTGCATCTTCCTTTGCTCTCTCTGCGTTTCGCATTTTCATCTCCACCAGGCTGTACCACTTACGCTGCTGTACCAGTTTTGATTGCATGCCCTTAATCTCTGACTGCAGCTCCCTGTTCCGCTGCTCCAGGCTGGTGGAAAGACAAGACATTGTAAATTACAGGCTATTTCCACCCCACCCCACTTGCTTAATAAAGCTATAGGCTCTTTTTTAGAGCTAACATTCCTAACACACATTCCCACGCAGGAGAGTAGTGGCATCTCCAATACCTCCTCTGCTTGTGGTGGTAACTAAAAATTGCAGCTTATTTTAATATATCCGAACTTAGAGTGAATAACTGTGTGGCCACAGGAGTCTGGTTTGGGATTGGGTTTGAGATTTATTTTCTTAGTGGAATGCAAAAAGCAATGTATTTTAGGGAGCACAGAGGATCACAGAATAATCCTTGTGGGAAAGGACCTCCTGGATCACCAAGGACAACCGTCCCCATCCCAACAAAAATCTCAGTACCTGAGAGACTGAACAACACAAACTAACCCCCTCTGTGCTGCTGCTCTAGCAGTCTGTGAAGCATCATGGCCACACTGTTCTTCAACACCTCCAGGCATGGAGACTCCACCACCTCTCTGGGAAGGTGCCCAATCACTCTGTCTGCAAAGGATTTCTTCCTCAGATCCAATCTAAACCCCCTGCTTCTGTTAGCAGTCAAGGAGAAGAGGCCAACACCCACCCCTCCACAACCTCCCTTCAGGGGGTTGTGGAGGGCAATGAGGTCCCCCCTCAGCCTCCTCTTCTCCAGACTATACCTGCTCAGCTCCCTCAGCCTCTCCTCACAAGACTGGTTCTCTAAGCCCCTCATGACCTTGGTAGCTCTGCTCTGGACCCATTCCAGCATCTCCATGTCTTTCCTATCATGAGGGCCCAGAACTGAACCCAGTGCTTGAGATGAGGCCTCACAAGGACACAGGAATTTCCCTTCTGCTGACCATGCAATTCCTGATCCAGGCCAGGATCCTGTTGGCCTTCTTGGCCCCCAGGGCACTCTGCTGGCTCCTATGAAGCCAGCTGTCTGCCAGCACTCCCAGGTCCTTTTGTGCTGGGCAGCTTTCCAGCCCCTCATCCCCCAGCCTGTAGCAGTGCCTGGGGTTGTTGTGACCGAAATGCAGGACCCAGCACTGGGCCCTGTTGTACCTCTTGAGCTTGCTTAGAGTGCAGTTCCCTTGAACTGCAAGGAAAAGAATAGACAGACTGCAGAACAGAGCTTTTAATAAAAGGCTAAAACCCTAGGAATATTTCCTTTACTAAGCAGCAATTGTTGAAGACTTGAAGAAACACAAGATTCAATTGATTTTTCTCACTGCTTTGAGCATTGTGTCAAGTGCAATTCCTCATTCCCCGCCTGCCATCGGTTGTAACGGTGCCCATAGAGGCGTTTGGTGTCACTCAGTGTGACATGCCTCTAATACAACTAATTAACATGCTATTTAAACACATATTTAATCATAGAATCCTTAGGGAGTGGAAGGGACCTCAAAAGATCATCCAGTCCAATCCCCCTGCCACAGCAGGGTCACCCAGACCAAGTCGCACAGGAACACATCCAGGAGGGTCTTGAACATTTCCAGAGAAGGAGACTCCACACCCCCCCTGGGCAGCCTGTGCCAGTGCTCCGGTACCCTCTTCCATTCCTTTCCAACTGTACAACAGCAAGGGAGGAGGGCTGGGGGTGTGGAGCCTGGAAATGTTGCTGCCTTTCTTTTTGCTTTGATAGCCAACTGCAGCTAGAACTCCCATTGGATTTATAACCTCAGAAATTGCAAAAATACTTCGGGGTTCTGTCCTCACCGCCGTTAAAATTCATGACTTGCAATTTGTAAAGACTGCCCCCCCAGAGAAGTGCTCAGTGTAGGGTTGAGTTGAAAGGGGAAAATAATAGACCAGTGGCTTTTCAGGAGCTCTGAGCAGCCCTGTAAAAAATCTTACGGATGCTCTGGAGTTTTTCAAGCACCCCGTGTGAAAATGAATTCAAATTACAGTAACTGTTAAATTAATCCTCTAGTGCAGGATCCTGGCTGATGTCCTTGGTGGTCTGGGGAGACACTGGCTGCAGCAGCAGCATCCCTACACCCTACTTGCAGACCAGGAGCTGCAGACAGCAGGGAGTTGCCTTCCCTGAAACCTCATTGTTTTGAAAATCCTTTACCTTGAAATTTTAGCTTCATACTCAGCCTTCTGTCGGGCCATCAGCATCCTCAGGTGGGCCAGGTGGTGCTGGGGGGAGGTTGGGTTTGCCGACAAGTCCCTGGAGGAAGTGAAGTTGTCGCTGCTCTCCGCTGGGATGTGTCCTGTGTTCTCCTGATCCTGCAAAACGTGACTCGCAGCAGGGTTAGGTTGTTGGGCATCTTCTGAGCGGGCAAGTCTTGTCAAGTATCTTGGAGGAGGATTTTCTTTAAACATGGTTTTGCAGTAGGAGCATGCAGAGCGTGCCCAGCCAGCACCCTCTGGGCCCTCAGCCTTGTCAAAGGCTCAGTGTCCTCTCAGTTTTAGAGGAGACCTTGTTTTCATGTCTGCCCCGCTCTGCCTTGCCACGAGCTGTGAGAGTTTTCTTCCTCCCCACAGCTGTCTGAAGCTTTTCGAATACTTGGAAATAGTCCATTTTGCTGGAGCCTGGATCTTGTTTCAGGCTCCAGCTTTGTTTATTGTGTGCAGTGGGATGAGGTCTTGAGCTGCTGCTCCCATGCTACTGCCTGCTGCCTTCATCATTGTGGCTGCTTCGTTCTCATCTGCAGGAGCTGCTTCTGCTGTCCTGCCCTGGCTGTGTGGGGGGCGGTTTGTCTGACACCTGTAGGTGACCCATTTGATAGCGGTCACCCTTGTCTGGTTTCATTCCCGAGCTGGGGAAGTGAATTGTGCAGCAGTGAGGCTGCACAGGGGGAGCAAAGTGCCAGAACAGGGCTCCTTGTGTTCCCTTCTGCAGGCACCAGAGCAGGGATGTGCTCCATCGCTTTTGCTCTAAATCACGGGGATGCAAAGCTGCTCATGGCTGGTGCAGCCGCTGTCTCTGCTTCAGGGAGAACAAGTCTTAGTGGGGGCAAATGAAGGAGACTGATCCCTCCAGTCATGATGTTTCAAGGACAAGAAGCTGGAGGTTAAGGAAAAATAGGCCACTCTACTGTGATTTTCAGCTCCTCTTACAAAAACTTCTTCAAGTGTGTAAGCAGCGAGTGTTTATTTTAGCTGCCTGCTCTCAGCAGCATCAAGCACAGCACAGAAATAACCTGATTATCAAGAAGGCAGAGCAGGGAGCGTGCTGGTTCCATCCATGTCTTGGGTGGTTTAAAATCATCTGTTTCCTCTCCCTGACCCCTACCCATTCAAGTCTCTTGGGACAAGAAGTGAGCTGGTTCACGCACCATTGGATGTCTCCATGGGTTGTACTGATTCCCTCTGTTGAAACCAGTCCTGGTTTTGTTCTGCACCCCTGACAAAGCTCTCTCGAGTTGTTCCTTGGGGCTGCAAGGTTGTGAAACACCTTCCTGCTTGAACCTGCTCTCCCCTTCAGTAGGAAAATTCCTTGGAAATGGGCAGGGTGTTTCAGGAATCTGCGGAAGGTCTGTGTGGAAGATGATACGTAAAAAATCCCAAGCAAATGAGGCTTTAACCTTCTGAGGGTGACAAGCTGAGAAATCCACCCCTTTGATTTTGCACAACTGAAATAATAAATAGAGTTAAGCACCGCCATCAACACCCCCTCTCCCCACCCAAAACAGCAGGTGCTGTTAACCACAGCTTTTCCACCAGAAAAAGATACCCCCGGAGCACTAACTAAAGCACTAGTGCTTTGCATGAGCTCTGTGTCTATTAATAACCCAACAGATGGCTGCAGTTTCTGATGAATCAGATTCGGTTTCATTGATTAATTAGTTTCCTCCCCACCCTGAAGGAGAGGCAGCAGCTGGACTGACTTGCACAACAGGGAATATTTCCAGCCTCGATGTCCACAGGCTCCTCCACTCGAAGTCATCCTGGCACTGCTGCTGGTGGGGAGCAGGTCGGCTCCTCTGCTGTGTCAGTGTGGAGAAGTGGGACAGCAGAAGGTCCCCATTTGAGACTGGGTGGACTGGGAGGACTCTGACCTTCGTGGTGCCCTTTGCAGTTACCAGGCTATAATGATACGATAACAATTTGACGTGAGAGCTCTCTTTATTTTGAGGTTTTGCCAGTTGCTCACCTTGACATTATCTTGGAGCTGACGTGCAAAGAACAGCCAGCGATGGATGGAAGGAGATGTCATCACAAACGCCCCTGACACGTTCACTTCCAGCGCTGCAGTGGTCCCAGACCAGAGTGAAACCCATCAGTGCTGACGCTGTAACAAACCAGGAGGTTGCGGCTTCTGCACCTTCTGGAGGTCAGTGCTGGCAGTGGGGCTTTACAGCAGGAACTGCTGGCAGCTCCTCTGAGACAACTTAATGAATGAGCTGGGCTAGGAGTGTGAGGGGAAGGACAAGTGAATTAAAAATTGCATTGAAGGTTGCTGCACAGGTGCCAGCTTTGAGGGCAGGATGAAGGTGAGGGAGGGATGTAGAGGGTCCTGCCACAGAAAAATGGCTTCTTCACACAGGAGACTGCTGTGTGTCCTGTTGAGGCACAGACCTAGGGTCCAGCAGGGTTTGTGCATCTCAGCTGGCTTTGTGTGGTTCTCAGCAACCACATCCCTATGATTCTTAGTCAGTCCCATAACACCTCTTCGATAGGGTGGCTATCAAGCTCCAGGTTAGGGACTCAAAGTGCATTAAGGGCCTTTAACAGCTGGAATGGAGAACTCCAGAATGCTTTGGCATAGAAGGGACCTTCAAAGCTCATCTAGTCCAACCCCCTGCAGTGAGCAGAGACATCTCCATCCAGGTCAACTTGCCTTGAGCCCCCACTTACCTACTCTGTGCTCCCTCTCCTAATTATAACCTTGATCAATTGATTTCCTCCCGTCCCACCCCTCTGGATTTACCTTTATCTGTAAGCCATGTTCTCCTTTCTTTTCCAAGAGGCCATGGGGAAGGTTGCTTGTATTTGTTTCCTGACAATGCAAAGGTCACTGATGAAAGGGGGCAGTGTGTTCTTCTGCCCAGAGGCAGAGCTCTGTTCCAGACTCCCAGCTTGCAGGGAACTGGGATGTTTTGGAAAATTGTTTCTTATTTTGGACCAGTTTGGGATGGAGCTTGTGATTCTATGCAATGACCTCTCCCTGGAGCACAGAGATACTGCCATGTCTGGTTAAATTTAAGATGCCTGGCATAGTTCCTCTGGGCGAGCTGTGGGATTCAGCAGCCTCCCTCGGTTCTGGTCCTGTGCCAACAGCCTGTTCCCCTGCATCTCCTCTGAGCTCTGATGGAGACACCAGAGAATCCTCGCTTTGCTTTTCATAGGGCATCACTTGCAGTGCAGGCAGATGAGACACAGCTGTTCCACAAAGGATGCCGGATTGCTTGGGGATGTTTGTGTCTGAGGTTACTCCCTAGAGAAAACCTCATCGTTGACACAAAAGCTGGTGATAATTTGACTGGTTTTGTGAGCCACGTTCAACGGTGCTTTGTCCTCTTCAGCCTGCACATAGACATGAGCTCCACTGCTAGTGAGGCATTAACCAGTCACCTGCACACAGCTCATGGGGCATCTCCCCATGCCAGCCTCAGCTATTGCAGTGTGCTGAGAGTCAGTGTACAGCACAGTGGTTGGAAGATGTCACACCTAACCCTGAGCCACCTTTCTCTGGATGAGCTCCTTGAGAAGTTGGGCTGGAGAAGGTGCCCAGACCCCAGATCTGGGGCACACTGCTGGGAGGCTGCTGCCCTCTTCAGCTCTGTGTGAGGTGCCAGCATGGCTGAGACTGGAGTGTAACCATTTCAGACGCTGGAGAGAATATTCTGATCATCTTTGGTAGTGACAACACTGCCCTGAAGTGTCTGTGCTAAACATATTTTATAGTAAAGGTGAAGTACTAGAGGGAAAGCCTGATGAGGAGAGGCTGAAGGAGCTGGGGATGTTTAACCTGGAGAAGAATAGACTCAGGGGGGACCTTCTCCCTCTCTACAACTACCTGAAGGGAGGGTGTAGACAGATGGAGGTCAGGGTCTTCTCCCAAGCAACTAGTGATAGGACAAGAGGAGATGGCCTGAAGTTGCCAGGAGAGAGTTAGGCTGGATGTTAAGAAGCCCTTAGCCCTTCCTCTCAGAAAGGGTGATCAGACACTGGAATGGGCAGCTCAGGGCAGTGGTGGAGTTCTCATCCCTGGACGTGTTTAAGGATAGACTGGCTGTGGCCCTTAGTGCCCTGGTCTGGCTGATGTGGTGATAATTGATCCTAGGCTGGGCTGGATGAGCTCAGAGGTCTTGTTAAGCCTCAATAATTCTGTGATTCTGTAAATTTGGAGCTCAGTCTGTGTGCAAGATTTGCTTGTGCACATTCATCCAGACTGAACTGCCACATCTCTGTGTTGTTACGGAAGAAGCAGTGCTCATGGACTGACTTTTTTAACAGAACCCATGCCTGGAAACTAGAACCCAGTAAAACTGCATTAACTGATTTTCATATTAAATGAAACTACCTGTTGTCAACACATTATGTGTCTAACAGTGCCTTTAACACCCTGCTGGTTTGCTTTAATTAATGAATAGTTGTGTTCTTGCTGGGTTTTTTCCCAGCCTCAACTTCCATGATGCCTTTTATGAGGGCATAACCAGGTGGATAGATGATGTGGTCTATCTTGACTTCAGGAAGGCATTTGACACAGTCTCACAGAGCATCCTCGTGGCCAAACAGAGGCAGTGTGGACTGGCTGATTGGGTAGTGAGGTGGATTGTGAACTGGCTGCAGGATAGAAGCCAGAGAAGAGGATGGTTAGCAGATCGAAGGAGGTTCTTCTCCCCCACTACTCTGCACTGGTGAGACTGCGTCTGGAGTACTGTGTCCAGTTCTGGGCCCCTCAGTTCAAGAAGGACACAGAGCTGCTGGAGGGTGTCCATCGTAGAGCAACAAAGATGATGAAGGAAGTAGAACANAGATGTTCCAGACCCACCTGGCTGTGTTCCTGTGTGACTTGGTCTGGGTGATCCTGCTGTGGCAGGGGGGTTGGACTGGATGATCTTTCGAGGTCCCTTCTGATCCCTAATGATTCTATGATGTTAAAACCGTGAATCCCATCTTCTCAGCTCTGATTTGGTCCCCTTCATGGCAGTGTTCAAGGCTGGGTTGGATGGGGCTCTGGGCAACCTGTTCTGGTGAGAGGTGTTGCTGCCCATGGCAGGGAGTTGGAACTGGATGAGCTCTGAGGTCCTTTCCAAACATTCTGTGATGATTTTATTTTTAATTGAATTGCAAGAGGAAAACAAGTTTCCTGTTCTTTCTTTTTTCTTTTATTTATTCAAGGCCCCTTTTGGTCTTTTTAACTCCTAGTGACCTCTTTATTGGGCTGAATATTTGGAGTAAAGGGAAACAAAGAAAATGTTCTCTCTGCAGGGAAAAATCACTCTTGGCTGGGACAGAATCCTGTTCCAGGTGCTTTTACCCACTTCAGGAGCCTGAGTGCTTTTAAACTGTTGGCAGCAGTCCTGTATGGGTTGATTGCACTCTTTTTGTAAAGGGAAATAGAAGGAAAAGAATAAAAAGCAAACATCTGGAACTTGATTTTGAGAGCTAATTAAAGTTTTCATCTTTATTTTGCAGGGTTTGTTCTCACACAAAGGTGTTGCCATATCCCAGAACATCATAGAATCATTAGGGATCAGAAGGGACCTCGAAAGATCATCCAGTCCAATCCCCCTGCCACAGCAGGACCACCTAGACCAAGTGACACAGGAAGAGATCGAGGCACATGTGGCTTGAAACTGCAAGAACCAGAGGTTCTGGGGGACTTAGTATGAGTGGTGTCTGCATACACTCGTGTTTCTGTGCATAAATACCAAGGTCTGCAGCTACACAGCATCGCAGAAAATGAGGGCTCTTGCCTTTGGGCAGATGGAAGCTGCTTTTAAAATACAGCTGGGACCTTCTTACTGTGACCCCAGTGAAGAGCTGGGAGCATTTGTGGTGAGGATTTTTTTGGTGTCGCTGGGTTGCAGCTGACTCTGGAATCACCCTGTTCCCTGCCAGAGCTGGGTCACGTCCCCCGACAGCCGCTGCCCAGCTGAAACGCTCCAGGGCTGGAGCCGGCTGAGGGCTTCGGGGTCCTTCCCAGGGGGAGATGCTGCTGTCAGATGGACGGGGCTGCTGTTACGGGGATGCAGGGATGGATGGGGAGAGAAAATGACCTTTTTTTCTGTTTTCTCTCGAGGAGAAGAGTACTATTCCGCCTCTAACCCGCTAGATGTCACGGTTGGGTCTGGATTTGCGCTGCCGTGGCCGGTGCTGCCTGAGCCCAGAGGTCTGGAGAGCAAAATTGGCATCATTTTTCCACGGTCACTGGCAGTTTGTGATCTGCATCTTAAAAAAGCCAGCCATAAATTAATTTTCATCACTTAAGCGAGTGTGACAAGGTTGTTAAGGGGGAATATTTAACACCCAGAGGCTCCTGGCAGGAGAGGGCACTGTGTGCTTTGCTATGTCTGCGGGAAGGTGCATTTCGGAGGAGCTGGTTTCAGGTGGGAGGTTGTGCAGCCGCAGCGCAGCCTCCTCCTGCGGTGTAAAGATTTTCTTGGGGAAGAGCTCCCCAAAAAGGATCTTGTGAGCTGCTCCCTGCTGGGTTTGAATTAAACTGCTCTGTGCATGATGCTGAGATCAAGCAGCGGAGGGGCTGTTGGTGGAGAGGGCTGAGCAGGTATGGGGAGGGGGGAACCAGGGCTGCAGCATCTGCATTGCTCTCCAACAAAAGCATCCTCATTAAATGCATGCAAACAGCTTTAACCCGAGCTGATTCCAGCCCCCCTCCACAGCTGTATTTTCTTGTCTTGAACTTTGTTTACCTGTTTATTTAACTGCGGGGTTTCAATCTGGGAGGGAAGTGATGTTTCATCTAAAACACATGTTCCAATTACCTCTCCCATCCTCTTTCCCTCTGTACAGTGACTCCCGTTGTGTTCTAATGGGGAAAAACCACTTGGAAGGAACCTTCCCAAATTGCCTTTCTCATGGAATTTGGTTGTAATTGGAGATGCAATTAGGTTTTATTTTCACTCTGCAGATCTGCAAGAAAGGATCTCAGGTATCCAGGCCCTTAGAGCTGCCTTCCAGTACCTGAAGGGATCCTACAGGAAGGCTGGGAAGGACTTTTCCTAAGGGAATCTAGCAATAGGAGGAGGGGAAATGGTTTTAAACTGAAGGAGAGTGGGTTTAAGCTGGATCTCAGGAAGAAATTCTTCAGTGCAAGGGTGGAGAGACTCAGGAATTGATTCCCTGGAGAGGTTGTGGCTGCTCCCTCCCTGGAGGTGTTCAAGGACAGGTTGGATGAGGTATTGAGCAACCAAGTCCAGCTGAGAGGTCTGTGCCTATGGCTGGGAGGTTAGAATGGATGATCTCTAAGGTCCCTTCCAACCTGAGTCATTCCATGATTCTACAATTCATCCCGCTTTCTCCTCTCTCAAAATAAGCCTCACCCACTCACAGGCAAAGGGGTGCAGACACATTGGAGAGCATCCAGAGGAGGCCACCAAGATGATCAGGGGAATGGAGCATCTCTCCTATGAGGACAGGCTGAGACGGTTGGAGCTGTTCAGCCTGGAGAAGACAAGGCTCCGGGAGGACCTTCTTTTGAACTTCCAGTACCTGAGGGGGGCTGACATGAAGGCTGGGGAAGGTCTGTTCCAAAGGGTTTGTATGGATAAGACAAGGAGCACTGGGTTCCAGCTGGGAAAGGAGAGATTGAGGATGGAGATTAAAGTTCTTCAATGTGAGGGGGGTTGATGGCTGGAATGGGCTGCCTGGGGAGGTGGTGAGGGCCCCATCCCTGGAATCATTTAAGATTAGGCTGGATGAGGCTCTGAGCAACCTGACCTAGGTAGATATGTCCCTGCTTGTGTAGGGAGGTTGGACTAGATGGCCTCTGGAGGTCCCTTCCAGCCTGGAACATTCTATGATTCTGTGTTGGTATTTGCATCAGGAAAAGGCTTTGACTTTAAGACAGGAAATAACCCCCCCCAAAATAGTCGAGAGTTCCTGCAGTCCCTCTGGAAATGATCATTTGAACAAATGCCTGATGCTCCGCTTGGAGCTGTCGTGTTTAGCTGCATTTTGGGTGGTGTCTATAAACTGAGCAGCTGTCTGCATGCAAACGGGACTTTCCAGCAGAGCATAATATGAAAAGAATCTTATTACTAGTTTAAAAAAAAGACAAGAAAAGCTCAAAGAGCTCTGCTGATGCCAGCTTCCTATCAGTTCCAGCAATAGTCTAGACATCTCAGAGAGTCATCAGATTAATGGGATGTTCGTTCAGCGTTTACAGCTCTATGTTGCTTAAAGAGAGCTGGGAAAAGGGAGCTTTTCTCTGGGGATCTGGCTGCTTCTTTCCTCTGTTCCCACTTGTTCCTTATTTCTTCCCCTCATACCTGGGTTTGGGTGTCACAGGTCACCTCTTCAGTGAATCACAGGACATGTGATGATGACTTTCCTCTACTGTCATTAACTTCATTGAAACCTTTGCTCAGAACCCCCACAACTTTGGATAAACTCTCCTGGAGCAAGGGTTTGGTGGTTTTATTTTGGATGAGCATCCTGCTGGACCTTGTGTGGTCTTGATCCAGAGGTTGGATGGCTTCTCTGCCCTTTCCCTGGCTTTTCCTCAGCGTGGTGGAGATGGGACAGAGCTGGAGCCTGATCCTGCTCCAGAATGGACTGTTGCCCCCAGCCACTCTCCTGTCTGCTATGAGAGGCCCTGCACCAGGACACCCCAGGGCAGGGCAGCTCATTCTGCTGTGGACTGTTTCTGAGTTGAGTGCAGCCATCACCTTTTGAGCCAGACTGCTCTTCGAGGCAGAATAAATCATCTCCCAGCTGCAGGAATCAATCTGTAAAATGAAATTTGGCAAAAGAACCCCAGATCCCTGGCCATTAGCAAGTGATGTCACTTGCTTGAGTGCAAAGCCAGGCATTCAGAGTGGTTCTCCTGCCATCCCTCAAGGCTGGCTGTGTGTGGTAGGTGGTGAAACAGAGACTTGCCTCTGCCTGTCTGCACCAAGGAGCTTCCCAGAAAAGAAATAGCAAAGCACCATGATGAGACAGCTCTCATGACATCTTCTGGCCCATCCAGAAGGAGAAAACATTAGGAATTTCCCAAGAAAATCTGTAGAATTTGGCTTTCCAGCTGAGCCGGCCGGGTCTGGCTGGGATGGAAGAGCAGCAGTGGGGTGCCCTGCCTTCTCACCAGCACTGTGGCTGATCATTCAAACAACATTTATGTTGGTGCTTCTGGGCTTTACCACCTTCTTCTGGTTCATGTTGGGTGTTACAGCGGCAAGAATTAGGGATTGCAAGGGACCTGGAAAGATCCTCCAGTCCAATTACCCTGCCACAGCAGGATCCCTTAGATCCAGTTGCACAAAAACAGGCCAGGTGGGTTTGCAATGTCTCCAGAGAAGGAGAAACTACAACCCTTCTAGGCAACCCTTCCCTGTGCTCTGGCACCTCACTGTGAAGAAGTTTCTTCTCATCTTGATGTGGAACCTCCTCCATTCCACCTGACACCCATTGCCCCTTGTCTTAGCATTGGGTGCCACTGAGAAGAGAAGATGTGGGGCTTGTGGAAAAGCAGCATTTCCTTGGCAGCATTTTTGGAGCAAAATTCACCAGTCCCAGGTAAAGATGCTAAAGAAAGAGGGAAGACAGCTGATCCATCCCTCAAGAAGTTATTTTGTGTAGGCAGAACAAGCTGGCAGCACTAAATTTAGTGGAAGGAATAAATCCATGTTCTTCCTCAAGGTGATTAGAAAAGTACATATTAATAATGCAGCAAGCGATGGCTTTAGGAGATTTTAAACCATGGCCTTTAAAAACCCCAACAAGTTAACTGATTCAAAGGTTTGTGACTGAAGGTTGTTCCTGTGCACTCAGTGCCCTGTGAAAAAGGTTTTGCTTTTCTCTGCACCTGCTGCTGGGAACTTCATTATGGAGAGTTTAAATTGCCCCTCAGCTTGGGGTCATAGAATCATCAGGGATTGGAAGGGACCTCGAAAGATCATCCAGTCCAATCCCCCTGCCACAGCAGGACACCTAGACCAAGTCCTGCCTGTGGGGTCAGGGCTGTGTGGCTGTGTGGGTCAGTCCTCTCTGCTCCTTATGCCCCTCCATTCACCGGGCTCTTCATGGACAGATTTGGGTGCCTCAGGCAGATTTTGGGGGGAGTAAAGCGAAATGATGTGAGAGCCCATCCCTGACAGATGCTGCTAGGAAGAAGGGAACCGAGGCAAGAACAGGGCCATGGGGTCATCCCAACCAAGAGCAGGAAGAATGGAGAGGGAAGGAGCTATGTTAGCCCCTTGGATGAAATCCCTTCTACCTAAATGTCACTTGAAGAGAGTGGCCCTAATGTTGAGTCATTACCAGCTATTTGCATGTACGATAACAACAGGGGAGAGAGATAAAAAATCAATGCAGGGATCAATAGAGAGCTCCTGCTCCAGGTCTTTTGCCCTGAGCTTATCATTAGTAGACACTCAAGGAACAGAGGGCTATTAATTAGAGGAAACATTTGCAATCCAGAGGAGGTGACTGGCAGTTGGGAAAAGCTCAGATGTTTTTTCTCTGAGTGCTTGGAGGTGGGATTGTTTCTGCTTCTCTGCTGCATTTCTTGGGGTCCCAAGTGAAGAGGCTTCTTCCCACCTCTGTTTTGAAGGAAAAGAGTTTTCTCATCTTGGATTTTGGGAAAGGATTGATTTAGAAAACACATGAGTAGCAGCCAGGGGCAGCTCTGCTCGAGTTTAACCCCCTCTCTTAAACCTTCAGGCAGCGGTTCTCTGATCCCATCCTCCCCCAGCAGTGCCCACAGCCTGACACAGCACGTAAATAATAAATCTATTTTGTTGTTTTTACAAACAGCAGCTGCTGGTTTCCAGGATGGGGAGGGTCCCCTGAACTCAGCCCTGGTCTGAGGAGCAGGTGGGTGGGTTGAGCATCTCCCATCACTTCTTTTCTAAAGGTTGAGTGACCTGCATCAAACCTCCAGGAAACAGCCAGTGGCATTGCTCCATGTCTCAGTCATGGCACCAGTGAAAGGGACCGGTCAGCCTCACCATCCCAGGAAAGGTGATGGAACTATTTGTCCTGGATGCTGTCTCTAGGCACAAGGACAAGAGGGTCATTAGGGACAGTCAGCATAGCTTCACCAAGGGGAAGTCATGCTTGACCAACCTGATAGCCTTTTATGAGGGCATAATCAGGTGGATAGATGATGGCAGAGCCGTGGATGTGGTCTATCTTGACTTCAGTAGGGCATTTGACACAGTCTCAGATAGCATCCTCGCAGGCAAACTGAGGCAGTGTGGACTGGCTGATTGGGAAGTGAGGTGGATTGTGAACTGGCTGCAGGATAGAATCCAAAGAGTAGTGGTCAATGAGACANTGAGGAAAGGCTGAGGGAGCTGGGGCTCTTGAGCTTGGAGAAGAGGAGGCTGAGGGGGGACCTCATTCATGTCTCTAAATCTGAGAGGGGTGGGTGTCAGGAGGATGGAGCCAGGTTCTTCTCAAGGTCAGCTGGTGATAGGACAAGGGGCACTGGGTGCCAGCTGGAACAGAGGAGGTTCCATATGAAGATCAGCAGGAACTTCTTCCCAGGGAGGGTAACAGAGCAGTGGAACAGGCTGCCCAGGGGGGTTGTGGAGTTGCCTTCTCTGGAGGTGTTCCAGACCCGCCTGGATGTGTTCCTGTGTGACTTGGTCTGAGTGATCCTGCTGTGGCAGGGGGATTGGACTAGATGATATTTCAAGGTTCCTTCTGATCCGTTATGATTCTATGATTCTATGACTGGGGATGCTGTTGCTTTTGGCTGCTCCTCCCTGATGCTTGGGAAATGGCCCTGTGCCGAAATTCCGTTGCAGAGCTCCCAGCCTGCACACCCACAAATGTCAGTTCTGTAGCAGAGGGCAAAAACTACACAATTAGGTGCAAAAAGTGAATGCTCCTGCTTGTTTCTGTGACAGTTCTGTGAGCTGAAAAGAAAACCTGATGCAGTGAAATGTTTTTGGGGTGGCCATGCACAATGCAACCATCCTGGGTTGGGCAGGGGCTTGGTAGTGATGCATCACATCAGGGAGCACCCACTGGATCTCAGACAGGGGGTCAGAACTTGAAGCCACATTTCTTTTTTAAGCATTTTGGAGGAGTTAAAGTGAATTTTAAAAGTGGGGGGTTGTGAATGATCCTGCCTGGACTAGCTGGGCTGCAAACGTGGCTCTTGGCAGTGTGTTTGCTTTATTGTCTGTGGTTGTGTGTTTAATTAATAAACATAGGCTGAAACCACATTTGAGATACTGTTTCGCCTCTGCATCATGATTTAGCTGATCCCAAGCAGATGCGATTAGGTGGCTTTGTATTTTGGGATTGGGTTTTTTTTTTCCCTTATTCGCTGTTACTACTGTGAAATCACTTACTGGCCCCAGGGAGGATGGTGAAAAAAAAATCCTCTTTAAAACCAGCAATTATTCTTAGTAAAATATTCTAAATAATTCATTGCTTATTGGCTGTGCTGTGCTATTAAATGCCTTTTAGCTACTCTTCGTATAAACTCTTAAAGCCCTGGTTCAAAGCCAAGCTCAGGTTAATGATACAGCGATTTCTGGGGGAAGCTCCGTGATGCTGATAAAGCAGCTTCTGCAAACAGCCCCACGGACTGGGCATGGTGCTCGGGGGATGAGCAAGCTGTGGGGTGCCCACTCTGGGAACTGATGATGTGCCCAGCACCCATCCAGCAGCTTGCCTGTGGTTCATGGGTAGGGCATGGGTACTGGTGTTCAAGGGGGCTGGGGCTCTCCCTGCCTTGGGGCAGGTACAGTGGGTTCAGCTCCACCACAGGACTCAGCCCTGAGGCTTCAGGCAGTGTCTTTACCACTGGCTGTGTTAGCACTGCTTTTCTATCTGTAAGGTGAGGCCATAGAATCGTAGAATCACGGGGTTAGAGGATACCTCTACAGGTCATCTCATCCAACCCTGCTACAATTTCCTCAGGATTTCTGTACTTGGAAAGTCTCCTCGTTCCTGCTCACCTCGTGGACAACCCCTGTCTGTTCTGTACTGGTGTAAAATGTACGGTGTTGGTGTGACAGTCTCCTAACGGTAACCTTAGGTGACCACTGCCTTCCCTGGAGTTACAGAAGAAAGGGCAATAAATGAGGATACAGTGGTGCCTCCATCAAGTTGCTTCTCCCACAACCTCTTTTCAACACACACTCTGGAGATAAACGAGGGTGCTCAGCCCCTTGGGCTCAGCTAACCACTGGCCATCCGTGCAGTGTGAAGGTGCTTTTCTTTCTTTGACAAGTGTCTGTTTCTTGTTTCTGTTTGGTTTCCTCCCAGTTGTCTCCCTTTGCCTCACGTGCTTCAGCCACTAAAGCTGATCTGGATGAGTCCTTGCTTGGCTGCTTCAGCACTGGAGAAAGGATGGGTGAGAAGACTGAACTGGGCACAGAACTAGACCCAAGGCATCTCTTCAAGCATCACTATTATAGAATCTTTTAGATTGGAAAAGACCTTTAAGAGCTAACCCAGCTCTCCCAAGCCCATTGCTAAACCAATTCCCATTGGAAGATACTGAGGCACCAAGATGAAAATGTAAGTATTGTCTAGAAAGCTTTGTTTAGTCGCTTCTGCACACTGGCACCTGTTTGTGGAGAAGATCCTAAACGTCTGCATGAAGTTAACAGAATTTTCCCCCCTGTACCTGGCACTGGTGAAGCCTCCCCTTGAGTGCTGAGGGCAGTTCTGGTCCCGTCGCTTCAAGAAACAGATTGAGGTACTGGAATGGGTCCAG
>VZRI01003992.1:15464-44973 GCA_013397515.1 Upupa epops | reverse complement strand
CTCTCTATAACTACCTAAAGGGAAGTTGTAGACAGGTGAACTCTTCTCCCAAACAACTATCAACAGGATGAGAGGGCAAGGCCTGAAACTGCCAGGGGAGGGTTTGGTTGGATGTTAGGAAGCCCTTCCTCATGGAAAGGGTGATCAGACCCTGGAATGGACTGCCCAGGTCAGTGTGGGGAGTCCTCATCCCTGGAGGTGTTGAAGGACAGACTGGCTGTAGCCCTTAGTGCCCTGGTCTGGCTGATGTGGTGATGTTAGGCTGGGCTGGATGAGCTCAGAGGTCATTTTTGGCCTCAATAATTCTGTGATTTTATGAAATTAAGAGCCATGATATGGCTCAACAGACGTGCACATCAGGTCTCACCAGCGATTCCAGCAGGGCTCAGAGAGGCTGTGGGACAGGGTGTGCTTCTAGGGGAAATGGCTGGCAGAACCAATTACAGGTTTTCCAGTTTCATTCCACCTAAAAGATGAGCACTGTGGAATTTCAGCAGTCACTGCACTATTCATTTTGCTGTTTCAAGGTTAAAATTGGGTGAATTATGACTTAAAGCGCAGAAGCGTTTGCAGAGGTGACTCAGCTTGGTTTCTAAGGAGCAGCATTTCGCTACTGGACCTCAAAAATACCCATCTCAGCTGCTGGCCCTCATCCAGGAGCAGCTCACCCCGTGGCACTGGGGTCTCTATTTCAGGCTCAGGTAAAGACTCAGGATTGACAGGATCTGGCTCAGGATGCCATTTGGAAACCAGCGGATACGATTGCAAGGCTGTTCCCTGATGAAGGTCTCTGAGTGTTTTGCAAACGGTGACCTTCACTATATCTCTTTGGAGGTGGGTAAATACTAATACACTAATTTTACAGATGACTAAACAGCGTGGAGTGTTTAAATGACTTGGCCAAGGTCAGAGCAGGCAGCGGTGGGGCTGGGAGGACAGCCCCTTCCTGCTAAATCCCATCGCTTCCCCTAATAGCTGCGAGCAGCCTCTGCCTTTAGCAGAGCTCCATGGCGTGGGGTTGAATTTAAATGGATCTCAATTTCATATCCAGCGAACACCAGCATGGAAACGGAGGGGTTTTCCCAGCCAATCTTTGATCTGGACAGTTTTAAAAGGACTGTTTCATTTAAAATTGCGCTCGGCAGAAATCGGGCTCCTAGAAAGTGGAAAATAAGCTGCCTCCTGAATGACAGCTCTGAGGGACCAGGCGAGTTGGGGGATTAATTTATTTGATTAAATCTTTAAAGAGTTTACTCTGTGAGTGCAGACAGTCCCTGCAGATTAAAGAACGGGAGCAGCAGTGGGCAAAGGACTTACTGAGATAGAGCCCACGTGCTCTCTTCCATTTTTCTCCATCCATAATTATTAATAAATAAAATAAATGCAAAACCCCAGCTGAAGCTGCCGAATTAATTGCCAGGATAGTTTTGCTTCTCCAGGATAATGAAATAGTCCAAATGACTGACAGCAACTGAAGTGTGTCCTGCAGCCACCAGCACCCTGACGTTGGGGCTCCAGGGAGGAATCCAGTGGTGTAAATCACGGTGCCTTGTGCTCCAGTGTTCGGGCAACATAAATTGTGCCTGGATCTGACTCTGATCAGGTTATGTAAAGATGTGCAGCTCATAGTTCTGTAACCCTGCCGAAATATAGACCCAGAGCAGCCACGCTTCAAACCTGCTGGCCAGTTAAAGTCTGTTTTCAACCCAAAGTTGAAAGGTTTTGCCATGGCCACGATGTTTCTAAACATTTCTGAAGTAGCTGGTTCCATATTGCCACTCACACAGATCCAATCCCATGGTCAAGAGGTACCAAGAGCCTTGCTGAGTAGAAACCACTGAATATTGCCAGTTTTCCCACTGAAACATCCCACCATTGACCGGGACACCTCTGGGCCTGCAAGGATTCCCCTGCAGTGTGGGGCTGCTAGAGGAGATTCCCCAAAGTAGCCTTATTTAGATCTTGGGGCAAACTTTCACTAGAGTTGAGGGTCCGTGGCCACCCTGACCCAAGTACAACCAGTCTGGTTGAGGGTTGTGGTGTGAAGGCAGCACTGGAACACTGACTGCACTTGTGGCCACGACATTGTGGCTAATGTCTTCAGTTTCTGAGGCTCACCAGTGCACCAAAGCGTTCCTCAGGGCCTTGAGCTTTGTCTTCTCCATCATCAGTGGAGATCACCCTGTTTGCTGGCTGGTGGGAGGAATATGTGGTGGTTTTTTCTTGTCTCCCTCACCCAAGAGATGACAAATTGCCACCTAGCACCCCTGTGGTGATACCAGCAGCTTCACCCTCTCCAAAAGGGGCTTCTTTAGTGCCAGGACCTTAAAACAACAACAACAGCAAATGGGAGGAGACCAAATTAGCTCCAGACAAACTGGCAATAGGGAATTTAAATTAATGGCCTCTGGCCACCCCCCATCTCTTGCCAGGACCGTGGGCATGGGGTGGGCATGCGGATGCATGGAGCTCTCCTGGTGCAGCAGGATTTGGGCACTGCCTGTGGCTCAGAGCTGGATGGGAGATGGTGAGGAGGCTCGAGTCAGTGCTGCAACCCAGAAGAGTTTTCCATAAACTAATTTCTACCTTTCCAAACATGAAAGCGATTGCTGAGGGCACACGTTCAACATAAAACCAGGCTGCAAACGCTGATGTTTTTGATCAGGTTAATGAGTTCTCTTTTCATTAAGGCTAAGTGACTGAAATGTCCCCATTTGTCCCCGTGTTTCTGCTGAGTCTCTGGTGCAGCCAGGCTCAGAGGCAGCTGCCCATGCGGCTCCTGAGAAGCAGCTTCCTCATCGCTGGCCATTTGTTGCTGCCATCTGATAACATGAGCACATTTATTTAAATCAATAGTAATTAATGTGTGTGGGGGGTTCTTTACTCTTTTCCATGCCATGCGATGCAGTGACAACACAGATTTTTACTTCATTTAATGATTCTGAGGGCAACAGTTCCCTACCAGCCCACAGCAGCTGAAGAAGCTGTTTATTCACTGGGTTTCCTCCCCAGGAACAGGAGTCTGGATTTTCATAAAGCAACAGTGGGGCAAAGTGCTGCTAATCAGGGATGACTCTGGACCAGCCTTTCCTGGAACATCTTAGGGGTTAGATCCTTCCACACTCCTGCCCCTGGTTGTGCTCTCAGGTGCATCAGTCCCTTCAGGGTCAATAATCATCCAAAGCCTTCATTCAATTTGCAATTAGCTGCTCAGGAGGAGGGATGAGCTTTATACCCACCCTCCTAAAGGTGGGTATAAATGAGGGGCAGCCCCCAAGATCTCCCCTCAGTGGTAGGCTGAGTCCTTGTTGTGTAATGACTGAAGAGTGGTTTTTAGTTGTAGCCTTGGTGAGGCAGAAGCGGCTGTGGAGCTGCAGAGCTTAAGCTGACCGAAGGAGGTATCAGGTGAGAAGTGCTTCTTAGAAATGAAGTTCTTTGATGTAGGAAACTACATTAGAGGCTCAATGCATTCAGATACTGCTCCAAGTGCTTTGGTATCTGCTGCCAGGTTTGTAAATGGAAGTGTCTGGAGTATGTGTCTGCATTATGTGAGCGATGGCCAGGTCGGGGGAGGAGGCAGGGTATCCTCTTGGTTTGGTGGCTGCATGGGGGAAGCATTCAGAATGGGGCTGTGTGTGACCTCAGGATGTGTCTGTCCTTTAGCACAGCTCTGAGGAGCAGTGTCCTTGCCTGCAGCTTGTCCCGGTGTCCTCACATGATAGCAACAGCTCTCCCTGATGAACTTCTAATTGCCCTGTGTCCTTAGGGATTGCTGGTAGAGAGGTTAACAGTAGGTGGCTTGTCCTATGAAAAGGCAACAGCCCTTATGGGTCTGGTGCTGGGGATGGGGGAGGTGCTGGATGCTGGTGCCACCGTGAGCATCTCCAGCAAATTGGGAACCCTCTCTAAAACCGACTTATCTTTAAACCATGTGGAGCTGAGGAATTCCAGATGTTGCTTCTGTTGGCTTGCTGGGCTGGACTTGCTTGGTTTGAGGGTGCTGACTTAACAGAGGTGATGGTTCCTAGTGATGCTCAAATACAGCTGTGTTTTGGCTGGGGTAGCTAACAAGTGTGGACACGGCTTTTGGTTTTTATTAGTGATTAATGCAGGTTTTGCTCCTCAAACATCCCTTTTCTTTAATGCATACAAGTCTGTTCTGAGTCATTGACCTGACAGCCAGTGGAGAGTAGCCTTATGTTGTTGACTCCAGAGTAATAGCCTTCTTGTGGAATATTAATGGAAGATCAAGTTATAAAATCCTTCAGCTGTGCTGGGTGGCTGAAGATCCATTTGTTGCTGTTTGTTCCACCTCTGCTGTCTTCCTGCCCTCTGTGGATTGCAGGGAAACCCATCCTAATGGCTGAGAGATCCCTTGTCTAATTAACTCTTGCATCACACTCGGTGGAGAACTTAAACAGCTCAAGTGTTAAAGGCCCCTGGCAAAGAACAGCCCCAGGAGCATCCTCAGTAATGAAAAGTATGGAATTCAGATTCCCCTTCAGAATGGGATGGAACTGTGGGGTGGCTGCAAGCTGGAGAGGAAAACAAGACTTTTTCAGTATATTATGAAAATCTGTGGGGATTATCTTTATTTGGGTGTAGAACCTTTAATTTATCCTGTTATGAAGGCATTTAGAAAAGGTTTGCATCCCTGCCCCCATTTTACAGCCAGAAATACTGAGGCACAGAGAAGAGAGGTTTCTCCAAGCTTGTTTGGCAGCAGAGGCAGGAAGAGCTGTTGTCTCCTGCTTGACGATGGCATAACACGCCTAGTACAGCATCTCCTTACGAAAACATTAATATAAAATATAACACTATATATTTTAATTCTGTGGACTCTATTCTCCAGGCTGCCTTTTGGAGTAGGGATGATAGAAGTCAGTTTGAAAAGACAATACCAAAGCTGTAAGATTTGTAATTCTGCTGTAAAGACAGAACCACTTGAGGAGCTAAAGGAACCTCCAATATTTTTCCTTGTTTGCCATGCTAAGTAAAACCACTCTCTGCTGCTCTCGTTATTGCAGCGTAAGTGTTTAGCAAAGCATTAATCTTGCTTGTCAGTAATAACATGCAAATTAAACACCTGCTCTAGGAATCCGTAGCGCTTTGTTCCATTAGATGGTATTGACATGTCAGATATTTGGACTTTAATTCAGAAAAATGGTGCCATTTTCATTTCTCTCTCCTAATGAAGAATGAAGGTGTGCGCTGATACGGGGCTGCCCACAGCGATGCGGCTAAGAGTGAAAAACAATACTTAATGCAGCCACTAAATTACATGTGACATCTCATTTAAAGATAAACAGCCCAAAGGCATATGTCCAAGCGGTGGTGATGAAATTTTTAGATGTTCCTCTGAATTCTCATTTAACCAGCAATTTGGTGGCAGAGGTGCCGTGCTGGCTTGGAGGTGTAAAGGGCTGCTTCTTGAAATGCGAGCTGAGACTAGGAGGAATCTGTATCCCTCAGGAGTGGTAGCTGTGGATTGACTCAGACCTCCTGTTCCACTCCCATGGGGAAACAGGAGCTGCATCCAGTAGGTGATGGTTGTGAGACAGGTGGAGGAGGCTCTTGTGTTATGAGATGGTGAACCTTGCTTGTCTCAGTTTTCAGAACTGGAACTGATTTCAGGTCTTGAGTGTAATACTGGATCCAATCAGTGATCTTGGCATGTGCTTTGGTCTTGTATGGCTGTACATGCACTGTGATCAATGTCCTGTGGTCTTGTGACCTGCAGGTTGGACACTGCTGATCCCCTACTGTGTCGTATCTGACCCCATCTGCCCATCTTATTCTTCAGCTTCTTGCTTTCTGGAGAGTCACAGCTCCACATGGAGAAATGCTCCTTAGTAATGTAAGGTATACAACCAGCCTTTTCTCTGGAGATGGGTTTCCCCATCATCTGCTCTGTATCCTCTTTACTTTGGTTCCAGCTCATTTCTTCCCAACCAGTTCATCACAAGCATCATAAGAGGGAGCCCCCCCTTTGTATTTGAAGCTCGTCGTTCTTCTCTAGTTCTTTCTGCTAGCTCAACAGACCTAGTCCTGTTGCAGTTGGCTTTGCTGAGTGGTGCCCAGCTGGACACGGGAACTAAGCTGAGGCATTTCCAGTGCAAAACAGAAAAAACAGAAGGAAGGTGCCTATTTAATGGTAATTGTGGAACATGCAAGGTTGGATGGGACCTTCAAGATCACCAAGGCCAACCATCCGCCCTACAACCCCAAACCACTAAAGCATCTCCCAGTATTCCTGTCTGTGCAAGAGAAATCCTTGACTTTCAGCAGGGCTTTGTCCTGTCATTTTTGCCTGTGTGGGCAATCTGGGCCATCAAGAAACAGCAAGTTCTGGTCTGTACGTGCAGCTGGGGTCTCTTGTACCTCAACACAGCCTGTTCCTAGAGGCAGGCCCTGGGGCAAAGCATCTTGTGATAGAAACAAACCCTTCTAAAGACAAACACAAAGTGCTGTGTTCTCCTATCAATACTTGCCCATCCCTTGAAGCAATTGCTTGAACTGATGCCTCTGCGATATTTTTTCCAGTGCTGTTCTCAGATGATGATGGCCTTTGATTTCCTTTCAACTAATCTCTTTTGAAGAGTGTTCCAGAGACGAGCTGTGGGATTTATTTCTGTCCAGCTCTCCTAAATTTGCACCAGGGATTTTTTTGTTGTTGTTAGCTTGCCTGTTTTTCCCCAGAATGTAGCTGGCAGCAGCAGGAACAAGTTCAAGCAGAGGGTGCTTTTATGGCCACACATGGAACACACAAATGACCAGGATGCAGAGATTCACAGCTATGGAGCGGCATGAAAAAGCTGCCGCAGAGGCAAGCAGCAGGTGTCGTGAGACCATTCCCCACCGTGTCTTTGATTAGTCACACTTAATGGGATTTCTTCTCCTGTTCTTGAGCTGCCCAGCTATGCTAGTGTTTGACCAACGTTCTTCATGGTCACCAGCTCCAGCCAGCATCCCTATATTCACTGAACGTTTCTTTGCTTCTCCTTGATAAGCGTCAGGCTCGATGCATAATGGTTCTCTCAGAATTGCCTGGTATGGGGTCACTTGGCATTCAGCGCTTGGAAAGATCACATACTTCTGCTTGTTCAGGCTTGATTTTGATCAAGGCAAGGGTTGATGTCATTTCAGCATTCCTAAAGCTTCCCCTCCCTCTTGGCTGTGTGTTTTTTTTCTTGAGTATAAAGCAGTTCAACACAACAGGCTGTGCTTTGTTGATTCTTATTTTTGCATCTCACGATGTGACAATCCCCATCATAAACACAGCCTGGGAGCTCTTGTGGAGAAGCTGCACTTTTAATAGATCCCTTTGCCGCCTCTCCAAAGGTGTTTAAATTTTTGCCTTATTAAGAGGAATAGAAATCAACGTGTTTTCCTCTCGCATAAAATATTCAAAGCAGTTTGAAGCGGTTTATTGTTTAATAAATAGTTTGTGCTCCCAAGGCTCTTCCCAGCAGAGCCCAGGAGTACTTCATGATCCTTTCCAGTGCCTTGCCGTGCAACTTGCCTCTAGCAAAGAGTTCTTAACTTGCACAGTACCTCCACAAGCTGTGCAATTGTCAACTCAGACCCCACTGCTGCCTAATCGCGGTTGGCACGAGCTTCCCCCGATGCCTTTCAAGCCGCAGGGAAGTCAGACACTTGCATACCTGCTGAATCTCTGGGTGTTTTGTGATGGAGGCAGCAGCCTGTTAACAGCTGGACCTATTCCACCAGCTAAGCAGGAACTGGATATTTCTAACACCAGCCTCATTTATTTACACTACTGAAGTAGCTTGATATCTTATGGCCTTTCATTTCTTTGCTTTCCCCTCTGACCATGTGAAATGTGGCTTTTCCATGTTAGCTGGCTCGGAATAGAAGCATGGAGAGAGGTGGGGGCTGCACATGGAGAGCCCTGAGGCAGAACCACGAAGCCACAGAGGTCCGTGGCACTGTGGCCTCATCCCTGCTCTGGTTCCTTTTTCCTGTTTCCTTGAGCTGTGCAGCCCTGTGACAAGTGACATTTAGCAAGTCATGTCAAGCTGAGGATTTGTTGATGTGATTCGTTTGGCATGATGGGGAGCAGGGGGATAAAAAAACCCTTCTTTCTTTTTTCCTCTCTTGCTAGCTCTGGTTAACTATTTTAGAGCTCTTTCAGCAGCAAAGTCTCAGGAAGGCAGTAGAACTGGGCAAGGCTTTGAGTTTCCTTCACCCCAGTATTTCTGCAATAGCACATAAGGTGCTGCTTTGGTTCCCAGACGATTATTTGCAGTATCAGGGTGGCTTCACCTCCTTTTTTCCCAGGTTATTTGGGAATGCTGAGGAGCAGCAGCCCATGGAATACAATAGAAGCATCTCCTGGAGTCCCAGCCTGCAGGCAGACAACTGTGTGTCTCTAGCATTCCTATCCATGTCCCTCAAGAAAACCTGAATTTCATAAAAGGATGCTTCAAAGCCACTCTTACGTGAAGCCACTGTATGGAGCCCTTTCGTGTCTATTTTCTGACTGGCATAACTCCCTGGGATGACACTTCAGCGCTCTCACGGCCCTCAAACTGCGGTGCTTTTTGGTTGGGTCTGGATGGGTGGGAGCTGCCGGGAAAGGTGGGGGTAAGCTGTGATCACGGCTCCCTGTGCTGGGCAAAGGGGGGGTGTTTGAGAGTCTCTGTTATAACGAGACGTGAGTGAAAATGGCAGCGGGGAATAGATTGTTAATTTAAATAATGAGTGCCCCTTGTTGCCTGACAGATGGTCATTTTCTGAGAAACGCAGAGTCTCTTTGGAGGGGTCAGATTGCTTGTATTTACATGGAATAATGAGGGAGAGGCACCGGTCCCAACACATGCTGTGTTTTTCACGTTTTTCTGGGGGTATTCCCAGCTGTCTCTGAAAAGAGCAGATCTGATCCTTTGCAAAACCTCCTGGTGAATCTGACCGTGTGTGATTGCACGAAGGAATCAAACGGCAATGGGAGTGGCTCTGATATTCAGGCGGCCATTATAATGTCCTTTAAGCATCTTTAGTTACGAGAAAGGAAGCCTAATACTAATGCCAGAAAACATCTCGGGCATTAATGTGCCTTTACTTGTGCAGGGCTGGCTGCAATCCAGTACCCAGTTATCTGCACCCCACTGGTGTCTCCAGGATTTAACGTGTGGGAAGGCAGATGGATGGCAAAGAAATTGCTAAGGGTTAGGGCAGCTTCCTATGCACTTGCCCACTTGCTGCATCCTTTTTTCATGTGAGAATTAAAGATCAGGTAGCCAGTGCTCTGCCTTTAACTGTTGTTTGTAACGCTAGTGCTGCTGATGGACAGCTGGAGGGTGTTTTGGTGACGCTGGAAATCCTTACTTGTTTCATATTTTCCTTACCATGGTTGTAGCCCTTTTGAGCAGCATCTCCTCTGACAGATGTGTCTCCGTCCATCAGCTTGTCTGAAGGATGCTGGTGTTTGCTTACCTCATGATAGAGAGCATCAAGCAAAGGGGCAGGTCCCAGGCCAATGGGATCTGGATCCAGACAAGGATCTGGTTGCTTTTGGTTCATAATCACATGATTCCCAAAATCTCTGCTGCTTCTTGACCAAGACCACTCAGGCACAGCCATGGGAGCTTTGTCTGAAAGTGCAACTGAACCGAACAGTTGAAAGAGTTGTTCAACTGTTCTTGAACCCACATAGAGGACCTCTTGCTCCTAACTGGGGGTCTTAGTGTGAGTCTTCTTGCTGGGCATAAATCGAGCTGATGCTGGAGCACACATTCTGGCCTTCACAGCCCCATTAAGCTCTTCCTAATATTGGAAGGATCAAAAACCCCCACATCTTGAACAAAAGAAGTCTTGTAATAATAGAGACTCTGTGTGTTGGCTTCCTGCCTCTTTCTTAGGAATCCCTTGGTTGGCCCTGCTTCTGACTCCCAGTGCCAAGAAAGCATGAAGACTTTTGGGGAATATCTAGTCACAGATGAAAGAGAATTGAGCTTGGAGATAGCAAAATGATCCTCTTATGAGCTCCCTTTAGCAGTGGAAGGACAGGTATTGCTATCACCTCTTCAGAAAAAGCTAAAACCCCTCCCAACTCATAATCCTGAAAGCCTGTAAGTTTGAAAACACCCAAGGCAGTGACTCTTTCTTTACTGCTTGGCAGCTGAGAGATTCTCCCATAAGATTCAGCACTTACATCCATCTTCACCATGTGGATTTTAATCCCTGGGTAGCAACATATTTGGAAGAAGCCAAGTCAATCAACACCCATTTTTCACAGTGAATCAACTACTAGTGTCAAGTTCTGGTCTGAATCCTGTGCCAGAGAAAGGCTCGTTGTCACCTAAATGGGGAGCGTGCCACGTCAGCCTGCAGAATCATGTGTTTTCTGGATGTGGCCCTAAATTAGCTTTTCCCTGTCAAGTCTGAGAAGTTGACAGCAAAGCTGTACTAGATGGGGGTTTTCTCCCCTTTGGGGGTTAATTCTTCTTCATTATGGCTCTTTGCCACGTACTCTGTTGGTCTGAGCACAGGAGACCTGAGCAGCAAGGTGTCCCCAGTAGGGTTTTTAGCTCATCCACTTCTGTCGGCCAATGGTACCTACTGAGAGCTCTGTGCATCTGGGAGGCAGTTCACAGAGATCTCAAACTGCTGGACATTCTACCAAGGGTCGGTCAGCTCTCCTGTGTGGTTTTCTGGCAGCACAGAGGGGTGCTGTTACCTTGGCTCTGGTGTGCAAAAAGCTGCTGCAGCATCTAAAATTTGGTTTTCAGGTGCTTGACCTACAGAGAATAGAATCAGCTGGTGTTTGGTAGTGATACCCATGTGGATGGGCTGTGTTTACGCAGCCGTGAAGTGGAGAGAAAGACCCTGGGATAGCAGAGCAGTGACAGTTGTGCAGCACTGACAGAGAAACCTACGACTGAAAACAATAAAAGCTATTATTTTTTTTGTTAAAGGTCAGACTCTAAATTGAGCTCCAAAGCTGCTAAAGAAGATGAAGGATGTCTGTTGTTTTTAGTGGGTGACCCAGTTGGTCTGTAATGTCTAAGGCAGTGAAAAATGTGTGTAAAGCCAAAACGTGTTCATACTCTCCTGTGCCTAGAGAATCATTAGGGATTGAAAGGGACCTTGAAAGATCATCTAGTCCAATCCCCCTGCCACAGCAGGATCATCTAGCCTGAGTCACACAGGAATACATCCAGCCGGGTCTTGAACATCTCCAGAGAAGGAGACTCTGCAATCCCATCAAGCATACAGGCTGCATGCATGGAGATCATGGCTGTTACATGTCTGTGTGCTGGGTGGTGGCAATCAGGAGTGACAGAGGAGCTGGTGACAACCAGGAATGATCCACCGGTGTGCACTGAGATCTTCCCAGAGAACGTTCCCTGCTCTGTTGCTCTGTGCATGATCGCGGGTGAGGAAGCACCATGTACTTGCATTTGGCTTCCAAATATAAAGGAAACCTTCATTTATTCGTTTATCTATGCCTGGAGAATCAGAGACAATCAGCATCAAAGAGAACCTCCTACTGAAAGCATTTGATGTTATAAAGGATAGAAAGTATCTGGCAGAGGCCATAAAGGGGAGAATCTGACAGGCATTCAAGTGCTCCTGGCACTCCAGCCTTGTAGCCTCCAGTTTAAACGCTCAGCATATGATGACAATGCACTGGGGTATTCGGAGCATAAATTGATGCTTTGTCTTTAGCTGGTTTTTTTTGGTAGCACTAAGAATATGCCCTGCAGCTCCTGGATTAATTAAAGGCTGACAGCCTACTTGAATAGGAGCGGGAGGATTTCTCCTGCCCTTTATGTTTGTTGCAGAGAGCGGCGTGCGCAGTGCCCCAGGACACGAGCGTGTTCCATTAGGCAAAATCAATAAGGCAGAAATATCTGGAAATTCTTCTATTAAATTCTAAACAGACTAAAGCCCTGTACCTGGTGATGGTGGTCGTTGCTTTTGTGTCCACGACAGATGCTTAGGGGAGCACTTTGGTCACAGAATTATTGAGGCTGGAAAAGACTTCTGAGCTCATCCAGCTCATCATCACATCAGCCAGACCAGGGCACTAAGGACCACATCAAATCCTTTCCTTTTTTTAAACACCTCCAGGGATGAGGACTCTACCACTGCCCTGGGCAGTCTAGTCCAGGGCCTGATCACCCTTTCCATGAGGAAAGGCTTCCTAACGTCCAAGCTAACAGTCTCCTGGTGCAGCTTCAGGCCCTGCCCTCTCATCCTGTCACTAGTTGCTGGGGAGAAGAGCCTGGCTTCCACTTGACTACAACCTCCCTTCAGATAGTTGCAGAGATTGATAAGGTCTATCTGTCTTCCCCCACCCCTACCTCCCTCAGCCTCTCCTTATCAGATTTTCCCTCCAGTCCCTTCCCCAGCCTTGTTGCTCATCTGGACTTGCTCCAGCCCCTCAATCTCTTTCCTGAAGTGAGGAGCCCAGAACCATCCCTAGTATTCAAGATGAGGACTCAAACAGGCTGATGCATCTCTGCAAACATCACCTTCTCTTTCCTATAGCAGTTGTCTTTCTAATTCCTTGGGCTATGAGAACCAACCTTTGTTTTACCTCTGTGCCTATTCTGACAAACAGCTGCCTTCTGGAGAATTTAGGCTAACTCTGGTGAAACCACTTATGTAGATGTCTGCGTAGAAGGTTGTTCTCCTGCTGATGAATCTGGGTTCTCTCCCCGAATGGGATTGTCCCATGTTTCAACAAGGTCAAGTGTAAGGTCCTGCTACTGGGTTGGGGCAGCCCTCATTAGCAATACAGGCTAATATGTGCCAGAGAGCAACCTTGCAGAGAGGGACTCAGGGTGTTGGTGGATGAAGAGCTGGACATGAGCCTCCAATGCATCTTTGCAGCCCAGGTATCAAACAGCATCCTGGGCTGCAGCAGCAGAAGTGTGACCAGCAGATCCAGGGATGTGATTCTGAATTTCTACTCTGCTCTGGTGAGACATCACCTGGAGTCCTGTGTCCAGCTCTGGAGCCCTCAGTACAGGCAGGATATGGACTTGTAGGAGTGGGTGCAGAGGATGCCATGGGAATTATGACAGGACCGGAGCACCTCTGTTAGGAGGACAGGCTGAGAGAGTCGGGGTTGTTCAGCCTGGAGAGGAGAAGGCTCTAGGGACAGTTTACAGCAGCCTCCTCTTAGCTGAAGTGGCTACAGGAAAGCTGCTGAGGGTCTGTTTGTAAGGGTGTGAGGCAACAGGATACAGTGGTTTTAAACAGGAGCAGGGGGTACTTAGGTGTTAGAGAAGAGCTGTTTACAATGAGGGTGATGGAACACTGGAACAGGTTGCTCAGAGAGGTGCTAAAGCCCCATCCCTGGAGGCATGATGGTCAGGCTTGATGGGGGCTCTGAGCAACCTGATCTAGTTGAAGGTGTCCCTAGTCACTGTAGGAAGGCTAGACTAGATGACCTTTAAAGGTAAGAACAGCAGAGCCAGGCTGCTGTTTGCTGGGCACATGTTTGGCATTAGAGGTGTGCCCAGGAACTGGGTTGCTTTGAGGATGTGGATGAGACAGTCCCCATCTGAGAAACCCAGAAGACCAGCCTGGATAAGGAGTCTCAGAGTGTTTTTCTCTGACTGGCAGCCTGAGGAAAGGGTCAGGTCACTTCTGCTCCCTGCTGGAGTGATTTGTTTGTCAGTGTTGCAGGTTCTGTGCCATGTCAGGGTGCTGTGGTCCAGACTACTCGTTTCTTAGAAGTTTACACAACTCCTTATTGTTTCTGGGGAAAATAAAAAAGACTTTTAGGGATCATATTTTGTTGTGAGGGTCAGAGATGAACACACTTCCCAGCACCCATAGCAACCTGCCCTAAACATCTCTGCTTGGAAATCTTTTAATCTTCTTTGGGTGCTTTTTGAATGCTTTCCAGGAATGTTCTGCCCTTTCCCAGTCACGACAACTAAATATACACATTGTTTGGACTGCAGACCCCAGTCTATTTTTACATCTATTTCCAGAGTATTTTGATTTTTCTACTTGAGATAGAACAATTTGGTCTGTTCTGAAACCCAAGACCTTGTTGCCCCCTCTCCTGCTGTTGCCCCATTTCAGCATCGCTTACAAGGATTTTATTATTCTGGGGTACTTCTGGGTGGACAACTGTAGGAAGGCCTCTCATCTGGCTGGAGACAACTGGGGAAAAAGTGAGCAGGGAAGAAAAGAAATCAGTTCTCCTTATACAGAGGAGAATGAAACACTTAGGATCCTAGAATCATTAGGGATTGGAAGGGACCTCAAAAGATCATCCAGTCTAATCCCACTGCCACAGCAGGATCACCCAGACCAAATTGCACAGGAACAGATCCAGGTGGGTCTGGAATGTCTCCAGAGAAGGAGACTCCACAACACCCCCCCAGCAGAATGTTCCAGTACTCCGTTACCCTCCCTGGGAAGAAGTTCCTTTCGATATGGAACCTCCTCTGTTCCAGCTGGCACCCACTGCCCCCCATCCTGNCAGCCTCCTCTTCTCCAAGCTCAAGAGACCCAACTCCCTCAGCCTTTCCTCATAAGGGAGCTGTTCTGCTTCCTTCATCATCTTTGTTGCTCTACGCTGGACAACCTCCAGCATCTCTCTGTCCTTCTTGAACTGAGGGGCCTGGAACTGCACACAATACTCCAGAATCATTAAGGTTGGATGAGATCTTAAGATCATTGAGGCCAACCCTCAACTTCTGCAGCCTCTGTCCTGTTTGTAGATGGTTCATTGATTTTTGGGACAGAACATCCTGTATTAGAGCAATGAATTCCCCCTTTCCCTGGGATGAAATGGCCAATGGGTTCCATGTGTAAGGCAGAAAAGAAGGGGCTGCTCACTTCCCAGTCCTCCTGTGTGCTAATACTTACCAGGGCTTTATTTATTTGATGAGGTACAGGGAATATGGGCTCAGTGTTGACATCGCGTGGATGGGAATAGCAAGAAATAGATCTTTATCATTGCTACTCTTATATTTGGTGACTACTCTGAAATCTGGAGTGTTTTGTTCTGGGTCTGGTGAAGATTTTATGGGGGGAGGGGATAAAGGGTGGGGAAAGCAGGATTTGAGAAAATATTCTCAGCACATGAGTAGCGAAAGACATTTTCATTTGAGCTGTGGCTTGGTTAAGCTCATACATCTCCACTTGACCTTTACATGGAAATTCACCCTTTAAATGATGTTTCTAGGTCTCCAGGGTCAAATTCAGGCTTCTGTGATGTAAAACATTGCTAATGAAATTAGTGTCCTGAACCGATGATATCTGGCCTGACAGCAAGACCGAGCTCAGAGCAGTGACAGGATGTCCCAGCCCTGCTTGGGACCTACATCCAGCCTTTGGGAAGGGGGTTTCAATCCAGAAAAGATGAGGCTTTGAGTGTGAGTTAAAGCATGTCAAAGCTTAAATCCCCATCGGTCCTGCCCCCCAGCACCTACCAGAGCAGCTGGCTCAGCTTTTAGTTTTCCTTTAGCAGTGGATTGTGCCCTTTGATTGTGACTGAGACAAATAGCTCTACCAAGTGCTGGTGCTTTAGTAACAGGGAAAGAGAAACCCAAACCCCAAGTCTGTTACTGTAGAAATCACTGGGGTTGGGTTGACTGGTGCTACAGAAACGTTGGCTGGATTCTCCAGCATGGGGATAGGTGAAAGGGTTAAAGACAAAGCTGGTGCTTGTTCTGCCATGGCATTATCTGTGTGATTGCTTTTCATATCTTGTTTATTGTGGTTAGCAGAGCAGCTATAATGTAGAGTGCTCGATGCAATAAATCTTGTCGCTGTGAACAGCGAACTTTTCATCGGCGCTCAAGGAACTGCAAGGTAAGCATCCAAAGGCAATCCATAGATTTAATTACACAGAAAGCCTAACCTGAGTGGATCCGGAAGAAAATTATAGCCATGAAGATTATATTGTGCTCTGTTTTATTTGTATTACGTGTATTATCCTGTTTTAGTTTTTATGGGGGCACAGCACTGCCAACACAGGGTCTTTTGTGGTTTCCTATCAGCACTGGGGAGCTAAGGATGGTGGTAATTTAAGGGCTGAGGTTTTTTCCCTTTCTGACAGCTCTGTCTATAAATTTACACTCCTGCATTTTAAAACCTTCTCTGGTGCTAACTGTAGCTCAGGAAACCCCACTGGGTAAAAGGGAACTGTCTCTGGTTGTATTTATGTAGTTTGAAAGACAGTCCTGTGGTCACAAAGCAAAGCTCTGCAGCAAAGGGATGGCTCCAAGTTGCTCCAGTCTCCACACAATGACAATTGCTAGCTCTATCCTCAGCACCAACCTGACCGCTACATGTCCCTTGCTGGAGGGACCTGCTAGATATCCTCTGCCCTGGGCAGGAGTGTGGAGGGTTATTTCCCTGTCAGTAAAACCCAGACATGTGAATCTCAAGGGTCTGAGATGAGAACAGTTTTAACGACTTCCTTTTCTCAAGGGAAAAATGACTTGGTCCTATCATGAGATGCTGAGGCACTGAACAGGTTGCCCAGAGAGACTGAGGCTGCTCCATCCCTGCAAGGTTCAAGGTCAGATTGGATAGAGCTCTGGGCAACCTGCTCTGGTGAGAGGTGTCCCTGCCTATGACGGGGTTGGGACTGGACAGTCTCTGAAGTTCCTTCCAACACTTCCTTCAGTCTGTGATTCTATGACTTGACTTGTAGAATCCCCAGCTTGGTGTGTGCTGGTGTGTTGCCCTGGTTGGATCATGCAGCCTGTACTGTGGGGTTCTGAGGCTCAGGATAGGTGGCTTTAGGGCTTCATTTTTTTTAATCATCCCCTGTCTCTTTGACACTAGCAATTTGTAACAGCCATTTGCTCTCCAAAATCCCAAAGCACTGGCTCATTGCACTTATACCTAGGTACAGTGGGAGTACCAATGGGCTGTGGGGCTTTCCTCCCCTAACACAAACCTTGTGCAGACTGCAGGAGTGCAAGGGGTAGTGTGAGAGGCTCTCACTGGTATCCTCAGGAGATGCCAACTCAAAGAACCTGAGGCTATAACCAAACTTCTGGGTGTTGGGTTGCTCTGCTTTGGGATAGCAAGATCTGGCTCATTAACAGTTTCCCAAGCTGAGGTCTAAGCAGAGTTGCTTGTCCCAGGCTCTGTGTCCCAGGAGGTTCAGGAATAAGGCTGTTAGAAATGGAGAGATGGGTCCTTCACTGCCAATTAGTGATGGGAACAAGCTGGGGTAGAATACTTAGTCCTGTATCTGTGGCTGCTCTGCAAACACCATGATGTGGTCTGTGGTTGGGAGAACCTGTTCAGGTCTTTCCAGCTCAGGAGAGGGCTGGGAAGCTCCTTGGTGGTGTGTGAATTTTCCAGATGTGTCACTGGTGTTTCACTTGGACATGAGTGAGTGATGCTGCTGGGGGAACTCCCACGCACCATGAGTCAGGAGGAGGTTGCCCAATGTGCCTTTGGGGGATGTTGCTCGAACAGGTTTGTCCAGAAAGAATCACAATATGTCCTGCTGGAAGGAGGCAGAGCAGGAGACATCTCTGCCCTGAATTCTCCACATGTTTCTCATACAGAGTCCAGAGAAGGGTTGAGAGGTGTTTGCACTCATTTCACTGACTCACTGGTCACCCAACTCTTGTGAAAATGGGATTCACAGCCCTGTGGACAGAACCAGCAAAACTGCTGCCAGCTCATTTCATTGTTAGACTGAAAATGTGATTCAGGAGCTACTTCACCAGGGTTTGTGCTGTCGGTGACACGGGGAACCTCAGGAATGCCACCAGGCAGGAGCAGAGGGGTCACCACACCACCACATTCAGGGGGTCTGGTTTAGCTACTGGTTTCCCCATATGGCATTGCCCAAAGTCCCCTGGCTCTGCAAGCTGCCGAGTTTGTCCAGTGCTTCAGTTCTCCATCCCCCCACCTCACCAGAGACAGGGATTTCTTACTTTGCTCTGAGGGCGCAAAGACAGAAGGGTCCGATCAGCATAAGCTGTTCTGCCTGAACAGTAACAGCAGAGTAAACACTAGTCCAAAACATGGACTGTATTTTCTTCCACTTATTAGCATAAAGAGAACCATAACTGGCTGGAGAAGGGTGTCAAATTAGTATCAGAGAAGCATCCACAGCAAAAGAAATGTTCTTAATTAGCACGAAAGCATTTATTTCCATCCAGGAGCAACAGATGCTGAGGTCTCTCCCTTGCTTCAGTGGCCACAGCCATGAGACCCTGTTGCCAAATCCCTGAGGACGCCACTAGCGTGGATCCAGCACAGCTATGATGCTGTCCAGGGGGAATTGCAATTAAATTTCTGAAGCTGCTGCAGTGATAAAGCTTCAAATAATTATTTTCATGTGCTGGAGTGACAGGATGGAGGAGTGTGGTTCAGTCCCAGGGTGGGGAGGTCACTGCCCGGACCACAGCGTGAGCAAGGAAAGCCTCGGTGGGGATTCCTGCAGCCCAGCTGGCCAATTCCCTTGTTTTTCTTTCAGTTCAGGACATTTTTTGTAGGAAACCATACTAATGCACATCCGAGCAGCAGCACAATCCCAGAAGCAAGCTCTCCTGTTCTACAAGTGGTAGGAGCAAAGCTGTAGGATTTGTTAGTGTGGACTGGCGAAATCCCGACCCGCAATGGTTTTAATGAAGTTCTTGAAGGCTGGGGTTTGTGCTGATGGCAAACCTGTGATATGAGGGGGTGCCAGCAACTCTGCACACAATGATTAAGGGCTACTCAATTCAATGCAGGCATGTAGTCATGGAGGAAAGCCCCCTTTCTCTGCCAGGACCCCTCCATGCTCACCCTGTAAACCTCCACAATTCCCTTTGCACCTCTCTCCAATGGGTGGGAAAAGCAAAGCATTAGCAGTGACCTTCTCCCTATCCTGGTTTTTAGCTGAGAAGGAAAAGTCTCTCCTCTGCAGATCTGATACTGATCGTGGTAGTTGCTCTTGTGCGGGATCGATAGCACAGATAAGTCAGACGCTGAGCTATACCCTGGCGATGGCACAGATCTTCCCTCTTCACAAGCCTCCAGAGAAAATCACGGAATCATCAAGGTTAGAAAATATTATCAAATCTAACTGTCCATCCTACAACCCTGAATCACTGAACCACCTTCCAAAACACCCTGTCTATCCACTTTTTTAACCCCTCCAGGGCCAGTGCCTCCACCCCCTCCCTGGGCAGCCTGCTCCAAGGTCTCCCCACTCTTTCTGGGAAGAAATTTTTCCTAAGATCCAATCTGAACCTCCCCAGCACAACCTGACCCTATTTCTCCTTGTCCTATTGCTAGTCCTTAGGGAGAAGAGGCCAACCCCCACCTCACTACAACCTCCTTTCAATCCCAGTCCTGATCCATCCATTCTGTGTTCGGGGTGGTGCTGAGCACTCTTAACCTCACTGCTGTCTCTCCAGGACCTGAGATTCCCATTCTGGCTCAGGATTAGCCCACCAGGGACTGGCCCGATCCCTGGGTTGGTGACAAATGGGTGCAATCAGGGCATGTGTCTGGATTTCAGCATGCAGGGCTGCTTTGTAAACGTTGACAGAACAGTAAACCAAGGGAAAACAGGAAAGAGAAGTTGGGAACGACCTGAAGAAAGAGGGATTTTAAGCTGAAACTGTTCCGGTTGATTTGCTGATATCTCAATGTTTCAGGAATTCTTGGGCTCTCTGCTGGTAGAAAAATTTCTCCTGAAAGCCAAAACATGATTTCAACACATCCCAAACGAGCCGTTGTGATTTGTCCTTCAAATCTCTCACTTTCATTATGAATCCTACAAATCTGGGGCGGGGGGAGTGAAACCCCCCCAGCGGAGCTTATTCAGCCCCAAATTGAGAGCAGAGCACTACGATGTCAGTTGGAGAGGGGTGTTGGTGTTTGATTGCTGAAAGTTTTGCAACTCCTTTTTATTTTCTGCCTCTTTTTTTTTTCATTGGGCATGGAAAATGGACTCTGGTAATAGTGTGATGATTTTCCCCTCTGGGACTGAACTCTTCTTGCAGTGGTAATAGTGAGTTTATTGATGTTGGATCCCGCAGACCCTTGAGCACAGACAGAGCTTGGCTGAAAAATGATGGCACTTTGGTCTGTGCAGAGCCCAGCCAAGCCTAGTTCGAATCGTCTTGGAGAGGGGAGTTTCAATATCCCAGGGAGGTAAATTATAATAATGCATATGAGATATATATATAAAAAAAATCATATATATGATATATATATCATATAAATCATTATTTATAATAATAAATTAGCAGCAGATAGGTGTTAATTTGTTAACTCCTGCAGTGCAGGAGGGAGAACAACCACTGAAGTACCAGTGTTCCGTCCACAGCGGTGGCCCTCTGCATGCTGCTTGCAGTTCAGAGAGGAGCGATGAGCAGGTACATGTGTTCAAAGAAATGTATTAAATTCCCTATAAACAGCAGAAGGAACCAAACCATTCATGTTGGGTTCTCATGCCCTTTGCAGATAGAGAGTTATGGCTTCTTAAAAGATGCTGATACACAACAGCCTTTGGCGCAGGGGCATCCAGGGGAGAACAGAGCGCTCTCAGATTGCTTTTGCTGTGGATCCATAGAAAGCTCTTGACCTTAAAGGGAATCGTATGGCTTTACTCTGTCTGTTTGCACTTTGCATCGCTCAGTGATGTTGCCTAGCTCTCAGCATGCTCTTTCATTTATCCGTGCATTTCTAATAATCCCCTCTGTGTGCTTCAGTCTCCTCCATTTTTCTCCCTTTCCCCCTCCAGTCTCCACATTCCTGGCAGTTGCTGTCGACCAGGCTGTCCAAGAGCTGATAGACAAAACAACCCCACGTTCTCAGCGTCTTTAAACACAGGCTTTGCTTGGAGGAAAAAGCCACTCTAAGTAGCATTTGAATTTCACATCCCAAAAATTCTATCCTTCCCACTGTGAGCCAGCTTGGGAAAAGCTTCCTCTAAATACTCCCAACTAAATACTGAACAGTCTTTGAAAAGCTTTACTCTCGCTTTTTACTGCTTCCCTTCTTGATGTAAACAGTCATTTGGCCGATGCCTGGTGCCAGCCACCTATGTCTTGTGGGTTATTAACACTCCACACACCCACTGGACCCACCAGCCCTATTTTCCACCTGCAGCTCTAGGAGCGATAACTGCATCACTGTGTCCAGAGTGCATCTGTGACCCTGAATGGAGGGGGGAAAGTCAAACACCCCCAAACCCTGCACATTGAGGGATGAATAAACTGCATGGGGCTGGTTTTAGGGGGCTCCTTCCCTGTAGGGAACCACAGGGCAGTGGACTTCCCTGTAGCTACCACAGCTACTGTGTGCTCGCTCATGTCTGTTGGGTGTTCCCATCAAAAGGTTCAGCCCAAAGCTGGCTTTATCCTATTTACAAAGGAGGTTGGGGTATGCAAATCCACAGGTGTGGGATCCTTCCCTGACCTCCTGTCGGAGCCCTCAGTGAGGCAGGTACAGGCTGTCAGTCAGAGATGGATGGGATTTGGTGTTTAATGAAGCATTACGAAGGAATCAGAAGAAACCTCTTCCCAGTGAGGGTAATGGAGGACTGGAACAGGCTGCCCAGGGGGTTGTGGTCTCCTTCTCTGGAGTTGTTCCAGACCCACCTGGATGTGTTCCTGTGTGACTTGGTCTAGGTGATCCTGCCGTGGCAGAGGGATTGGACTTTCGAGGTTCCTTCGTATCCCTGATGGTTCTATGATTCTAATCCACCACAGCTTGGCTGCTGCTTTCTGGCTGGAGCCCATTCAGCCACTGAAACCAGGGCTCTCCTGGGCAAATGGGTTTTTGGGCTTGTGAGAAGTGTTCCCCCAACACATTCCTGTTCCCATTCCACCTTGGTGTAGGAGTAAGAGGTTTCCCATGTAGTCTTTTCCTCCAGGCAGAAGAAATGACTGATTTCAGTGTCTGTATTTGATGAAACAGAGATGCTCTTAATATCCAGTGTCTGGTGCCCTGTGGCTGTCCAGCTCAGGTGTTAATGTCACCTGTGAGTGATGTGTGTCCCCCTCAACACTGCTGTCCTTCCTGCATTATACTCCCGTTTCCTACCTACAAATGAACTTCCTGCTGCTGAAATACCAGGAATCTTGGAAAATGTTTGGAAAAAGCAGGTGCAAGTGAAGGGAAGTTGGTTTTCAGGCTGCTCTTGGGAAGAGTTGCAGGGTGCTTGTTGTATGGTACCATGAAAGCAAATGAGGCTCAGCTGGGCTTCTGACCTGGGGCGGTAGAAGGGGCTTCTCAAATAGGGACAAGGAATCCCTGAAGTGCTCACTTCATCACTGAAGTGATGCCTTCCCCTCGCAGGGTGTCCTGAGCCATCCTCTGGGGCAATTTTCATGCTCTAATGCAGTTAGAGTTGGGGATCTGCCTTAATATTTCTTCAAACCTTTAGAAAACCAATTCAGACCAGTCTCTCCCAATACTCAGACTGGGACCACAAGTGCCATGGATGTCAGCATGGCAGGCAAAAGGCTCCGCACAGCCTGGGGAAGGGCCTGTAGACACAGACTCTGAGCAGCTTCATCTGCTGCTGTTGTGATCCGTGACTTCAAAGGCAGGAACTGAGAGTGTTCCCGAAGCCTCTGCTTTGTTATTCATCTTCTCCAATGCTCATAAATTATCAACAAACAACCTCAGCTCTCAAGTCAGTGAGGAGGGCTGGGTAATTATGTTTGTGGCTCAAAATGAGGGTGTCAATTTTAATCAGGGAAAGCCAAGGGAGCAGGGAGTTTGGAACATTACTACCTGAACTCTTGAGTGCTGCTCACAAAACAATCAATGAAAAATTAACTGGAGAGGGCGAGGGCCACTCCTGTTCCTCCCTTCTTACTATTATTTTGCTCTCTTTTGAAGCTGATTAGGGGCTCGTGATACACAAGTGCCAACAGGTTTGCTTCTGTATAACAAGAAGGAAGGGGTACAGATGTGGACCAAAGGGACTGGGGGATTTCAAGGGGAGTCTTTTCAAACCCAGGGATCATTCATATTTCAGGAGATTACTTGGGTCTGAAATGCAGAAGCAATTGCACAACCTGGGGCTCTGGTCTCAGCAAAGCATTTCTTGTCCTCATGTTTTGGCTGCAGGTTTTACCCTGCTCTGGTGCATGCAGGGTTTGGGCTGCCTTTTCTAGGCAGGGCTTGGCATCATGCATGGGAGAACATTAAAAAAGGCAGAGAGAACTGAATTTTGACTCTCCCTTGGTTTTTAATTGAAGGAGGTGCTTTTTGCTCCCATAGCTGCAGCCTTCTGTGCTGAGGGTGCCACCAGAGCTTGTCCCTAGGGATGATGGTGGGGCGGGGAGTGCTGCACAAGCAGCATCGGTGCCTAAAATCAAGGGAGCTTCACCCTTTAATGCCACCAGCAGGCAGAGGAGCAGAGGATGTGATTGCAGCATCTCAAGAGCAGGCAAATGGCATGAGGAGTGTGGGTTAAATTTTAATCAACAGGCCCCTCTCCTAATTTATTTTCCTTCATTTAGGCAGGATTTGCTGGATTGCATTGTGAATATTTATAATGAGGTTCTTTCTTCTTGCTGCTTCTGTGATTAACCAATTTACTGCTTCTCAAGGACGTGCACAGTGAAGGTTAAACTGAAAAGGCTCTATCCCTGCCTGGCATCATCCTTGGAGCATTAGGAGAACTGTGTTGGGTGTGATTTGGGCCTCTGCTGTTTACTGGGAAGGGATTTTCCTTAGGCAGCCAGCACTGCCTCGTTACAGATGTGTTCAATACCAGCACAGACAGATCCAAAATGCTCTCAAGACTGCAGAAAAATGCTTTAGTGATCTTAAATGAGGCCCAGAGCGAGTCAAGTGTAGCAAATGAGCTCCCATTCCCTAATGAAGTTTTTATAATAGTCAAGTAGCTGGCAATTGTAGTTGTTAAACCATAAAGAGTCGTGAAAAAATGCAATTATATGTTAACACTACATTCTGCCATTCGTTAAGGATATGCTAAATCTCTGATTGGAAACACTTCGGGTCACTCAGCTGATGCTGTTAAGGAAGATGGGATCATCTGCAGCAGATTATGCATTGCTGGATGGATTCGCAGCCCTGCTGACACCCTGGTGAGGCAAAACCAAAGCCAGTCTGGATCAGCTGGCAGATAGATGAAAGGCACTTGCTTGTCTCTGAGTGCTGTGGTATGTTAAATCATAGAATCATTAGGGATCGGAAGGGACCTCAAAAGATCATCCAGTCCAATCCCCCTGCCACAGCAGGACCACCTAGACCAAGCTGCACAGGAACAGATCCAGGTGGGTCTGGAACTTCTCCAGAGAAGGAGACTCCATACACACCCCGCAGGCAGCCTGTTCCAATGTTCCGTTACCCTCATTGGGAAGAAGCTCCTTCTGATGTTATGCAGGCCCCAGAGGAAAGATCCCCACTCACCATCTAGGATGGAGCCTGAGCAGGGGATCACCCAGGATTTCCTACAGTCAAGGGACTCACCGTCCCAGGTCATCAGCAGGGCTAGCACAGGAGCAACACACACAAACAAGGAGGGCTGGGACACAGCAATAGTTCTGTGTCGACCAGTCATTGAGAGGGCTGACTCTGATCTTTGTTATACTAGTCAAAAGTGAGTGTAATTTCACTGCCATGAGCAGACTCAGGACCTTGTCTCTTTTGCAGAATATCATGGGGTCAGGTGGACCCAAACCAGCCCCCACACCTCCACGCCATGGGGTGAGCGGGTGTCAACCCTTCCTGTTGATGCCAGTGCAAACTGGAGGTAAATTCTGAGTGTTAAACAGGCCACTGCCCTGCCTCCAGCCCCTCATTCACCCGTGAAAATTCCTGCTTTAGCAGCAGTAAAGCCGAAGGGTTTGTCGCTGTCACACCCCCTGCAACACCTCATTGTGTGAGTTGCCGGGTTGCTGCCGTGTGATGGGGTGAGGTCAGAAATGAAGGGAGTGAACAAGAGGAGGTTGTGTTCTCCAGTACTTGGGTACCACTGGGGCACCAGCAGTTAAAGAGCTCCCTTGGTTACTTCCTCCATGACTGAAGTGCCTGTGGTCTGGGAGATTTTCTTTCCAGGCAGGGTGACCCAAACCTCACTGCTGCATCATCCCCAGCACTGAGGGATGATCCCTGTGACAGCTGCCTCTCTGCCCTTCATCAATTCTGCGTTCTCTTACTGCGGTCGCTGCCTTGCACCCCAGTTTGAGGGATGGGAATATTTGTCGCAAGGCAAGCTGCAGCCAGGTTGAATTGTTGCTGCTCCACCAGACCTAGTGCCAGCTCTTTGACACTCCAGCATTTGAGTGAAAATCCTTCCCCATTGAAGCTGGCTCCTGGGAGCCTCCACATTTGCAGTTGTTCCTGCAAATCGCTACTGACTGCACTCTGGGCTTTCCTGTGATTCAGGGATAGGAGGTCAAAGTCTGGCAAAAAAACCCCACCCCAAACCCCCAAAATGTTTGCTCCCAAGGCTTTGAGACAGAAGAATCTTCAGGCTGTGATTAGCATGAGGTTACTCGGCTCCTGTTTATCCTCTGTGCTCAATGTGACCAAGGCAGTTCCTTGTATCGGGAGATCTGGCCTGTTTATGGGTTTATTCTGCTGTCAGCAGCCAGGCTGGGGGATGCTGTCCTGTAAATTGCTTGGTGCCCTCAATTATTTCTCTCCCGGAGCCTCCTTTGTTCAGCCTGCTTCCCAGACGAGTGCCTGGCATCATCTGGAGGGCAAAAAGTACCGTCATTCGTCTGCACTGTGGTGCAGAGCTTGTAAACTGTCTGCCTGCAAATGGGATGGAGGGTGGTAATTAAAATGTGCTCCTGGAATAGGGAAAGAGGTTGTAGACAAGTATGTATCAGCTCCCAGGTCTTCAACAGGCTGGTAAAACACCAGAGTGCATTTAAACCAACAGCTTAATTAAGTGGTGCTGCAGTTTTAACCTCTGCCTAGGAAACCAGGTGGATTATTTCCTCTAAATCACGGGTTTGGAGAGGGATGGGCAAAAACGTGTGGAGACACAGATCTAGTCTGCTGGCCAAAAATAACTAAAAGGCAGTTGTAGGATAGGATATGTCATTGGACTTTAGGAGAATGACCCTTGCTCTGCTCCTGGCTGTGTCCCCAGCTGTTCCCCCTGCTCTCTGTATTCCCTGTGAAAGAATGGAGTGGACTGAAGGCTGGTTTGCAAAGGGCAGAGCTGCAGGAGGCAGCGGGTGCTCTCTCACAGATACCCTGGGCAGCACTGCCTGCACCTGAGGGCTATGGGATGTGGTTGTCCAAACCAGGCATTATGGAGGTATAAACGGCCAAGGAGCAAGGCTGAGCCCTCCAGCAGGACAAAGAGTAGGGTGACATGGTGGCTTCCAGTCACTGTCCTGGGCTGGTGTCACTGTATCCTGTCCTCAGAGCCATGCCAGGCACAACACAAGCTGTTAAATCATGGGGGAACCCTCTGCTTTCCTCAGGCCATGAGACCAAGGTGACAGAGGGGATAACAAGGCTTAATCAGCGAGATTTAAGAAATGCAAGTGAGCCACAAAGAGAGCCTGGTGTGCTGCACTGTGCCCAGAAATGCTTGTGTTTCTCTCTGTGAGAGTGTTCAGTGATGCTCTGCAGAGCATCACCTACGAGAAACCAAGTGAAGGGTCTGACCTCTGCTCCCCCAGGCTCACAGGGTTTATTTTTGGACTTGCACACAAGTGTGGCAGTGGGATTCCTGCTCTGGACTGAAGTGGAGACCATGCCAGGAGACCATGCCAGTTGCAAGCAACGCCCAGCTGGGAGCACCCCAGCAGAGACCAGTGAACTTCGCCTTGGCACAGTCCTTGGAGGGCTTTCGGTCCTTGCTACAGAGCTGTTCCCAAAGACGAGTGTAAAGAACCGCAAGCGCCTTCCTCCCTGTCTGTTTGCATTTGTAGATCCTGACCTACTTCTGCTTATTTGTAACACAAAAGCTTCCCCTGTTTTCCCACTCCCAGTGAGCTGCTGCAAGAGTGCTCAGTGCCCGGGAGCCATCCCCAGCTCCAGGAGAGAGTCCTGGCATCTCGTTCTGCATTGAGCTTCACCTTGGCACAGCTGCCCCAGGGAGGGAAGGCAGGTTTTGGGGTGATTGTGATGCCAGCTCCACATGTGGTGACTAGAACTTGTCCCTACCCTGCTTCTCCCACCTCCCACTCCTCACACCCAAGCTCAGATCAGCCTTTCTTTGTGGGGGGGACATAGGGGAATGAAACCATTTCTACCCTATAAATGGCAGGGTTGGACTGCTGTGAGGAGCTCTGATGGGCTTTGCAGAGATTGTTTTTGCTTTCCCCACTCCCCGTCAATCCCCTTGGGGGTCAAAGAGCCAGGGGAAAGGCGCACTGAGGATTTTTTAAGGAGTGAGCTTGAACAGCCAGGAAACATTAATGCATGCTCTCTCCCCTCGTAAATATTTCCTCAAAAGATGCTGCAGCTATCCAGGATGCTCCTATATGACAGCAAGTCCATAAATGATGGCTTTCTGCAGGCGGGGTAGAGTGGAAGCTCAGTTAAATACATCAAATTAACTGTCAAAATAATCTTACAGGACTTGATGAACCCAAAGATTAAACGTCAGGTTATTTCTTCCCTCTGCTTTTTTTATCTCAGCGGAAGGGATTTAGGGGCAATTCCCAAATCCGTATTTTAAATGAATTGTAAATGGTTGCTTGTGGGGTTGGACCATATGAAAAGGATTCTTACCCAAAACAAGCCCTCTGTCAGGGGGAATGTAGGTTACAGATGGGAATGTAAATAAAACGTAAAGGCTCCACAGTGAATTCTGCAGGGGATGTGTTTATTTTCTCTTCCCACCTTCCAAGCCTCTCTTCCTGTGCAATTAAAAGGTCCAGCTCTTCATTACAAAACAGAGGAGCGTTCCTTTTTTGTGTCATCAGTAAATATTTGGGCTGAACCTGTTCAAACATAAGCTTTCAATAATCTCTGTTTTGCTTTTCCCTGTTCTCTGGGTGGGTCCTGGCTTGAATTTCCCCAGACTAAAACCAGATGATTTTGTTTGAAGAGCTTAGATGATCTTGTTCATTTTGCTATTTATCTATTACCAGAGAAGTCTAATCCTTCTGTGATTGATGCTCAGCATCACGCAGCTAAACAGCGATGCAGGATGTGCACAGGGAGTTGTTACTCTTCACCACGTTCTTTGGGTACCTGATCCCAGTGCTGACAGCACATCCACCTGACGTTAAATCGTATTGCCCTAACAAACCTCCCGCCACGGGTCAGGAGAAAAATGTTAACAAATAGATGCAAAAAGGCGATAAAAGCCAGAAATGGCAGAGGATCCTGGAGGCACAGGCCAAGGGGAAAGAGTGGTAGCAGTCAATCCTGATTGTCGAGATAACAGGGTGACTCTGAGGCAGCGTTCCCTGCATTGTTAATGCTTGAATAGGGGTAGAGGAGGACCGGGTGTGCCCAGCCCCTGGCTGCAGCCAGAGCTGTGATAGTTATCTGGGGCTCTGAATTTCAGCTCCCCCTCTGGGATGTTTTATGGGGGGACAGCTGGTGACTTTTTAATTTATTTAAAGAACTGCAGGGTTAAAAAAAAAAAGAAGGGAAGGAGAGGAAAAGACAGCCAAAGCTTTGGGAGGTTTCCCCCATTTACTGGGCTTCTGGATGTTCATGTCAAACTTAAAAAGTAACATTAATTACAGGCATCTCGAAAGAGCCGTAATCATCTGTCATTCATGGTGACAGGATGACATGTCCTGTTTGGATGGTTCAGCATTACCATTCGCAAGCTCAAGAGCTCAGGCTACAATCCTAACTATTTCTGACAACCTCGGAGATGAGTTTGACATTCTGGGAGGGGGTGTGTGTGTGTGTGCGCACGGGGAGGGCGTATGGCAGGGCAGGTATGTGTTAGGGCCTTTCACGAACGGGTGTTTTCGTTCTGAGCAACTTGTCATTTGGATAAAGGGGGAAATGAGCATGAAACAGGAAGGCTCTGAAGGTGGGGTACCCCGTGCCCTCCATACTTGTGCTGCAGAGTCACCGCTATGTTCAGCGTCCCATTAAGCTTGACGCTGGACACCTCACCCCTAATGACATTTAATTCCTCCAAATAGCCAACAGATAAGTCATCAACTGTGGCAACTCAGTTGTGCATCTTGCTCAATCCCCCCCTTTTACCTAGAAACAGATAAAAAAAACAAAGCCTGCCATTTCCATGCAGTGGCTCAAGTAACCTGGCCAGGAGAGGCCTCCTCAGAGCTTGAACCTCATCCTTTCATAGAATCATTAGGGATTGGAAGGGACCTCGAAAGATCATCTAGTCCAATCCCCTTACCACAGCAGGATCACCTAGACCAAGTCACACAGGAACACATCCAGGTGGGTCTGGAACGTCTCCAGAGAAGGAGACTCCACAACCCCCCTGGGCAGCCTGTTCCAGTGCTCCGGTACCCTCCCTGGGAAAAGTTCCTTTTGATTTGGAACCTCCTCTGTTTCAGCTTGCACCCATTGCCCCTTGCAGTAGCACCAGCTGACCTTGAGAAGAGCCTGGCTCCATCCTCCTGACACCCACCCCTCACATATTTATAGACATGAA
>VZRI01003992.1:0-15343 GCA_013397515.1 Upupa epops | reverse complement strand
CCTTTCTCCTCCACTGCTCTCCAACAGGTCAGTCCCCCACCTATCCTGGTCCCTGGTGTTGTTCTTGCCCAGATGCCAGACTCTACCCTGACCTTTTTGTACCTCATTCCATTTCTCTCTGCCCAGCTCTCCAGCCTGTCCAGGTCTCGCTGAATGGCAGCACAGTCTGCTGGGTTATTGGCCACACCATCCAGCTTTGTGTCTTTTTCTCCTGAAAATCTCCTTGTGGGTATTCTTGACACAAAATAAGCTCTAATGAGAAACATTTCAACTTTGGCTTATTTTTACAAAGAACGTTGGTCTGTTTATTCCCTGCATCCATGATGCTATGATTGCAACTGTCATGAAAATCTTGCTTGAGATGCTTAAACTGAGTAACTTGGGCTGGAGGGCAGCAGGGGTGGGAATGCCAGACCCAGATAGTGGGTTCAGCATGCTGAGATTTACCAGTTCAGGACGGTGAGCAGCCATGTGTACAGTAACAGACGGCCAGTATCACATCTCTGTGCAAGCAGGGCATCACAATGTCAGATCTTTTTGCTAAGTGGTTTTGTTTTTCCCTCCTTGTCAGATATCACTCTCTTGGAGCTGGCATCTCTCATATCCTCCTTGGCTCTGGCTTCTCTATGTGTCTGGAGAAAGCAGGCCCACTGGCTCCAGCTCAGCTCAGAGCTTTGTAGGAATCAGAAGACACTGCTTGTGTTGCTGCCTGCCCCATAAAATGTTCCTGCCATCTGTCTGCTGCTGTAGCTGCTCCCTCAGTTCCTCTGCAGGTGGTTCACAGGCGTGGGGTTGGCCACATAGCTGGAGGGTATCAGGAATGCAGCATCTTCATCACTCTTGATTAATTATGCCTCCTGAGAGATGAGAGCCATTTACTTGGGAAGTTTGCTAATGAGAAGTTATATTAATAATAGCAAAATGAAGAATAAAGAAGAAAACAGCAGAAAAAACCCCCACCTATTCCTATCCAACCCTAAATCCAAGCTAAAGAACATAAAAAGTGTCTCCTGTGACCATCTCACCACAGATTAGATCAATAGCAACATCCAGATGAAGCCAGGAGGGTGGCTCTGAGCCCAGAGCATCCCTGGCAGAGTTCAGAGCCCTCATCGGGGTTTGTTCCAGAAATATTTTCCCTGTGCATCACGAGGTTCCCTGGCTGGACAATACACAGCCATTGTCGAAGGAAAGATGTGGCTTAATTTTTCCTTGCCAGAGGAGAGATCAAGCAGTGTATCTTCACTGCCACCGGGAAAGAATATGCAAAAGGTCAGGCTTACATTAGACACTGTGAATGCAGACAGAAAAGGAAATGTGTGCTTGTTCTGCCCTCTGGGCAGATGCTAGACATTGCAAATCTCAGTGTTTTATACCTACAGAATAATGTTTGCAACCTGGACTCCTTGAGGAGGTTGATAAGAATCTCTGCTGGGTCTAACACACACAATGAATTTCTTGGCTGTGTTTATTTTTTTGCCCCCAACTGTACCAGTCTCACGGTGTTTATTGTGTAGTTCATTATTTATACTGCGGCATTCAGCTGCCCTGGTCGGATCAGCTCCCTCTGTGCAAACACACAGTGGGAAAGTCCCTTCTCTAAAGAGCTTTAGCCATCAGTGCTAATTAGAAGACAAAGGTGCCTGCTGCTCTCCCTACTTTGTTCTCACTCACAATACCAGGCAGTTTGTTTTCCACAGTGTCCCTGGAGATGATGGGCTTGCACCCGCCTCCACGGGTCTTTTGCCAAGAGCCAGCGGCTGGAGGGTGCAGGTTCAGAGCTGCTGGTGGAGGATTTGCCTGATGAAGATTTGCAGCACACTCCTTTCCCGTAAGATACAGAAGTCTTAGCGTGTCAGAGCCTCTTCTAACAAAACAAACATCTCGGCCATGGGAGGCTGTCAGCCAGGTGCCTTTACGTGAAGAAACCAAAGGAACCTTGCTGTTCCTCACAAGGTCATGGTAACATCCTCCAAATGACTGCTTTCGCTTTGAGGACTCAGAAGGACTTTAACTTCCATCTTTCTTTATCTTTCCAGACTCCATTTGGGAATATACAAAGGAATAGTTTCCCACGTTCCTGATTATTGCGTAATGTACAATGGAAGTTAGAGTGATTTATAACGTAGAGCTCTCCAAAGGCTACACAGCACAGGGAATGAGAGAACCGCTGGAACACAGTCTTCTGGCAGCGCATGAAAGCCCAGTAACGATCTTGGGAATGTATTGATTCAGGGATTAGCACGAAAGACATCCAGCTAGGATGCTTTGTTCTGCTTTGGGTGGCATCACTTGGAAACCTTGAGGAAGGTCAGTAGATCCCTGGACTCTCAGTTGTTCCAGCTGGAAGTTGGGTAAGAAGCAAAGACCTCATGGAGGAGCAGATGCTGCATCCACACTTATTGTTCCAAGGTAAATAAAAGAAGAAAATGCCTTTTATTTGAGCAGCTGTTGTTCTCTAGTGAATCTTCTACATCATTTTCAAATGCAAATTGGCCAAGTAACTGTACATATTTCAAATGATGAATAAAGATAGAGTACAATTTAAATACAGAATTCTATGCCATTGAAAATGGTACCAGCCACGCTTTGATGACACATTCAGAAGGGTTACAAGCATGGTGGCACAGAAAATGCCAGTTGTGCTAGCCGGGCACATTTCTCTTCCCTGCATTTACACGAGGCTTTTTGAGAGAGGCCAGAAAAGAAACATCGTGAAATAAGACCTGGAGGATCTGAAATGGTTTTCAAATACAGCTGCTGTCATTTGCTGTCATTGCATCTCTGTCTCAGCTATTTCTGCAGTGGGGGCTGTTCAGACACACATGGGTAGATGTGGCTAGAAATGCAGACGTGGCACCATGCATAGGATGAATGCTGTGTGCCTTATAGGAACGTAGAGTCATGGCACGTTACAAGCAGAAAGATGATACTCTGCACTGCAGCTCTTCTCTGAGCCCTGCTCAGCCTCATGGCCAGCAGATTGAGAGAGGTGATTCTGCCCCTCTACTCTGCCCTGGTGAGACCTCACCTGGAGTACTGTATCCCAAAAGGATGACCCCAACACAAGAAAGATGAAGACCTGTTGGAGCCTATCCAGGGGAGGCTATGAAAATTCTCAAAGGGCTGGAGCACCTCTTTTATGACAGACTGAGAGAGTTAGGGTTGTTCAACCTGAAGAGGAGAAGACTCTGGGGGCACCTTACAGCAACCTTCTAACCTCTGAAAGGGGTCTAGAAGAAGGTTGGAGAAGAACTGTTCACAAGGGCATGGAACAATGGGATGAGGAGTCATGGTTTTAAGCTGGAAAAGGGTAGATTTAGGCTGGACATCAGGAAAAAGCTCTTTAATCTGACTGTGGTGGATCCCTGGAACAGGTTGCCTAGAGAGGTCGCAAGGTCAAGGTCAGGCTGGATGGGTCCCTGAACAACCTGTTCTAGTTAGAGATGCTCCTGCTTGTTGTAAGGGGATTGGACTAGATGATCTTTGGAGATCCCTTCCAACCCTCTGATTCTATGAGATGGGAGAAGCTGAGCCACACATAAGATAGCACCTTGACTCCTGTGCTCACACCATGGTGCTCAGGCACTGCTCCAGTGCTCTGGCTTCTACACCTCATTCAGGAGCTGCTACGAGTCCAGTGCTGTGGATTATTTCCCAAAGTCCCATGGTCAGGGACCCTGTGCTGCCAGTGCCACCCTAATCTGGTGACACACACAAACGGTGTCACCTCTGCAACTGGAAGAATCCAGTAAGTGGTCTGTGGTGGTTTTCATGATGCACAAGCTTGACTGCAAACTGTGCAGCTCCTTAGCTAATGACTTGCTGGCTTCGTTCCCAATTCATGGCTTCTGCCTTTCGACTATTCCAGTCACATACACTGTCGAAACAGCTTTGGCTTTTACAGATGCAATCCAACAGATGAATAAATAACAATAAACTCTGGCTGAAGTGCATTCAGGAAACATTCGATAAGAAGTAATTTATGTTACTTTATTATTTAGCAAGCCAATATATAAAATTACCTAACACAAGAGTAGATTAGCTGAGGCACTCACTTTCTATTAGGTTTGGGTTGCTGTTATTCAAAGGCTTAAGTATATTTTTGGAGAGGGAGTTATGTAAGAAAGAGGGGTTTATTTTTATAAAAAGACAAGATATCTTCAGGGTTCCCTGTCATAAAAGTATTCCAAAATAGTCCTGCATTGTCAAGCCTCTAAAGAGTCGGTCCTTTATCTCAGCTTCATCTTAAAAAGCCAACGTGTAGGTTGGTTTTAAGGAAGACATCACTGAAAACTCTGCCATAAAGATTGCAGCTGACACTACCTGTCCTCGGGTACAGTGAAACTTCCCCCCATGAGGGTGAGGTGTCCTCCTGGGCTGGCTGTGCCCCCCAGGACTGGGGAATCAGCTTAGATCTCCTTGCCCTTGGTCCTGGAAGCAGAGCCCATTGCACTAACTTGTTCTTTAAGACGAAAATGGAGCAGTGCAAGAGTGAAACCACCAATTAAATGCTGACAAAGCAAAGTGTCGTCTTGTACCTATGGTTCTTTGCTCGGGAAGGTAAAGCTGGCTGTCCAGCTCCCGGCTGCATGGGCAGTTGTTAAAGGGCTCTGGTATCTTGGGCAGTTTCCGGGCTTCTCCCTCCTGCCACAGGCTGCAGCATCATGTTTGGGTTTGTCCAACAGAGAAACTCATCTCAAGCACACGGATAACCCTAGAAACTGGGGAGGCTAAAATGAACCTTAAGTAGTTTGGCTGCCCATGCACAAACAGCCTCTGCTTTGCCGACAAACTGTGGACAGACTCCTCGGAGTCAGAGGAAACCAGAGAGGGGAGAAGAAAGAGCAGCCAAATATATTCCCCTGGTTGTAAATAGCCACAATGGCAGTAAAACCTTCTGTTAGAGACAGCGAATTTGCATTGCTGGATAACAGAGTCGCAATGGTGAGGGTGAAAACTGGAAGAAGAGTGGCTTTGGATCTCCAAGATATCTAGGGAAGGAAAGAAACCCTTCAGTAATTCCAGTTGTGGTGGAGTTCTTGACGTTTACTTTTTGTGTTGTATTCTGATTGATCTGTTAGACAAAAAAACCAGCTCAAAAGCAACACTTGGGCTTCGATCCTGAAAATGAGAACCAGTTAGAAATCTCAGAGTATTTAAATTAAATAAATGATATTCTCTAAAAATCTTGCATAGAGGAAGAAATAATCAAAAACCGAGCAAGGATGACCCTGAAAATTTTATTCTGGGTCCAGATAGTAAAGAAATACAGAGATCTGTCTGTCACGTACCAGGAGAATGTGGAAGTTGAGTGTGTCATCCGCTTGAGCTGGTTTATTTGTACAGCCATTTATCCAGCAGTCATCCTGGTAGTTTTTCTACCCCTTCAACTTTGTGAGATTGTAGAAAATGATGTGGTTTCATAGGAAAAGAAATGGAAATTAAATTCTTCAATGAAATTCTTAAAAGAACCACAAGGTGAGGAATTGACCGGCGTGTTTGAAAATGAGGATGATATTCTATTTTGTTGTAGAGCATTTAACAGAAATTAAAGGAACAGTTTAGTTCAGCAAGAGAGGTGTCAGGAAACAAAGGGTTTGGAGGTAAAAAGCAAAAATACACGATTGTTGGAGTAAAACTAAATTGAGAAGGACCCAAAAGCTTCATGGAAGAAGTCCACGCTGGTGCAATTTCTTCTCTTGTATTTAAGAAGGCAGTGAAAAGTGCAAGACTGGGCAATGTGTAAAACAGAGCGTTCAGAGAGAGAAAGGTCACTTTTAAAACAGGGAAGGTTAAGTGACTTTGAACATTAACAACGTCCCCAGGGCTCGATGGGATAAAATGAAGAGAGAAGCATAACCAAAGAAAATAGAATATTGAGTGAACCAGAGAGAGCTACTAGCAATTAATTTCTGGGGTTAATGGTAACACAAGCACACGACACATGTCTGGGGGACCAGTGGAAGATGCCTGGAGGGGGAGAGCAGCGGGGAAGAAATTCTCCTCTTGTGTTGCCCCCAAAGGCTTGTCCAGCTCTCCATGTCCTGCCCAGCTCCCCAAGGCACAAACTGCCAAGCTGTGCCTGACTGTCAAGCTGCCAGAGTAACCAGGCAACCCCAGGCACTATACACACATATGTATTAGATGTCTCCTTCTCCCTCCAGTATATAAATAGAGGTAACAGTGTTCTGATACAGCCAGCTCCATTCTGAAGCTGGTTTCCATTTCTGTCTCATTCCCTCCCCGAATACAAGCTGCCTTTGTTTTGGTCAACGACCCAACAACACTTTGTGACTTTCTTTGTCCTTAACATCCTGAACACCCCACAAGCCCTTCTTGCTACCCCAGCAAACTTCAGCCTTATTGGAGTGGTTGTCTCCAGCTCTGTCCTTGTGGTTGTGATGACAATTCCCAAGAGGATTTCGCTGCACTTTGAGGAATTAGTTAAACTTCCAGCTCTACCTAGAGCTGAGGAGCTCATGGGGGTGGGGATGCTGCATGAACAGAGGCAGCATGAGACAAATATAGAAGCTGTCAACGGAAGCTTCTTTCAAGCATGTCCCCCCAAACCCACCAGTCTATTATTCCAGCCATAAATTTGTCCTTCAGTGTTTGTTTTTCTCATCTTAGAAAGGTCCATTTCGAACACTGCGAAGCCTCAGCTGTCAGATTTGCTCTCCTCTTACAGCGAGCTGCACGCTGAAGCACCGTGCCCTTTCATATCAAATACATCATTAAAACAGATCCTTTTTCCCATCAGAAAGAAGAGCTGGGTGCAGCCACTGAAGCAATTTCTCCAGCAGCAAAGCCAGTCTAAGACATCCCCACCTTCCTGACAACCTGTGTCTGCTTGCACGTGCAGCTTCCATCCCCTCACATGCACCTGTGTGTGGGGCTGCCCCATGATTTGAGCCACATGGATTAAAACCAGAGTTGTAAAGACACGTGCCTCAGTGTATCGGAGAGGAGCATCAAGCCCTGGCGTGGAGGGATGTGCCCTCATACCACAATTTCAGACACCACTAATGGCCACTTCTGCTGCTCAGCACTGCTCAAAGCACAAACTGCAGGCAGTGAAAAACCTGCCCTGAAACCTTTACACATTTCCTGAGCAGCCAGCTAGAGACCAGAACCACTTATTTATCTGTAATGGCTCCTCAGGCATTTTCCCAAACAGAATTTACACCCCTAAAGTCCCCAAATCAATCCAGCTTCTGCATCCTGCTATGATTGAGTATCACGCTGTTATTCACTTAATCCTCTTCGGAAGCAGCAGAGCTGGTGCAAGCGGAGCAGCCACATTTATTTCCAGGTATTTCAAATTCATTCCACTCCTGTACTCGTGGATACACGGAGAGATTTATTTATACCCTTGGTACAGAGAAAGCCATTTAGTGAAACAAAGCATAAGCATCTCAAATACAAACCAGGGGGAGCCTTCAACCTGAACTACTATGGGATTCACGTTCTTCTCACGGGCAGAAACCTCCTGAAAGACTACAGCTCCCAGTGTGCACCGAATCCAGCTTCTGGCACCAGGGTGACAGCTTGCATGAAGAAATAATTAACCTGCCGTGGCAAAACAGGAGCAAGTGGGAAGAATCCTGACCCCAGCTGCTCCATATTCCTGGAAATGCGGTACAGCTGCCAGCTTGCAAGTTTACCCTGCACTTCAAGCGAGTGAAAATCTGCAAGCTGTTTGGCAGGGTGGCTGTTGGGAGGGGAAGGGATGCAAAAACTCACTTGTGGAGAGCTTGGTGAATACTGTGATATCACAGGAAGAGAATTAAAGGTGTAAAAGCACCTCTGTGAGCAAGTGTTGTCGGGTGTGCTAGCTTTGGAGCAAAATCCCTCAAGCTAAACTTGCAGAACAAAAGGCAAAAGGCATCACAATGGGTATTTGCATCCACAGGGCTCTAATGATCTGTTCCACCTAATGAATGAACTGTGCTCAGTGGGTTGGGGCTAATGCCAAAAAGCTGCAGCTCTGTGACACATGTGCACACCCCTCCACCAGGGTTTTGTGCTTCTGCCTTCCAATGGCATCGCTGGCGAGCTCGTGGCTAGCCTTGCCAACCAGCTGCCACCACAGGGCACGCCGTGTCCCAGTCCCAGGAGGGAACCCATTGTTTCCCAGCTGCTAGGTAGGAGTGGATGAAACATAAGCTTTTTGCAAACCTGAGGTCTTGTGAGGAGATGCAGCCTCATTGCTGCTTAGCCCCTCAACAGAGGGCAAGAGTCTGGGATAACTGATGCATGATCAGCTGCACCTGCAACATTCAGCTAGAGCAGGCTGGAGCACAGCAACATTGAACCCACTGTGTTTCCTGAGCTGCTCTGACTACAAGCCCAAGGTGAGACATGGATTAAAATAATTCCATCACGGTGAGGAGGGTGTCACCACACCATTCCTTAGAGCCAAAGGGAGCAGGGGAACACGCTTGATTTTGATAACTCCATGCTCTTTGGAATCAAGCAGAGAACTGGTTGACCCATAACATCCCCATAAACTGTAGCAGTGCTTAAACTCTTCCAACATCTTCCCCTTTCTCATGCCAGGCTCTATCCAAATCTCAGCGTGCACTTCCAGGTGAAAGCTGGGCTGAAGGCAGGATGCCTGTACAGGAGACCTCCAAAAGGCTCTGATTTTCAGGATGTCAAATCCCTTTCATAGAATCATCAAGGTTGGAAAAGACCTTCAAGATCCCTAAGTCCACCCACCTACCCTACAAACCCTAACCACTAAGCCATCTCCTGAAACACCATGTCTGCCCATTTTTTGAACCCCTCCAGGGAGGGTGAAGGTGCTGGATGAGGTGTTAACCAGAGAGAATAAATCCTCTTCATTCTTCTTACACCTGATTTTGCAAACTCTTATAAAACAGAAGAACCCACGTGAGTGTTCTCTGCCCCTGTGCGGAGTAAGGACTTGGCTGTGTGTTTGTACAAAATGAACATCTGTAAAACTCTTCACCTCCTCCTCTTCTCCCCCCACAGACACCCAAATGAATTGTAGCATTTGAAATTCTTCAGTCGCTTGGTTAAAAAAGTGCTCCAGAGAACGATCAAAGGTTAATGAAAAGTTCAGCCAAGGAGCAGACCCCAGCAGAGAGAGCGTTTCTTAAAGGCTTTCAAACAGCCGGCAAGAAGCCATCAACAAGTATTTGTGGTCAGGGATAAAGAGAAACATCTTTTTGAACATATCCAAGCATGAAACCTCCACGGCAGTTCCCTTATAACACTATTCCCACACGTCAAACCGTGTCATTTTTATGAAGAAGACTGATTTATATGTGACAGCAGCAACTCTTTACAGCCCTCAGGGGTTGTGACTTCAGTAGCTGAGATCCAAGCAGTAGGATTGTAGTCTGCAACCCTGTAATAAATGGCAGTGGGAGGGAGACAAGGGTTGCGTCCTCAATCCTGTTACCAGACTTGAATAAGCATCGCCTGCGAGAGCAGTGGATTTGCTCTCTGAGCTCAATAAACATTGTCTTTGCAGAGCTGTGCTTTTTCTTCTTTAGAAGTTTTTCCTCGGTTTCTTGTTTTTTAAACAGATCTCTCCTGAAAGTAAGGTTTTGCTTTGATGCCTGGGAAACTCTTAAGGGTATTTGTTTATGCTTTGTGAGTGTTTGTGTTACCAAATGAAGGTACTTGTGGTGTTTGTGGAGATTTTAGAGCTCCACTCCTGTGATAGCATGGTCAACAGTCCTTCAGAAAGGGGACCAGCGTTGCAGGAGTAGTTTGTCTGGACCAGACTTTATCCAGACCAGTTTATCAACCAGATCTTCTGCCTGTGATCCAGAGACATCAGGAAAGACGACCATGGCAGCATCCAGCAACGTGGGGCCACCAGGCAGGTCAGGGTGTTTCAGTGGTCTCCACAGCAAGTCATGAGAATGCACTACCCTTCTCGTGGACTCCAGTTCAGGCTGTGGCAGTGGCCAGAGGGTTAGGAGTTCATCACTGGGGAATGGCTGGAGAACTGGTGGTGGAGAAAGATTGATTCCCATTCTCCAGGGTTAATTATATGGTGAATGCTGATGAACTGAGCCCTTAAAATCTATAAGGTATCTGTAATGGGAATTTATCATCATACCTATTGTGTTATTGATCACCATGGGAGTCACAAGACACTGCTGATTAATTTCAATATGTTACTGGTGCGTGTGTTCTAAACACAGTGTGATGCACTAGTGGAGCTGGGTTTTTTTTCTCTCAGCTTTATTTTTATTTTCCTGTCGCCATGGTACTGTATATGTAAACACTCTTTATTTAAAATTACCGAGTATGAAAGCAGATTTAAAGCATTTTAGAATGTAAGTGCTGGGATCAGAATAACATGTGTGGTGTTTTGACGTGAGCTGAAAATATATCCAAAGGCTCCTTTCCAGCACGCTGACAAAATATATAAATTAGCCTGGCAAAGGTCTGGCGCTCACCAGAGCTCCCAACTCAGCACAGAGCTCTGCTCCTGCAGATCCTGCAGAGCAGCCAAAGCTGTTGTCTCTGATACGTGGGGAATCACCATCTTTCTAGCAAAGATCATACCTGTGGTCATCACAATGAGGACCTGAAGGGAGCCAGCAGCTCCCTGCCTCTAAATTCAGTGATGAATTAGCATTGCTCTGAGCCTGGCTGCTACAGGGGTGGCTGAGAAACCCCCAGAATGGCCTCAGTTACTCTGTCAGTGGGGGGAGAGGGAGCAGAGTCACCCCTTGGGTCAATAGCAGAGAAAGAAAACACTTTCTAAGGACAGCACTGAGCATCAAACCTCATCTATCCCTGTACCAACACTCTCTGCTTTACGAGTCACCTGATGTTCTGCATCCACTGGACAACCTGGTGCAAGCTAAAGCATCTTCCTGGTGCTCGGTCATTAGCCCCTTCCCAGACACAGCAGCCTGCAAGTCTCCAGCTTCCATGAAGTAGTCTCCAATGCACAAGCACCTGGTTGAAACCCAACCAGCTGCTTTGAACACAGCTGTCCTCGCTGGGTTTGCTCCAGGTTTCAGCACCCAGCTCTGCCTCCCCACTTGTGCTTTTAATTTTAGAACTGCCACCGTTGGGGCAAACAGGGTGGTGGAGGCACCAAGTACCCTTGAGCAGTTCTGAAAACAAAAAGCAAACGTATTTAGGGATGATTCTTCTTATGGCTGATGCATAAAGTTCACCCTGGGGCTGGAAAAGATGCAGACTTGAAATCACCTTGTAAAGAAAACGATTTTCTCTCGGGACACAACAGCAGCATGAAAAAATCCTTGGAAGAAAGCCCAAACCTAACCCAGGTCACTTTTATCGAGTTCTATATTCATTTAGGTGCCTAAATTTGATCCCAAATTGTAGACACACATTTTTACCAGCATCGAGAACCCAGGCCCCGATAGCACCGAAGGCACAGATGTACCACAAGGAGGAAGTTAAGGTTCAGACTGCAATATCTTTAAAATCATTACAGATTCTGTGATTTACACTTCTAATTCCTACAGATGCTCTGGAAAAGGCACTTGAATGTCTGTCAAGCATGCCAGGGCTGCTGGTGGGAAGCGCGAATTCAAAGCGTTAGTGTTATTGCTCAGCTATTGTATCTGAAATACAAAGGGGCCATGTGGTCTCTAAATGTCATCTGAAAAAAAGGAATCTTCCCCTAGAGACATTAGCTTTCTTCTTCGAGGAATTCTCCGCTCCCAGGCAGATCTGCAGTATTGAAAGCAGTCTCGGTCTGCTCTTACAGAGCGCGAAGGAAAATCTCCCAAAGAGATCTATGCGGCTGCTGGTGGTTTATTTCTGCATCTTGGCTCTGATGTGCTGCAGCTCAGGCTGGGGCATTGCTGCTAATAAAATAGCAAAGATCAAGCTGCTATTGGAAATCAGGTCACCTACTGGGTCTCTGGTTTAGCTGTTCTAATTACTCTAGAGCCCAGCAAGACACACTCATACACAGAGACCCCAGACATCTCCCCTTGCGAGCAATATCCATGTTGTTGGATCTGAAGAGGGGTTATGTTTTACTTCTTAGAGCTGTTCATCTGGTAAATTCCTGCAGGTGTAAACAGCCCCACACCTGGCTGGTGAAAAGACCATGCTATGAGCTGATGAAGAGCCCTGGATCACTACCTGCTGTGCTTAGCCCTCTCCATCCCACCACACCCACACCCTCCAGGCATTATATAGCCACCCTCTAGTGAGCTATCAGGTGATGGGGTGTAGTGACTGTAATGTGTTTGGGGGGGTTCCCCACTTTTGCACAGTGTGGGTTTTTTTGCAGCTCTCTTGCACTGTCAGTGGTTCTTCAGCCACAGGTAAGCAACAGCCCCTGGTTAATTTTGCGCTGAATGCTTTCAGTTGAGGTTTTTCACATCCATAGGTGTGTAAATGGATGGGGTCAAGGGGGTTGTTTCCTTGTAGTCTGCTAAGGAAGGAGACCTGAGTCCCAAGAAATGTAAAGGTGGCCTGAGGTTCTCTTCCTTACAGGAGGTGAGGCTTGATGAGGCTCTGAGCAACTTGGCCTAGGTGGAGATGTCCCTGCTTGTGTAGGGAGGTTGGACTAGTGATCTCTGGAGGTCCCTTCCAGCCAGGATCATTCTATGATTGCCAAGGCTATCGGAAGACTGGGGAAGAACTATTCAACAGGATATGTAATGTTAGGGTGATGGGTCATGGCTTTAACCTGGAAAAAGGAGCTTCAGGGTGCATAAGATGAAAAAGCTCTTTAACCTGATGGTGAGGGATCCCTGGAATGGGCTGCCTAGAAAGGCAATGGAGAACCCATCCCTGGAGCCATTCAAGGTCAGGATGGGGCTTTGGGCAGTCTGGTCTGGTGCTTGTCTCAGGGGGGTTGGACTACTTGAACTTTAGAAGTTCCTTCCAACCCTATGATTCTATGATCCTGCTCTAAGGGGATTGGAAATCCATGATCCGTTCTATCTTGAACCATTCTATGGGTCTGCTGTTTGCTTAGTCTTTGTTAGGACTGTATGTCTTCCTCTGTGAGGCTGACCACGGCCAGTCTTTTTGGGTTGCCTAGGCACACAGAGAAGTTCAGTGATATATGGTCAAGTTAACTCCTGTATTACTGGAAACTTCTGCTGGCTTTTTGCCTGCAACCATTACGCCTGAACTTTGATGTGCTGTTTATAAAACACCAATTGCTCTGGAAGCAGGTGAACTTATAAAAGCACTTAGTGGCTCTCAGCAGGCAGGTACTGAGTGATTTTTTTTCAGAAGAGTTCAACACCTATTGTATGGAGAGCTCTGAAAATGAAAAACACTCAACAGAGGATGAAAGATGTTTGACACTGAGGTGTGGAAGATGCTTGACCTTTGGTCATCTGCATCCTCCTGTTGCTGTAAGCTGTCTCTTACTGTCGTGACCTACACAACGCATTCGCAAAGGACATGGTTTATAAGTGAAATCAGAAAGGGGTTTCTTGTGGCTTCTTTCCTGATAGTCTGGATTTCATATCTTTTGAAGGTCATCCTTTTATGTAGGATGTTTTTCTCTGCTGGGGTCCACAGGAGTTTGTGATGGTTTATACTGGTATAAGAACAGATAATTTATAGGATCATGACTTTGGAGGAGGAGGGAAAAGGGTTGGGGAGAAGAATATCCCCAGATTTGTTGTGACTACCTAAGAGCTTCATGGATGAGAGGGCAAGGAACCAGGATTGAAGTGCTGCTTGCTCTACAGTAACTAGCACCTTTCAGTGACTCTTGTAACTGTTCTTCCTTACCTAAGGATCTCTGGTTCATGATGGGGCATCCAGAAGCCACAGGACTCCATTCCCCTACCCCCTGCAAGTCTTTCTCATCTGCATGTTCCAGGTAGACTGCAGCCAGGCAGAATGTGCTGGGCTGTCTGCTTTGCAGAGGTATCATCTGGGGATTCTCACTGAGGTGGTCACTTTATGCACTTTGGATGAAATGGCTTTGGAGGAAAAACAAAGGGATCTTTGCGAGCTCAGAGTTTCTTGGCTTGGTGCCAGAAATGGACCTGCTATGAGAAGTTCAGTCAATTCTTCCACTCAGGACAGCAGAAATCTAGTTCTGAGGACCGAAGCAATGTGTGAGAAGCACTAAAATAGCTCTAGTATTGCAAAAAGAGGACAAGCAATTTGTCAGAATTAGGTACTTTGTGAAAGTTCTGGACCTGAGTTGGACCTGAGATTGTTAACATTCCAGCTGGCTGGCAAGGACTGTGTCAGGATGCAGAGAGGCTATCTCTAGAAACACTTGATTTAAATGAGTCTGGGCTCTTTAGATGGTAAATATGTGGTGGTTGCTCTCATGATCGCCCACGTTTACCTTGGTGATGCTGAAAAGACAATACAACCTTTGTTTCCTGTGGTTACTTTTCACGAACAACCACCTCTCCATCCCCAGCAAGCCCGATTGTGTTCTTCCATATTACATTTCCAGTCACTTCACAATTGTCCTTTGTACCGTGGAAATGAACCATATAAGCCCGTAGTAAGTGCCAATCCCGGTAAAATAAGTCCTGTTTCAGTATATTATGGTTGGTTTGCGGTGTTTCTTGCTATTACTGTACCTTTTTGTCATGGAAAATGAGGTGTGTGCTCTATTATCAACTACTGAGCTATTACACAGCTTTTAGCATTATAGTTTCCACGGATGGTAAATGTTGTAGTTGAGGATGCAAAATGGCTTTCATTATGAAACACTGACTTGATGTTCTCATCGTTAGCCTTGGGGTAAGAACTGTCTCCAGATAGAATAAAATCAGTAAGGGAGTAAAGAATCTGGACTATTGTAGTCCTTTTACTGTGGAATCTGTCTGCCTCGTGTCCTCAGTTAGGTTACTGAAACCCTCACTTCTCATACACGTGAGCAAGTGAAAAGTTTGCAAGCAGCAAAACTCCTGTAGAAAAGCTTCTCAGGAGCGAGCAGAAGTTATTGAGCTGCTGTCAGAGCCAGAATGGTCTTGTGAAGCCAACAGTGTAGCTTGGTTCTAGTCATGTATCTCTGCTAATGGCAGATCCAGGCTGGTTCAGCATCTGGGCTGTGTTTGGTGCTGCAAGTGACATAATGCTGCTGGTGATGACAGCATGGTACGGCATGTGGTACAGAACACAGAGGTATGTGCACACAGAATGGTTTGGACAGCAAACTTGTACCGGTGAGTTTCCTTTGGGGCTGGGTTGGTTGGGTTTCCAGTGAAATCAGAGCTACAGTGAATGGAACTTGTGATTCACTTTCATTGGTTCAGTCACAAGAAATGAAGAGGCTTTGTTGCCCAGTCCCACTGGAGTGATTGCTCTGATGAGCTGATTTTGGGTGGTGGAAGAAGCAGCTGGGATGCTCCAGCACTGCTTTGCTAAC
>VZRI01003991.1:0-33328 GCA_013397515.1 Upupa epops | reverse complement strand
AGCCATAACCTCTTATTTATTGCTCATGTATTTACTGCTCTTGGCTCTTTCTTGTTCTACAAACCCAGTTATTTTCAGTGTCATCTTCCGATACACCAACAAATACAAGCTGGGCACAAAAATGTTCTGGGTCATGTTTCAAAGCAGTAGCAACGCTCCTTGATGACACCAACACACAGGTGGAGTCTCTCCTTCTTCCCACATGCTATACACATTGTTTGGTTCAAAATTTGAGTTTATTTGATTTTCATTTCTTTTGCAATTAAAGCTTCCCATTGGCAGCCGCTGGAGTCGAACACCACTGGTGGCATCTGTCAAGGGCTGAGCCCTGACCACAGGCAGTGAAACTCATGCTGGTCCAACAGTTGTAGAAAGAAGGTACATGCATACGTTTTGTAAAGTTTTCTGGGTGAAATAAAAGCAGAAGAGCTGAAAGCAGAAATCTCATTTCAAACTTGCTTTTTAGGACAGCAGGTTAAACCCATCTAGATGGTTACCTCCTGCACAAGAAGGTTCTTCATCTGAAGAGCTGCTAAGCTACAAATAGGGCTCTAAAGCTCTTGAAGCATCTACCTTTGAAACAATCCTTTTATTCTTTTTTAATTATTCTGGTGTCTTTTATTATTGTTGTTGTCTTGCTGTGTAGGAGAGCTTACCTCAGAGTCAGGTCCCATAGGGGACAATTGCTTTGCTGTACCAGTGGGATTCAGAGCTGCATTTAGAAGCTGACATCAAGCTGCAGCCAAGAGTCAGCATGGCAGAGAAAAGGGAAGGAAGGCAGAAACTGTAATCCCAAAGGACCGTGTTATGCAATATTAACTCTTAAAACTGCAGCAAAGGAAAGAAGTATTAAGAATGTGATTGACTAGAAGCTGCAGCCACAGAAGCTTTCAGAGCATCCAGCCTGGGCCAAGGATTGAAAGAATAAACCCATCTGCCCTGTGAAAACAGAAACAGTAGAAAACCTTTTTCTTTGCCACACGATTCTTTTATTCCAGTGACTCTTTGCCATCAACTCTGTCTGGTTTTGTAAAAGAATCAGTGTGTCTATACAGCCATTTACATAAAAAGTCTCATTTTAAGAAAAGAAAAAATCATTGCAGTCTGGTAGTGGAGTGAGAGCAGTCATTAAGCATCACACCCCAATAGCTTATTGTTCACTTACGTGATAATTTTACTTCCAATTATATGTGGGTAATGAATAAAGACAGTTAAGACTTTAACCTATTTTCAGAACCCGCAGTTCTATCAACATGCAGTTATTTATGCTAATGAAAATAATGATCTTTTTATAGTGCCTGTCACCGAAACGGAATGATGTCCTGCCAACTGTGCATGTTTGCCAGTGGCTACAAATTAATCAGCTAAACTGGAGTGGTAATTGGAGTGCAGACAAGTCAAGGGGCAGCAAGGCCAGCGCTGGCAGGAAAGCTTTTGAAGATGAATGACCTGTGCCACGCATGAAACAAAGGACGTGTTTAGATAATGCTGTTGTTTAATTAAATCTAAGCAGCTGTTTCATCAAGAGGTCTCTAAAGATAAATGTGGAAGGTGATGGGCAGGGGAATCAAAATGTACCAGTGATGATTGGGTTGTACTGAGTTGCACTGTACAGTTCCCTCTCACTTGCCTAATGAAATTATTCCAGTAGAGCTCCAGGTTGTAAAGTGCAGACAGAGCCCTGAGTGCAATCCTGGCACATGTGCAGGTAGCTCCAGAGGCTGGTGGTACCCGAGCACATAACAACACACTACTGTGTGTGACTGCCCAGGACAGATGTCCCTGTGCACAGACTGAACAACTCAGTGTCCACCCTCACCTTGTTTTGGCTTGTTCTCACAAACTGTGGGTGTGAATTGTGGGAAGTGCCTGTGTTTTGCTCTGCTCAAACAGCCGCTTCTTTTTTTGTTTCCTTATTTTTTTTCACCTCCCTAACTTCTTGCCACTTTCTCTGCTGATGTTTATTTTACCTTGTGGCACAGTATCTGCTTTGAATGAGACATTTCTTTCCTGTGGGATCAGTCCCTCCAACCACAGCACTGGGACTGGGAAGAAGCTTCCAGTGAATCATGCTGGCTCCATAACATGCTGCTCAAGACAGATGTGTGAAATCACCTAAATTGCAAGGGCTGAAAGCCCTTCCGTGCTCCTTGATGCTAATCCATGCTGGGATATTCTCCCTCTTTCCTGCTCTTGTGTGAAGAGCTAAAGCAATTACATTGCAGGGAAAGGGGAGGGCTGGGGGGCAGTGATTCTGAGGGCTCTGAAACCATGGTTGTCTGGGTAGAAATGAGCAGCCATGGAGAGAAGCCTGGAAATGTCATACAATATGACAATTGGCAATTGACAACATATTTCTAACCTCCACAGTCACAAAGGAAGACATTGGAAAACATGATACTGGTCTCCTGGAAGGACTCAGAAACCATTAAGCAGGATAAAAGCTCATGCTGGACTTGCATCTTCACTGCATGTCCCACAATTTTTCTCTGCAAACATTAACACAGAATTTTGTCCAAAAAGGAGAGTGGGCTCTGGATGCTGAAGACTTCCCTTGTGTTTTGGTCTGGTCTGCTGCACCTCAAGTCTTATTTGTTGCTGCAGATACAGAGAGCAAACTGCTTCGCTGACACTTTGGTCCTTGTGGGTCAGTCCTGCACACATTCAGCAAGTATTTTGCAAGGAGCTGTCACAGGCCTAGTAGTGACAGCTACTAAAAAACCCCACATTACGTTGAAGAGTCTGTTTCTGAAATGAGATCATCAAGTGGTTTTACAATACATATTAAAATAATTAAAAATTGGCCCTGGTTGAAGAGGTTTTGAAAGGATTTTCATTATCTTGCTTGGGAAAATGGGATTTCACAACAATCAAAGCAAGTAATGGGGGTATTTCCTAGGATGATAGATTGGAGAAGACCACCAAGCGCATTGAGGCCAACCATTAACCCAACTGCCCCAAGCCCACTGCTAAACAACCTTCTTTCATTCATCTTGTCAAGACTCAGACTATTTTGCCTCAGGGATAGATGTAGACACTTTTTGCTCAAAGATGAAGAATAAATTTCCAAGGTTTAATTCTCCAGACAAATGCACCACGAGCAGTTGGTTCACCCGCTGCACAGCCCACAGCCATTTGCCTCTGACACTGACAAAACTCTTCAAGGATGAGCCACTTACCCTTCTGAAGACTCCAATAGGACCTTTGTTTGTCACCCCCTCCTATTGCAGAACATTCTACAGCCCTTGCAAGAGCTGCTGCTGTGTTGTTAATGGGATCCCAGAAGACACCACAAGCTGTTCCCTTGTGAGTATCTTCCTTTCTTTAATAGGTCAACAATTCTGATCTGTGCTGGATGGAAACAAGACAGAGAAAAGAAGCTTCCTGGGGCTATTTAGCAATGTTTAACACACTGCTGGCAAGACACTTTTCATCAGGGAACGTCGGGTATCCTTGTGCTGTTGGACATGCCCCAGTCCCCTTTCTCATGTGAAACAACACCACTTTCAGGCTAAGAGGATGTTTTGCGATCCTTAAATTCAATTGCACCTCCTCCGTGTCTCAGGAAGGAACGCAGCAGGTCTCTCGCAGCCCTGCATAGGTGTGATGCCACTGTCCTTTGTGGCAATGAAGGGGAACTTCTGTGGGATTAGGCATGATTTGAGTGTGGCAGTGTACCGTATCCTATTAAATCGGCACCCCTGACTGCTTCTGTGAGCGTGGCCCTGCGGAGTTTTCAATAAAATGCGGGTAATTATTTCAGAAGGTGTATAAAGAGCTCATTCAAGGCACACACTCATTAAGTTCTTTCAGTCGTCATTAACATCAACCCCTAAAGGACAACAATGGCAATAATGCAAGACAGGGCTGCAAATGGCGGCATTTCCTATGAGAGCACCACACGGTGATTTAAGAGCACTGAGCCTCTCTGCCAGGGCCAGGAGAACAAGAATGCTCTGAATGAGTTAATGATTTTTCTATTACACTTGGACTAATCTGGAAGCCTGGTATTTCATTGGAGTGGATCCAGCATTCCACATTGATTTTACAGTGATACATGAGAATGAGCAGTCATTCCAGCTCAGGAGGGAGTACCAAGGTGAAAGTCACAAGTGTTCAAACAGTGGAATAAGGCACCAGCACATGAGGGGCCTCTTGGGGCCCCTTCAGCTGCAGAGTAGCTGTGGAGCAGCAGTGGGGAAGGTTAAGCCAGGGGATTCCGCAGAGAGCTGGAAGGTGACTCACATGTGGAGGACTGATGTACTCCCATTCGCTCAGCACCACAGAACAGGTCAGAGTTAACAGACTGGTCTAGATTTACACTGCAGGAACTGGAACCAAATTCAGTCCTTTAGGTATCATGGTGGTCCCCAAATCAGCATAACTTGGTGACACTGTAGCTGCCCCCTGTGAGTTCTTGGTGACTAGTATGAGGTTCTGGACCTTTTTATGCTTCCTGTTTGGAATTGCAGTTTCTCAGCTTAGACTTCTCTGTCTTGTCAGCAAGGCTGGGATATCATCTAGACCAACCTGCTGTAATCCTCTGCACTCAGTAAAAAAGAGGTAATTCTTCCCTGACCAAGAATTTGTGATCTCCAAGCCCACTGGGCTGCTGGCGACAGTGATAGCAACTAGCCATCAGCCACACCTGCACCACAGGTTTGACCTTTACAGGAGAAGCAGAGGGCAAGGGGCAGAGCTGCTTCTGCAGTGGCAGCTCTCTGGGTCAGGCAAATGTAACACAGATCTGGAATTTTATTATGGAAATAATGAGGCAGGAATGGGGAAGCAGACACCAGTTGTTCCAGAGAGAAGTATGCAAACCATGGCAACAAGCCCTGCTTAGTCGTTTTCCTGTGGTGCTGTCAGAGAATCATGGAATCACAGAATGGTTTTGGTTGGAAGGGACCTCAGAGATCACCCAGTCCCAACTCCCAGAAGGGGCAGAGACACCTTTCACCAGACCAGGTTGCCCAGAGCCTCATCCAATCTGGCCTTGAACACTTACAGGGATGGAGCAAACACAACCTCTCTGGACAACCTCTTCCAGTGCTTTAGCCTCCTCACAGGGAGGATCTCATCTCAACCTGCCCTCTTTTAGCTTTAGCCCATCCCCCTTGTCCTATCATTAAAGGCCCTCATACAAAGTCCCTCCCTCCCCAGCAGCCCCAGCAGCACTCAGGAGCCCTGCAGACACCTGTATCAGTGGGAGTAGCAGCTCAGAGCTCACATGGCCTCATCCAGAGCCCCTCACCCCCTGCTGGCACCAGGCAGAGCAGCAAAGTTCCTACTGGGACCACAGCAGTGGCTGCAGTGAACATTCAGCCCCTAGGTGAGGGAGCAGATAATAATGAAGATGGGAAGGAACATCTGCTCTCCTCTGCTCTAGCAGCGCTGAGACATCTTCCTGTGATTGATGGGGTTCATCCAGGAGTGTCTGCTGGAGTCCAAATGGAGCAGCAGCCCTAACCCACACCCCCAGTACCTCATTTCCTCTCCAGCCTTGATTCCCCACCCCTCAGAGGCTGTGAACAAACACCAGTAACTACTCAGATTGTGGTGCCAAGGTTCTGGCAACCATGGAGAGAAGATTCAATTCAGCAATGGGAAGGAGCAAGTGATGAGAGTCAGGAGTTGAACTGCTGGGTCTCTGCCCGTTTGCCTGCTTCAAAGTTTGCTCTGCTTTTCTCTATTTTTTTTTTTTTGTTCCCTCCAGTGTGTCTTTAATATCCTCCTCCTTGCCCAATACAAATCACTGATTCCTGCCTGAGTGCTTGGCTCCACAAGATTTCAGAGCAGAGCTGAAGGCTACAAGGTTACTGAACAACAAGCAAAACCTGCTTTATTGCCCAGCATTTAATATCCTGTTTCCAGCAGAGGAGTTTGGAGGGAAGTGTGGCAGAAGCCTCCTCCCAGAACATCTGCCCTGCCTCGGGCAAAAAAAAAAGGTGAGGAGAGTGGGTAGATTCAGAGCCATCAAATAAGGCGACATCCTGCTCATATGAGTCCTTTTCTCAAATAAATCTGCTCCTGAAAAGTCAGTCACAGTCAAACAAGGCCAAAAGCGGAATTCACAGCTACGTCCATCACACTGTCTCACCAGTTCTTACAGTGTTGGACGGTAGGTGCAATGGGACAAGTAATCGAGATAAGAGTTGCTTGCAAAACGCCTAAAAATTAGGACCACTGTAAAAGCATTTATCAGTATTTCACGGGAAACTAGTGAATTTTTTTCCTAACAACAGCTGCTAGGTTTCTGTTTGGTCAAGAATGGGATTTTTATTCCTTTAGAAATCACTCCTTGTCATCTGCAAAATGGTCTATTTGTCTCTCAGAGAGGACTTTTTCTTGTGATCTTCAACAATGAAGTTGTATTGTCCAAAAATTCCTTTTAATCCTTGAAATTACTCCTTTTAATTCCTGGCTACATGCAGGTTTGTTGTCTGGAAATGCACACACTGCACATTCCCCACTGCTGCCCACTGCCATCCCACCATCACCACAGGATCTATGCAAAACCTTATGAGCAGAGTGTTTTAGGATCAGGGATTTGTAAGGCTCTGAGTGAGAAGCTGCCAGTAGCCAGAAGAACAAACCCCTAAAGAGGGCTGTGCAGTAGGTTTTATAGTACTGTGGATCTGCAGCACCTCATGGTGCCTCCAGATCATTTCATGGTGTGATGCCTCTCAGGGTACTCCTGCCCTGCTGCTTGCTGGTGCCAAAGCGGCACAGATGGACTTTCCACTCTTTCTCTCCATATGGGACTCTCCTTCCCATGCCCAGGTGCCTCCTGGCAGTGCCCAGGGCAGCTTCTTCCCACAGACCCAGCGGGGCTCCTCATCCTGCAACCACCATGTGCCCAGGCTGGCGCCATCCCCCCCACCACCTGCACATGGCTCTGGGACACCTCACATCTCACACTCCACAGACTTGTGCTGATTATCATTCCCCAAGTTCCTTTTCCCCATGTGTAGGCATCGGATATGGCTCCGGTTCAACAAGGTATTTAACCATCTGCTGAACTAATCAGATCCTTCAGCTGGAATTTGCAGGCTGTGAAGCAGAGAAAAGAGCCCAAGCAATCACTGCACCCTGAACAGCAACTGAATGGCAACCCCCCTACCCCCACCCCATGCAGAGAACTTGCCAACTTCAAAATGAATTTTGTGTCACCACCAGGGCAGGTGCTAGGTCAGCAGAGATGGCCTGTGAAGTTCAGCTCCCAGCAGCATCACCACCACTTGGGCTAGAGCTCTTGAAAGTTGCAGTTTATCATTTGTGTGGATTGTTGCTACAGCTGAATCACAACCCACCTCACTGCTGGTGTGAGAATACCCAACTGCTGTTCAGCTGGGATATTTTTTTTCCACACATTAAATAAAAGACTTTTCACAGGTGCACAGGATGGGTCGGGTTGGGTTGGGTTGGAAGGGACCTCAGAGATCACCCAGTCTCAACCCCTGCCATGGGCAGCAACACCTCTCACCAGACCAGGTTGCCCAGACCCCATCCAACCTGGCCCTAAACACTTCCAGGGATGAAGCAGCCACAACCTTCCTGGGCAACATGTTCCAGTGCCTCAGCACCCTCACATGGAGGAAATTCTGCCTTAAATCTAAACTAAATCTCACCTCTTTTAACTTGACCCCATCCCACTTTGTCCTGTTGCTAAAGTCCCTCTCCAGCTTCCCTGTAGCCCCTTCAGATACTGGAAGCTGCTGTAAGGTTCTCCCCAAAGCCTTCTCCTCTCCTGGGTGAACAGCCCAAACTCCTTCAGCCTGACCCCTTAGCAGAGGTGCTCCAGCCCTCTGATCATCCCCATGGTCTCCTCTGGACTGCTCCAACAGTTCCAGGGCAGTGTTTGTATATTTTTTTGAAGAGCATCTGATGCTTAAAACAAAGATCCCCATGTCATTTGATGTGCCTAAAGGCCAGAGATCTTTTTTATTAATATTTCTATCTTCCCCTTTTCCATTCTGAAGAGTCTCATTCATGTATGGGCCATTACCTACCTTATTTAGAAGTGAAAGTGAATTTGAAAAAAGAATATTTAGAGTAAAACTGGTAAAATCTGTTTTCAAGAAATGTTTGTGTAGCTGTAGATCAACAGGCAGGGGAGATCACAGCATGGCTATGAGGAGTTCAGGAGCAGGACATTTGTGCTCACCTTAGTGTGGTGCAACTCCAGGAAAGCAGAAGATCAGGCAACCAGCGATTCTCACCCTTCAGCAAACTCAGCCTTTTAATCCGCTTGGAGCTTTTTAAGTCTGGTTTCTTCTTGGGTGCCTCCATTTTCCACGCCCACCCTGAAAGAAGGCAGATTTTTCAGGGAAATAGCAGTGAATTAGTAAAGGTCATTGAATAAATAAATCAACTTTCTAAGTTGTTGTTGGTTCCTCACCAAAGTTAACATTTCTCTTTGAGGTCACAAGCCCTTGGAGCTTGGACTCAGCTGCGGTTCTCCCAGCAAACACCACAATACAGCTGTGCAAAGAGTTGAGCTCTGGGCACACTTGTTACATCTTCATACGTGTGGGGCCATAGCTGTTCCCTCACTCATGAGGCCTCTAAATAACCTCCCTGGGACTGGAAGGCTAATGGCAAACCTTCACCTATTTTGGAAGTGAAAACTCATACAACAACCAATCAAACCCATCCGTTTCCTTTGGGCACTGAGTGCGAGGTAGTCCAAGCCATGTGTGAAGCCCCAGTAAACTCTTCCATGACACAGTAACACCAGAAATAAGCACATGGACCCAGCACTGACTGTGGAAATGTATTTTGCCCCATTTAAATGGGTTCTCGTCCAGCTCACCACTGCAGATGAACAACCCTTATTGATCTCTAGGGTGTGAGGTTACGTTTCCTTCAGACCTGGACATCCCCATTTAATTCCAGCTAATACCCTGTGTATGAATAATTCATCAATGTTTCTCAGTTTGGAACTAAACTTCTCAGAGAATTTAGCAAGTGCGAACACTGCTGCCGTAAACATATGCCAATGGGTTTTTTTTAGATGCTAGAAAATGAGGTTACTCCCAAAAAAGTGGGTAAAATAATTAAAATGTAAATTGAAATAAATTATTCACACTACTAAATTTAAATAAATGACTCAAACACCTCAACTCAATTAAGGCACATTGTTCGTTAGAGTAGTCAGTATTGTACAGCAGATGTACGAAGTCAAGATCTGGCACCAACAAAAAGTGTTCGGTGGGCATGAATGTTTTATAGGTAACAGAGTGGAAACCCTAAGGGCTTCGAATATTACATTAAATTATACATTTCTAATAAAGAAAATATAAATGAATATGGAACAAATGTCGACTTTCAGCTTAAACCACCAAATTCTTCTTTGAAGAGTGAGATTTACCATGGCAGCGTTATCGTGTTTAATGGCTTAAACACTGTTGTCAGCTAAACAGCTCCGTGTACATGCGGAAGAGGATCAGTGCCACCGGCAACTGCTGTGTACTGTTATGGAAACCATCCTAGACTCAGACCACATTTACTGTCACTTCAAGCTCTTTTAAAATTTTAATAGAAATAACATACTCAGCAGAGGAGACATTAATTTGCTGTAGCTTTTTTTTTGTTTTGGTTTTTTTTTCATGGCTTGCTCACAAGCACAAAAGCAAAACCTGCTGTCAGAACCTGGATACGAGGAAGGGCTATTCCCAGCCCTATACAACAGGTGCCTCATGCCAGGAGCAGGGCTGAGCGTGAGGGATCTGGCAAGTGTTCAGCTCACATTCTGTGCCATGGTTTGATGCAGCAGGTCCGTGTCTGTACAGTGCCCATGGCCCCAGCTCCACAATAGGCAGGAATATTTGTTTCTTTTTTTTGGCTGAGAGGGGGAAAAGCAGCTCTAAGAAGCCTTGTTACTCTATTTTCATGCCATCAGTGACATTTGGAGGCAGAGATGCAGTGGGATGGGAAGTCTTAGCTAGCTGAAGGGAGGAGGTTAAACCCCATTGCCTGGAGCCCCCCCAGCATCAGGTGCTTACATGGGGGTCAGATCAGAGCCAGGTCACCTCATGGCTCCTGGGTGCTTTGTAAAGACCACCAGAGCACATTGGCTGGAAGGGGTTAGTGATACAGCCACAGAAATGGCCCTTACCAGCCAGCCTGCAGTGGGGTGACCCCACAGCCCACCCCAGAGCACCTTTTGCTGTTTTGCTTCTTTGCTCAGCTGCTGCAGACACGTAGACACTGTGGAGCGCGCGCACACACACACACACACACACACACACACAAACCTAGGTTCCTTCACACAGGGGAAAGAACCACTGAAAGATTTTTCTTCTCTAATCAGGTTGGACAGTGGGACATGAAGCAGTTATGGCCCTCTGCAAAGCAGCCTAACAGGTATTGAGCCAGCTGTTAATTGGAGCAGTTAACCACCCTGCGAAGCCAGAGCATGCTAACCATCAGCAATTGCAGTGGCTGTGAGAGAAGCTCCAAACACAAGAGCAAGAGAGAACCAGTGCACAGACATCTCCATCCAGAGAACCAGACTAATCAGGATGTTGCCTTGGGAGCACAGCACTGAGCTTGAAGAAGAGGGAGCAGCAGAGCGTGTTGGCTTGTTTGCCCCCTCACACTGAACCAGCAGCCCCAGTCTGCTCCACAGGGACACAAAGATTTGGAGAAACTCATCTTTCTGCCAGAACTGAGCAATAGCAGCGCTGCAAAGGAACTTAGAAAACACAGCCTGTTACAGAGCCAAATTCTTATTCTTTACCTCCAACATTAGCACCAACATCAAAGCCGACCCAGAATTCACACTGAGAGCTGCCCCTTGACTCCAGGCATCTTTGGGGCAAAGCCAACAGGGTCTGAACAGGTCCTTACTAAGTCCTCCAGAGGCCATCATACATGGGGGTTACTGCTCCTGGTCCTGGCAGAGGATACCCCACAGCTGCCTGTCTTCATTGCAGGGGCTGCCAGGGAACACTGCCATGTGGGAAGGAGGAGGGATGGGGCCCAGCTGGAGTGAGTTGCAGTATCCCACAGGGAGCTATAAAACTCCTCTGGTGAGGTTGGCATTTCTCCTGGCTTAACTCAGCAGCCGGGTCTTTCCCATAGGAAAGATGAGGAACCTTTACCAGAACGGAAGGGTTGAGTGTCAGAAGGGAATGAATCAGTTTTATGTGTGGGGGTTTTTTGCTTATTTTTGATGTGCTTTTGAATAAAAGGAGAATACCTTCACCAAGGACTCTGTTCCTGACACACAAGCAGTAATAACTCAACTAATGCTGCCGAGAGCAAATACAATGGAGTCTGAACCAGGACAGGACACAATGTCGCCTTAAGAAATTCAGCTTTATAAAGCCAAAAACATTATGAGCAAAATCAACCAGAAGAAGGAACTACAGCAGAAAATATAGGAGCTTTGTAACAACTGTTGTATCTGTGCAAAAACACCATAGAATAAGCTCAGCATAATAAATAAAAAGCCCCTGCAGCAGGGAGGAATTGAATACAGCCATAAAACCTTAGTGGTAAGGAGGAAAAAGGATTCAATGGCAGAAGAGGATAGATAATTGACAGGAAAACCCAAAATGTGTAGCTGAAAACATTAATAAGAGAACAGTTTTGCCAAAATGTTTGGACTGGGTAAAAAAAAACCCTTGAAGCATGACCCATAGGTCTATTCCGAAACAGAAACAACAGACACTCCTATTGTGTTTAGGAACAAGGCAAGAGAATTCAATAAAGACGTTTGTTCTGTAGCGGGGAGAAGGATGATGTATTTGTTCTGTGATGACGGTAATATACTTTCTATTCCTACTGTAACTAAGGAGGATATTAATCAACAGCTACTGTAGTTAGACAGACTTAAATCAGAGGTTCTGGGTGATTTGCAATGAGGAATTTTAAAGCAGCTGGCTGAGGAGCTTTTTTGGCAGCTAATGTTGATTTTTTGTCAGTAACCCGTGGACAGGCGAATTCCAGAAAACTTCAAGATTGCTAGTTTCTTCTGAATTTATTTTAAAAGTGTGGGCAAGATGGCTGAGGTTAAGAGGCTGTCAGTACGGGAAGACAAAGGAAAAGCTCAGATTTCATTCTATTAATGGAGCCTGGAATGTTCATCCTGCTACTAATGCTGGCCAAAAAATATGGAAAGTGTCTCTTCTCCAAGCAACTTTAATCTTCTTAGAGAGATTATTAACCTGGTTGATACAGAAGGAGCATTTAATAAATATGCTGAGGCTTCAGTAAAATGTGGCTCTATGGCTGACAAAATAAAACTATGAACTTGGAAAGTTTAAAAGGAAATAAATCAATAAGTGCACTAAAAGGTCAAACAGAATAGAAAGATACACAGTAACTTGGCTATAGAGTAAGCAACTGGAAAGGTAAAAGCCATCAGAAAGTAGAAGCCTCTGCTGAACAAGGAAATCTATAGTAGAACCCAAACCACTGCAACTTTAAGCGACCAGACTTAATTTTATAATAATAATCTAGACAGATATTTCAAGTTGCTAAGAGTGAAACTTCCCAAGCAGAAGAACAATTTAATGATGGGAGCGATAGTGTTCATTGCTAGGAGTCTTTATACAATAGGTATTATTTCCATCTGAGGCACAGTCCCACTGTCACTACTGGAAGGTAATAAAGCAGAGAAAACATTTTGAGCCCAGCAGGACATGCAGTTTGCCCCTGTGGCTCTGGGAGCTCCCTGGGTTACCACATGTACATCACACTTGGAGATCCTCACCTCTCCTACATGTCTTTTCTTCTAATTGCTCTTTTTTTTTCAGCATGCAGCATTGGCTCTTGCAAAAGGATCCTAAAAGTTTATTTATAATGTACTAAAAGATGCAATTTTTGCAGCTGAACCAAATTTATAGTAGCAGCACTCTGGGGGATGAAACCGCAGAGCTCCAAGCTTTGGGATTGATGCGTTACTTGGCTTGGGGTGGGTTTTTTTATTCAAACTTAAATAGAATCATAAAATCAGAGAACGTGTTGAGTGATCGTGCTTCCTTTACATCAAAGAACCAGGGAAGTGGAAGTGACTAATTTGATTGCTCATGCAGAAGCTGCTCACACCAGCTTTGAGAAATTAATATTCTTCAACATTAGGAGACAGAGATTTCAGCTGTACAAAATCAAACCTCTTTCCCAGGTGAATTTCATTCTCTCAGCCTGTGACTCTTAAGCAGTAAACAATGCTGAGCACAGGAACTTCAGGGACAAATCAGCTGACCTTTGATGATTCTTTAAGTCCTTCCCTCATTTTCCACCAATAGCATATTTATTGATCACAGAGCTGGCTGCTTCGGAAGTCCTCTGGAGAAATTTTGCATCAGAAAGGCTAAGAAAAATCTTTAAAGTGCAGAGCTTAATTCTCTGCTCTGTTGTCATCAAAACTGAACTTCTGAAACTGCACTTTAGTAACTAAAAAGAGTCTCTTGACTCCAACATCTTGATACTGCCACTTTGGCTTCCAAACTTAAATCTTCCCTTCTTTTTAAATCTACCTGTAGGCAGGTGACCCACTGTGATGCCCCAAGCACGTCACTCTTTGGGAGCTGGGTTGTATCCATTCTTCAGGAAATTTCAGGAGACTAATCCATGAATTATGTGATCTGAAAAGATTCAGTGAAAATGTCACTGCTGTGATACCTTACAACTGTACAAACTTCCCTTGAAGACAGTTGTCTCATGAAGGATAGGAGTAAGAAATATCTTCCACTTTCTCCTCCAATTACTTGCTCCATCTGCATGCAGATCAGGTGTGATATTATCCCATTACCGCAGAAGAGTTGGTTGGTGCTCACAGAAGAGTTGGAGAATTCTCCAGCAGTAATCACTGTCTTAGAAAAAAGCTGAGAGGCAGCTACAAATTAAATCGAGAGCCACTGAACCTGACCCATTGTGCCAAGGCAATCACCCGACACACATTCCACAGGACAGTGAAAATCAGAAGCTGATTCTCAAGCAGCAACACCACTTGATGGTCTCAAGAGTCTTTTCCAAACTGTATGATTCTATTATTCTATCCTACAGTTGTTTGAACACTTCCTCTCCCTTTAGATCAAGTATTCAAATGAATAAGAAAACATCTCACGTACAGTTCTTGCTGAGCACACATACACGGTGCATACAGGACATCATGTCCCATCCCATGTTGAGTCACAGCCAATGTCCAGTCCTTCATGTTGCACCCTGTGTTCAGACCACCACATCCCACACTGTGTTCAGTAGAAATGCCATTGCCTGATGATGTATGGCAACAGCACATCACTGGAGTGATGGTGATCCGATGGGATATTACAATCATTTATTACTGGAATATCATCACTGGCATATTATTGCAATGTATCACCAGAGCAGCAGCCAGCAGGAAACACCTGCAAGAGAGCCATGCTATATGTTTTATTAATGCCTAGAATGAGTGTGACATACTCTGTTCTCCCATACACATTCTTGCAGCAGGAACTGGTGTATCTAGTTTGCCATTTCCAGCACAGCCTGTTATTTTCCAGAGGTCAATCACTTCCTTGCTGAAAATACCGGGACCTTCGTTTGGAAAGTTTTGTTAGCAATTATAAAGTAACAAAAAACACAAGAAAATGGAAACCTGATCATCACTATCTTGTTTTATCATCATCTCCACCATGTATTTCAGGATTGTGTGGCCCTACCTAGGATACTGTTTCATATCACCGAAGACTTATAATGGACAAGTTGTTAAGAGATGATACCCATTTGCTATGTTGGAGTTGGGGTTTTTTCACATCTGCATTTAAAAATTCAGCATCTCAGCTGCTGCCAAAAATATAAACCTCTGTATATTCCTGCCACTCAACAGCTCAAATAGCAAAACAATCTCAGTATTCAAATGCCTCCTTGAAAACCAAGTGTGCCTTCTCCCGGATGTGTCCATTCCACCTGTCTCACTGTGCTTCACTCAGAGCACTTAGAGCACAGTCTCCCTTCCACAGGCATTGCCTGAAGGAATTTTAAAAACTCCTGCAAACTACCCCTGGATTTATTCCACTGTACCATCAGGAAATAATGTTTGCTGCAAACTTTATACAGAGCAACGTCTGTGAGCTCAGCATCAGCCTGTCTGATTCAGTCAGGACTCTGGTTCAGTTAGCAGTAAGACTCCTGTCTGTGTCCCTCTGGGACCAGGAAGGGATATTACATACTACAGTTAGTTCCAGCTACTCACTGGAGGGTTGAGTTAATCACTTCTCCACTACTTCTGGCCATTATCTATTGGTACATAAATATCTTAATCTTTTTTAGCACCATGTATTTTACAGGCTAAAAAAAGGCTCTGATCAACCACTGCAGATTTCAGTCACTTGTCCATGATATGTTATAGCAGAATTGTTGGGAATGAAATTTCCAGCTGAGGCAGGAACAGGGGCCTGGGAAAGGCTCCTTATCAGTATGGATGAGATACGACACCAAACTAGAACCGAGCCGCAAAAGCAAAGCACCTTCTCTGGAATTAATGTTCTTCTTTTTGTTCCAAATCACTGCTTTTTGTTTATCTGCATTGCCTACAAAAATTCTACCCTAAATCATGACTTTGGAAGCCCAAGACTTCTAGTCTGTGGTCAACTAGATGGTTGACTTTCCCTGGGCTGACTACTGCCATAACAAGCATTAATCTACTCACGATGCCTCATGCGTTGCAGCTAATTTGATAAACATTGGTGGAAGAGATACAGAACTCATGGAGATTTACCATCTCTCTCTCCTTTTTGTGTGTGTTACACTCAGCCTTTGTTGATAAGGAGAATGGTATCAAGCTCAGCTTGATGTCATTCTCTGTCCCCCCATAGTTGGGTCCTCTTTCAAGGCAGCCTGGTTACTGGCATCACAGGAGAACATCTGGAGGATGCACATTAAAACCTTTTGTCTTCTTCCCCCTCAAGACCCCAGTACAAGACTCCAAAAAGGTGGATTGGGAAATGCAGGAAGGTCCAGAATGTAAGTCTGACTGCAATTAAAATATAAACACACACACATATGCAACACAATTTTGTGCACTGCTACCATCTAGTGAATTAAAAGAAAACAAAATCTTCCTCTGAAGCAAGACAAACCATCTCTGAGGGGGTGAACCTTCATCACCGATTCTCTGGGACTTTTGCCATTGACTACCAGGAACAATCCCTAATGGAACAGGCCACATTAAACATGAGGCGTTTGAACTTCAAGTACAATTACAGCAAGTGTCAAAGACTGTTACACACATTTGTGACACAGATAATTGCCATAATTTGTCCAGAATAACATTGAACCAAAGGAATCATTAACAGTTACCGCTTTAAGCCAGTACAAACAGGTTCAACTGGAGGAAAAAGGAACATTTTGAGACTGGAACAAAGGAAAGATTTTGCACAGTTACTGCATTTTCTGATCAAAATTAAACGTTAGGAAAGTCACACAGCAGCTTTGGAAACCTCTGTTCTGCATTTATGCAAAGAATTTCTCTGCAGACCTTGACCAAGCTGAAGGGAACATACAGGAAAGCTGGAGGGACTTTTCACTAAAGAATTTACTGATAGAACAATGAGAAATGTTTTTAAACTGAAGGAGTGGAGGCTTAGATTAGATCTTAGGAAGAAGTTCTTCAGTTTAAGGGTGGAGGGACTCTGGAATTGATTGCCTGAAGTGGCTGTGGCTGCCCTCTCCCTGGAGATGTTCAAGGCTAGGTTGGATGAGGCCTTGAGAAACCAAATCTGGTTGATAGGTCACTGCCCCTGGAAGTTGGAGTAGATGTTCTCTAAGGTCCCTTCCAACTGGGGCCAGTCTGTGATTCTGTGACTTTGCCTTCCTGCTCTGTAATGCTTCCCCAGTGTAGGAATGAACAAGTCTTCCGGGCTTGAGCTTTAGCTTTGATGTAGTAGGTGGTGTTCTCAGCTAGATTGGCACGAGTCAATTCATCTCACAGGTCTTTCACAGTGCTATGAAAATCCACAGATTTTTGTAGTCCCTTTTGCAGAATCAGCATTTTCTTTACTCCAGGATGTACTTTCAGGCACAAAGCATCAGGATTCAGTGATTTGTGCCGTATCTGCAGTGCCTGATCCTTTCATCCTTATCCTTCTTCAGGAGAAATCCCATACAAACTGGTCTGCAGGTCAGATGTGAGTAAGATGACTTAAGCTGCCCTATGATTTTAAGCAAGATGTCTAGAGATGTTAAGTATGCTCCTGGCTCACAGAACAAAGGGGCAGAAGAGGATTTTTCAGCATGTCTGCTGGTGAAGGTACCAGTTTCCTTGTGACACCTCTTACTTATCTGCAAGCACAGAATGGCAGGGCTTTAATTACCTCAGATTAGCACCACAAATGCATTTCTCTGCAACCCTGCTTTAATCACTATCACAATATTTGTCATCATTGGTCTCATATCATAGTTCAGCAAAGACCTTAAGCATGTTGTAACTCAAGGCACCAGTATTCTACAGTTTACTTCTCAGCCTTAAAATTTGGGACAGTATTTGAGGCTGAATGTGAAATTCGATCTCACAACAGCCCTGCTTTTCCCTAACTGCTGCATTTATGTGGAGCTCACACACATTTCTAACAGTGAAGAAGCTCTAAATACTTGCAGAACCTTCTGCAAAGCAGTTTTGTATCACAAACAAATTTATTCTTTCAGTAATTAAATCTTCCATAAGTTTGATATTTTAGAAAATCACATGTTAGAGGGAGAAAAGAGCTCTAACATTTTATCAATGCTACTTCCATTTTGAAACTAGGTTCTTAAATAATATTGGAATGAAATCAATCTTTGAGATTTTTATCCTGAAATTTCTTAATGTAGGTTTTCATAATAAATAAGTTATAATAAAAATAAGTTAACAATAAAAAAGTTATTTTTATATTTTAAACTCTACTAGGAAATCTCAGGGTGTACACTCCTCCCCACATCTTCCTCCCAGCTTTCTTAAAAAATCCTCAGCTTTAAGGGTCTGGTTTAAAGATGTTAAATGCAGCCCCATGATAGTCGATTGTCCACAGCAGTGCTGGGTTGCTGCTCGTCCCTCCCTGAACCTCCCAAAGAGGCTCACCCATATTCATTTTCACTTCATGTTGCTACACAAAGCATTATTTTCCTTTTCTTCAGGGCAAATGGATGGGATCTGTAAAGCAAGTGATTTTGAAATGCATCTTAACTTCCAGATCAGCCTTTGAGAAATTAATTTTCACTTAGTTTTTGGAGTCATTCCAACTCATCCTCATGAGTGAAATATGGGCATCAGAAGGTGGAACAGAAAATACAAACCTAATGATCTGGTTCATGTTAGTTAGTTCTCTCCTAATCCTTTGAAAGATTGCATTTCCCATCTCTGGAATTTCTTCTCGATGATGGTTTTTAAAAGAAACAAGACAATCTTTGCCATGCATTATATATCAAGATTAACTCAAGAAGCAGAGATGATCTATTCACCATTCCCATAAGCCTCTCACAGTTAGGTCTAGCAGCTCTCAAGGACAGGACTCTCTTAGCTTTAAGAATAAGAATTCCCATGGAAATGTAAACTTGTTTCCCAGAGCAAAGTTAGAAAGGACAAAGGGACCTAGCCTTTGCCCCTTATCCACCTCAGAGCCTTAAGCACACAAGAGCTTGGGAGCTGCAGTCACTTGGCCCCTGAAAAATGGTCGCTGCTCCTTCCCAGCCAGCCCTGTACCCGCACTACCACCTTGGGTTCTGGGCAGCCTGTCAGCAGGGATCACAGTTACATTTCCACACACTTCCAGCTTCTCAAGTGCAAGCTTCGTATTCCAGTTTTTGCAAATCTGAGTTACCATCAGCTGAGCCACCTGCAATATTTGTGTCAAAAGATCCCACCAGAGAGGGAGGTAGGAGTCTGCACTAGCCTTTTCAGCAGTGTTCATGCGTTTGCATTATGACACTGTGCGAGACAAAGATCTGGTAGTCGATCCTCTGCACTTCTGGATCTTAGGAGGTCTCTGCATTTCTGCTGACAGTAGCATTAAGAGCAGCTGATGCAACTTGATTTGCTTTGGTGGCCATTACTTTTATCAAGCCTGCAGAAGGCAGCGTTTCTCCAAAGATGGGGCCACTCCAAGAATCTTATACAGGCAGTTGAGCACCTTCTTCTTGCCCACAAACTGCTAATGATTCTATGATTCTATGATCTCTGGAAAACCTTGGGGTGGGTACCTGAAGTCCACCCACGCTTGTCCCTCTGCAATCATCCTTTCTGCCTGCTCTCCCAAGCCTTATGTCAGACCATAACTAGGCCTTGATTTATGATGGATAACCTGGAAAGCTATTCAGTGTAAGTATATCTGAATGAGAAATGAGAATTCAGATACTGCCCAAAATTTCAACTCCTGCCCTCAGCTTCTCTCTTCTGTCACAGCTCTACCGCAGAGATACCCTAATGTATCATCTGCATCATCTTATCATCTCTAAGATGGAAGCTAAGAGCAGCATCACTGATATGCGAAGATAACAATATTTATTCTTTGTCATGAATCGGTAGATTTAGCAGATTTTTGGAGTCAGCAAGATTTTCTGTTTCCTTACAGATATGAAGATGGGAGCTGCATTTGCATGAAACTAACCCAGATATTAATTTTTTTCCCTCTCATATTTACAGTTCTGGATTCTGGAGACTGTTTTCAGAGACCCATCCTCTTAAAGGAATAGCCTCCTATCACAGTCTGATAAAGGAGGGTAAATTTACAGAGCCATTTAATTCAATTTAGTTCCAATAGAATTGCAAATGCTTTACTTTTTTCTGACTATTATTTGAAAGACCGGGCTGCAAAATTCAGTTCAGCTCCTGGTTCTGGGAGTTGGAAGCTGAAAGGGAAAAGCATTTGTTCATTTCCAAAGAATAAGGAAGGTTTGGGGTTTAAAGTGAATAAAAGTTTCTGGGAAACAGCTGATTTCAGGTTTTGTTACCGAAGATCAAATTTTAGCACACAGAGACTTTCATCATTTCTCTTGAAAAAAAAAAGGCAGCTTGTGTTTAGATTTTCAGGATTTCACATCTTTCTTCCTCTTCCATCCTTCCCCCTGGTGTATTATACAACTGGTGGGGCTCTTAGACTATAAAATAAGACATTAAATTAGAAAGCCTGTGTTTGTCCTACTTTCTTCACTCTTCTACATTCAATTCCACACTTAATAGCAGGGAAGACAAAAGAATGAGACATTTTCAATACTCAGACCCTAATAATATCCGTCTGGGATTACCCTCAGCTCAATACTTCATTCAAAAGCAAAGATTAAAAGTAATAGTCACGTTAATATTATTTCACCATCCACAAACATAAATCCTCATTTGTTATTCATGAGCTTCTCATGCACCTCTTCAGGAGCAGGAATACTGCAGCATGTGCAGAAAACGGCAACACAAAGTAAACAGTAAAGGGAAGGCAGACAGATTCATCACCCTTTTACAGCAAAGATATTGCAGGTGAGTTTGCTACCAGAGTAGAAGTGGTCCTGCCTGGCTTTGACATTGCACCACACCAAAGTACTTGTTGTCTTCCCTAATCATTATTTAAGGAGAGCCCTCATCCTCAGTGCTGCTTTTTTGTGATGGACTTTTCTATAAGGGGTGTGAGGTGGTGGAGGGCACCAGTGCCTTGCAGCCTCCCTTCATGTAGAGTGACAGACACAGTGAATGAGATGGACCCCCTTTCTCAAGGAGCTTTCTCAGAGCTAAATCAAAATCTTTTGCCCATCACTTCTCAGGATATTTCTGCTTCTGGCATAGGAATGAGCTGCTGACCTTGAGCACTGTGTGCTTCTGGGCTTGTCCCATGCTGCCCTCGGCACACAAAGCTATTGTCAGAAAGCTTGGAAGGAGAAGCTGAGAGAATCACTCGCAAGCAGACGCGGGTGGAGTGGGTCCCTGTCCAGACAGCCTGTTGCTGGCCAGAGGCTGATGCAAATTCAGAGCCAATTTTTTACTTCCCAAGTGATCTTCTGATGCTGAATCATCATTTTACTGCCCACAGTCTGATCACTCTGAACATTGCATAGACCACTTCTGCTCTGTGGCCATGGAGCTATGAGCCATGAAGCACAAAGTCCAGCTAGAGCAGAAAAGTGCCCAGTCCTCATGACACTGGTTACTGCAGAAAGAGAAAGGAAACTTTTACCAGGGTTTCTCTCTTATTTCCCAATAAATAGCAGCATCTCCTCTAGAAACTATATTGATCTCCAGTTGTTCAAATAACTACTATTACAGGAGTAGATGAACTCTTCCCTGATAGACCTGTCAGACTCCCTGCTGATGAGAAGGCCTCCATGCAATCCATATCCACAATTGCTTTGGAGGTGGGCAACTGACATTCCCTCCCTTTTCCCCTCCAGCCATATCCCTGTAGATTTTCTGTTTTCCTCCAACAATGCTTTTTTAAGTTGATACTTGTTTTGAGAAACTGCTTGAGTTGTGACAGAAACTTCTGAGCTATCCCAGTAATTGGCTACCTGTGAGGAAGGGAGAGTTTGAGAATGACAGTCCAAGGAAAAAGAACACTGAGAACATTAAATGTCTTTGGAAGCCCCCATCATAAACTGGGCGGCTTCACATGAGCACTGCTCTATGCAATGATTATTTCCTCTCTATGTTTTCTCACACATTTATGGATACAGGATTTGATTTTATGATTAACCCTATTATGTTGGTGTTTTGCAGTTCTATAGCTACAGCAAACCGCATTCTCCAGCTCAGAGGAGCAGACATTAAATGCACAACTTGTTTAACTGGAATTGTTGCAAGGATAAAGAATCGGACGCTGAAGAGTTAACGTAAGCAATCGGAATCTCATTATTACCTGAAACAACCAAAAAACCCAACATCCATCACATGCTAAAACACCTTACTGTACAAACTTTAAACAAAATTAGCCCAGGTCCAATTCTTGGCAGTCACAAGCCAACACAGTGGCAATGATTCCGCTAGAGCTTCACAGGGCTCCTGGCCTGTGGTGGAGCTGTCCTAAGAAAAGACAATTTGCTTTCCTCTGAAAAAGAATTGAAAGTTGTTTGGTAACTTCTTTGACAGATGGGTCACACAGTCCACTGCTGATCTTCTGATGCTCATCAAGTGATGTGACTGAGCCAGCAAAGTTCTTAATACTTCAGCACCTTGGCATGCTGAGAGAGATCCAGGCATCTGGCTCTTAAATGTGTCTGCATTTTCTTAACTGTTCAGTGAAAGACAAAAAACTGCTTCTGTGTTGACAGAAGGGATGAAAGAACACCCTCCCCTGAGCAGGTGCAATTACACACTCTGAATGTGGCTGAATTAGAGTCATCCGCTTTCCTGTGCTCTTGGTTCAGGTCTCCCACATCTGATCTGGTGCTGCACAGGAGGGCAAGGCGACCTGCTAGACAGCACCACGTCCAGCTTCACAACAATTCAATCCACACCCACACACCACTGTCCTGAACCTTCCCAGTGTCACACTAGGTGTGACCATAGGTAAGTAACTGGGAAAGTAAGCATAGAAAACCAGCTGAGCGGTGGGAAGCTGTTAGACTGCAAAGGAGTTAGATTCACTGATGTCACATCTTGAGTACTGGGTTTAGCTTTGGGTACCTCAATACAAGAAGGACATTGAGGTGCTGGAGTGGGTCCAGAGAAGGGCAACAAGGTTGAGGAAGGGTCTGGAGAATAAACCTTGTGAAGAGTGGCTGAAGGACCTGGGACTGGTTAGTCTGGAGAAAAGCAGGCTGAGGGGAGACCTTATTGCTGTCTACAACTATCTGAAAGGAGGGTGTAGAGAGCTGGAGTCTGGTCTCTTCTCACAAGAAACAAGTGATAGGACAAGAGGAAATGGCCTCAAGTTGCACCAGGAAAGTTTAGGTTGGACATTAGGAAAAAAATCCATATTGAAAGGGCCTGGAACAGGCAGCCCAGGGAGGGGGTTGAATCACCATCCCTGGTCATGTTTAACAGTCATGGAAATAACGGAGCTTAGGGTCAGGGTTTAGCAGTGAATTTGGACAACTGGGTTAATGGTTGGACTTGATGAGCTTGAAGGTCTTTTCCAGACTAAATGATTCTGTGATTTCATGATTATTTAGTTCCAAACTATTATACAGAGTTAGGCGAGGGGGAGGTTGTAATCATATGGTGACAACAAAGCTTTACAATCCTTCAGGTGTTGGCCATCTGCTGACAACCTCGCTATTTAAACTCTCACTTAGCAAAGTTTTTGGCATTGACCTTTTCCTAAGTGCATTTCCCTATTTTTCTTCCAGGTAATTTCATTATCTGCCTGAGTGAGACTCAAAGAAAGACTTATCTAAAGGTTCCTCACATGTGCACAACTCCCTGAGTATTCCAGCCTTTTCCAGTGCTCACACCCAACCTTTCTCCATCTCCTCCAACATCAGCAAGGAAAAGGGAGGTCTGTTACATTTTTCAATGTAAAAAATACTGCTACTAGTCAGATAGTGGATCCTTTCCCTCTCTTATGAGCAATTTTATTGTAGAAATTACTATTTTCAGACACAAGTAAAAACCACAAGACCCATCTTCAAGTTTCTCTAGTTTTGCCTCTCAGATGGATGGATGAGGATATTATGCAGTGAACACTGAAACCTGATGAGTCACTGGCAGGATTTTCCCAACTCTTTGAAAGCTTCCTCTCCTGTGGGCCACAAGTCAGAAATGTCCTCTTCCCCATGTGCCTACTCCAGCTCAGTTTGACTGTGACAAGACAAACCCAGGTATTACTTCAAGCCTGTCAGTTCCTCCCACTTCTTCAACTCCCTCTACACTTCTCCTTATATACACATGGAGAATCAAGGGATGTAAAGTCTCTCAGGGTTCATTTGGACTTGCAATGCTGCTCTTTCATATTCATTTTCCTTTTCCTTTTTCTTCTCCTCAATTCACTCTGACGTCTTGCCACAATATTGTCAGTCTCAGAGAAAACAACAAGCCAAAGCAGATGTGCTGAACACATGGTCACCAACAGGAGCAGTTCCCAAGCAAAGTTAGCATGTGAAACCGTTCCAAAAGAGGCATGTCTCATCCAAAAAATAAGATGCATCTGCTTTTGTTGTTTGGTGGCTTGAAAAACACCCAACTTCCAAGCCTAAGTTTACAGTATGGATTTATCCAGTGCTCTGAAATTAGAAGGGTAATGACTTTAGACAGTTGCCCCCAATACCGTAATGAATTTCTCTTTTGTTAGGGAGCAAGGACACACAACTTACCTGAGTGGTTTGGGGTTTTTTATAGGCTATAATACTGCAAAGGTCCCTTGTGTTTTGGTGCCACAGAGATTATGATTAGTGACTCCACATTTCTGCTAGGTACCTTGAGAACATGAAACTGGAATTAAATGATTATTCTTTGCAAGACAGATGTGGTTTTCCAATTTAAAAGCAAGGGAAGGGGCTACTTTGCTCAATTTCTCTATTCAGTTTCTTAGTCCTATAGAATTTAGGTGACTAATCCTAAACTGGGCTATGAACTCACCCAAAAGCAATGTGTAGAATAGTAATTACACATTTTCACTATTTCTGTTCCTCTGAAATCTGTAGTGACTGAAAATGGGAGAAAATAAAATGCACCTTCTCAAAAGCAAACTTTTCCAGAAAGCTCTAAAGAAAAGCTTGGCCCTGTCAAGGAGAAAGCACAGAGTGCTGAGGTCTGGCTTGGATCTTTCTGAAGAAAGATGAGGAAGCAACTTTCTAGCTGAATCCTGAATTTTTAGCTCAAGTTTTGTACTGGATAAGCCCATTCACTCCTCTCCCTTACAGAATCCATCACAGCAATATAAATAGAGCAGGCACTGGAAAGCAAACCATAGCAGTTAAAATAACGTGACAGCAAAATCCACAGCCATGCTTGAGAGAAGGAGTGGCCAGGAAGCTCAGAGAGTCAAAACACGCAGCTCCTGAGTAAATGGGACTCAAGATGACACCCTGGGAGCACTGACTATCGCTGCAATTTGACTGCCCCTACATTGGGACTGAATATGTGCCACCTGTTAGCATACAGAACAAACCACTTCCACCAGGGCCATTTGGTAAATAAATGGCTTGGAAAATACTATTAAGCTCATGATCAACAATTCACCATGTTTGATTTGCCACCAGATGCTGTGGGATCTGAAGATACGGTGGGGAAAAAAGTCAAACAGTGGCAATGAGGGACTAAATACAAAGAAATTACAAGTTTTGTTGGTTTTGTTGTGAAATTATGGTAAAAGCCTTCCTTGAGCTAATAACCATTTGCAGGTTTCCTTGGAGAGTGGCAGGTGCATGGAAGACTCAGAAATGTCAGCAACATGCTAAATACTGTGGTTAGAAATGAGCAGCAGTCTCTGAAGAGACACAGAAAGAGCTGATTGAGTCATCCCAGATCACTCTGCTTGGCACCTTTTCACCCTAAACTGAGTTCCCATCAGAGCCCAGACAAGACCCTAGGGAAGGCCAACTGGCCATCTAGCAACAGAGTGCTTGGTCTTCTCAAACACTGGTTATCTCTGCCTTAGTATTGCTGAATTCTTCTGTTCTTCTTCATCTAGATCCAGCTCCCAAAATCAGATGGATCTCTAGACATCTACAGCAGATTGAGCTAAATCTACTAAAAGCCTTCAGACTGAAATGTGTACAAGGAATGGGAATTTTTAAGTTGATGTGGTTCTTTTGCTACTGTCCACAGTGCTGCTACAGTCCACTGTGCACAGCCAGAAGCACATTCCACAGCCAGCTCAGGTGGCTACAGAGCCCAATGTGAGCTGCCATGCCAGTTTATTCTCTTCTGATATTTTTCCTCTCTTTTTATTGTATTTGAATGTAACTTTACTCCAAATCAAACTGACCCAAACACTGACAAGGAGATAAGACCTTCTGTAAATACATGACTGCAGAGAGGATGTGTGCTAAGCAAACCTAAGCTACAGTGAACCCAAGACCCTCACTGGAGTACTGGTGGCTTTCCAAGTCAGAGGGTTCTGCATTTGGCATCTCAGCACACAAGACAATGCTAAGAAAGTCTGTTTCTTCAAACGCACAAGTTTTAAAGTCATCTACTGACTTGAGGAGAGACTTCTTTACTGCTCCCTTTTGCCATGGAGTGACTGTAAGATAAGGTTGTATGACCAGCTGGAATCAATGCAGTTTTTTAATGACGCATGAAATGAAATATTGCTGTCCGCCGCACGGTGAATATTCGGTGTTCTGCTCCATGATAGATACATCCCACACTGCTCTGACAGGAGAGAAAAGTCCTGCACAGCAGCTGCAAACTGTCCGGCTCCCAGCCCATACTTAGATGAAATGGGTTGCTGTCTTCTGTTACTACATGCTCTTGTCTCCACTAATACGTCTGCAGTCAGTTATGATCCTTTCGCCAAGAAGTGCATGGGAAGCATTTCCCATGTTCTGGTTACACATTAGAGAAAACACAAAAATTCCTGGACCTTATAAAATTTCTAAACAACTCCCTGTCTTAGTCTGTGACCTCTGCAGTCCAGACCTTATTTACACATGGTACTCCAGCTTTTGTGCCCTTTAAATATCTGTGGAAACACCACCAGCTGAAGTTGAACCTGAATAGATTAAAGTACTGCCCAGTCAGGGCAGGTGTATCTGTAGGTCAGCTGCTGTTCCTAAAATGTTTTTTACATCAGAAGGGAAAAACAGCCTAGGAAGTGTGGAGTTACTACTTAAAGAAGGTGTGAGGAACCTATATACTCATAACAGACATGCTGGAACAAAAGCAGGGAGAATCATAGAATCACAGAAATGTCAGGGATCAGAAGGAACCTCTAAAGATCATCTAGTCCAATCCCCCTGCCACAGCAGGACACCCTGACCCGGATTGGGTGGGTTTAAAATGTCTCCAGCAAAGGAGACTCCACAAACCCCACAGGCAGCTCCCTCCAGTGAGCACACTCCCTGGGAAGAAAAACCTCCAAGTAGAAGAGCCATCCCCATTTTCGTGTTGTTTTAAAAATGAGAATTAGCTTTCCTTATGTGATGAAAAGGTGAGCTACATCAGGGTTTTTTACTCAAGAAAAATTGACCAACAAAGACATAGTAAGTGTAGAATAATAGTTGCTACACAGCCCCAGCTTCTGAATATCTTCCTCTCCAGAGGGAAAATCTCCTTCTGGATTTGTGCACACAAGAAGTTTTCCTCTCAACAGCCTGTTCTGCTTTTATTGTGCTGGATTTCTTGTGCAGAGAAGTGACAGTTTCTTGGTCAATCTTGTGAATTTGGTGGAAGAGAGAAGACTCAAAGAATAAACAAGAGAAAGGTGAAGGGTTACCTACAGTGAAGACCCACCTCCAGTATAGTTCCTTCCTTCACCTTAGAGAGGGAACACAAATGATGGGAGACAAGCCTTTAAAGACCTACTATCCAAACTAAAGTATCCTCCACCTGACACAGTTTGCTGCAGCATTTTAGATCTGTACCTGAAGCACGGCCAGATGACTTGAACACCGCACACAAATCCTATAATGAAAGTAAAGAGTTCTGAAGGAAAATGCATTGTTTTGGGAAGAGAATTTATTACCCTTTTGCCTGTGGCCTAACAAAGCAGATTGGGGCAGCTGCAGCAGAACTCTGGCTGCTAAAGGGTCCATTTTTGCACTGATTTGTGAGGCATCATCTGGTTCACAGTGGCAGGCAGGTAGGTCTGGGTCAAGTCTAGGAGGAGCATGGATGGGACAGGCAGTGGAACAGCACACTGGCAGCTGCTGCTTTGTAATCTTGTCGTGCCCAAATCAGCAGGACCACTTTGTCCAATAAAACCTTTAACAGTCAATAGTACAGCACTCAATACAACAGAAGAACCTATTCCTGGTGCCTTTCAGATCTAGTGGCATACACCAAGTTCAGTATTTCCCATTTCTGTTGATAAATAACCTGGATGCTCCTTCTCACTACTCTTATCCAGGTACAAAGGACAGTGCAGGTTCCTGCTGTGCCTCATCTTTTCACCAAATCAGCTCCATTCAAAATGAAAACCCAGCCAGGGGATGGGCACCAAGGGCTGCTCGTTCAGTATTCCCTGTGATTAGAGGATTACACCAAGAAAGAGAACAGGAGGGACAGCAAAACCAAACAGTATGAAGCCAAGACCTAATAGCAGTAGAGAAAATGCTTCTTTATCCCACAATTAGTGAGAAAATCAGATGAGGCACATTTACTGAATTGCAATTTGTTCTCTCCTGCCCCTTGTCCAGGGATGACTGCAGTTTTATTATCTCAGTTTCAAGTGTTTGAGCCAGTCTGTGCTATTTCTCCACGCCTTCTTCCCCACCCCCAGCAACTCCTGCTCCTACACATCCTGCTTCAGCTTTATCTTCATCTTTTAAAGCAGCTTGAATCACCATTCCAGACCCTCCAGATTTACAGTTAAAATTAAAGTTTTGGCAAGCCTCTGTCACCACATTGCCCATTACTGTGCTACAATATAATGTAATTAATGTTTTTATGTTTAAGAAAGAGGAGGCACATATGTTTCTCAGCTGCTGATGAACAGATTTATAGGTAACACCTCGGAGTCGGTGCCCACGTTTAGACATTAGCCTGACAGACCACTAATCATCTTCTAAAAGCTGTGTACCACTGCCCTGCTTCCTTGTGTTTGCGAGCAGGACTGTGCTGGGGTGCCATAGGGAGATGACAGATTTCAGGTGACACAAGGGGAGGAAGCAAAACATCAGTAAATGTTTCAGCATATCTATCTCTTCATAAGCAGATGTTCTTCCTTAACACATACCATTAAGCTTGGGCACACTATGGGCTTTCTTAAAGAGACACCCAGTCTGCTCACAGGAAGCAGCTTGCAAAGGCACCTGAGCCTGAGCCAGTCCATTCTCTTGATCCCACAAAACTGAGCCCCTATTCAAGCAAAAGCCTCCCCATGGAAAGGGGAAGCCATCACACACTCAGCTGTGTGGAAGGAACAAGCCTGTAGCTTAGGTGCTTCTTTTCCAGCTTTTGTTGCCATCCCTGTTTGGGCTAGACTTGACTGAGGGGTGCAAGCTTTCTGCTGCTGAAACAGGGACAGATAGCACAAATCTGGGCTGAGTTGTCCCTAGCAGAAAGGCAGGTCAGATAGAGGTAACCAATCCTCCTGCTGCCTCAGGAGGATGTTCTAGATGTCAGTCACAGCACTGTCTGACATCTTTGATACAGGACAAAACCAAGCACATGTTTAAACATCACAGCATTTCTTCAGACTGGCTCTGATCTAACCAAGATAAGGTCCTGCAGAGTAAGGGCTGCCCTTGGTCAGATGCACATCAAGCCACTCACACTCCTCCTCAACAGGCAGGGAAAAGAAACAAGAGGGAAAAGCTCATGATAAAGAAGGGAATTACTTATCAACTACCATCATAAGCAAACAAACCTGTCTTGGGAAAAACTAACTTACTGTCAATTTTAAAAAGAGAGTAGGATGGTGAGAGACAAAGAACTAACACCTCCCATAACCATCTTCACTGACCTTCACACCTTCGTCCTGGGATCCTCTACCTATTGGTCCCCAAGCAGCACAGGGGATTGTGCTCAACCCCTACCAGCTTCTCTCTACTACTCCTTCCCCAACTCCACCATGGTCTCTAAAAAGGCTGCAGAAGACGGTCTACCCTAGTACCCCCTGCTCCAGCACCCCCCTCACTGTGTGGGCAGGGTTTCACCCCTTTTAAAATGTTTGTCCAGAGGTCACCACCCTCACTGAGGGGCCCAGCTATGCCACAAGGTGGGCCCATTAGCCAAAAGACTGCAGCTGATCACATCTGGCACAGCTGCTCCTCACACAGACCCTCTGCCCCAGTCCCCCGCCAGTTCTTGGGCACAAATACCCAACACAGTGCTACACATCCACCATCAAGTAAACTGGGACCACATCCATCTGCATAATTTCAGTGGCACAAGTATAGCAGAGAAAGACAGATCCAGAACGTACTGGTGCACTTTGCTGCCTCTTCTGCTGCTCACACCAGTTTGCATCAGTGAGGAACTTGTTAGCAACCCACCAGTCAGTGAACTGACTTTATGATAAATACAGTGACTGAAGTAAGAGAAACAAATATCTTGCAGTAGAGAACAATCTGGAACTTGTCTGCTTTGCAAGTCAGATTTTCCTTGCTTTTTCTGTTTTGTTTTTATGAACTCCAGTGAATAACCTGGGAATTTCTTTCCTGATGGGTTCTGTACTTAGGGAAGAGCACAGGGGTTAAAGGGCCTCAGCCCACTGCCCTGCACAGTGTAGGCAGGGATTCCTCTTCTCCAAAAGGTACACCTACGGTCTCACTGAGGGATTTAATTACTGGAGAAAAACAGGAGTTTTCTCCTGCTCTTATAGCTGGGGGCTGCTTATGTGTTTGGATGAATCATGCTCCACTTCCAAGCACAGGCTCCCTCTCAAAGCACTGGGCATTCCATCTACCAACTGCTGACTTAATGGCATCAAGAAAAATTAACACGGTTTAAGAAAACCTTTGCGCAGAGCAGTTTGTTAACCTATAGCAAAGCCCATTCTGGGCAGCCTCATTCAGCACTAAAGTGGCTTTAATTCAAGTTAGTGTTTGAGTTCAATCTAAATTAAATTTGAATTTAAATCATTAAATCTGCGCAGGGATTTAGTGCGGTTTACATAATCAATTTTAAGTTCATAGCCTTCATTAATTTGGATGACTATCATCCAGTCTTTGCTTACTTAAAAATAGTTCTCATGCATTTTTTAATATTGTAATAGTCAAATTGGATTATTCGTGTGGAAACAGGGAGTCTGAGCTCTCTTTTAAGTTTCGTAGAAAGAGAGAATCTCTCTGAAGAAACTAATTTTTTTCTCACATGCAGGAAGGGCTTTTAATCCCACTTAAAGATCTGTGTTGTCACAGCCAGAGGAGACATGACACACATGGCTCTTCCCTCTTAAGCACCAGAGAGGAGCCCAGGCTGGGGCTGGACTCCCATGGCCATGGCCTCCTGTCCAAAACCAGCAGCATCTGCTCCGCTTCAGCACTACATTCTGTCTGTGCCCAGCTCACTCTGCCTCTGCTTTAGTCCTGGAAGTGTTCCTCAGTTTGGTGTCATGCTGTGAAGACCACACTGAGTAGTGGGTCTGCAGGGTCACCTTGCCAAGTCTCCAGCCTGGCAATGCCTCGTCCTCTTCTGGAGGCAATGGCCAAACACAATGTGTACACCAAGGCTAGGTGAGCAAGAGAGCTCCCACTGCCTGGAGCAAACTGCTGGACTAGAATGAGGTTTTTTTGTGGGAACCATGGATTCATCTTCACCACAGAGACTGAGGCTGCCTTTGACAAACAGCGGCCTTCAGAGTAGAGCCCCCACTTGTTCCTTTTCTCTGTGCAATACCAGCCAGTTTTTATTAAAATTCCACCTGTCAACAGATTGCAGAGGAATGCAGAGTGGATTCATTTCACAGCATCAGAACCAGCTGCTCACAGAAATAGCTTTCACTCTCCTAAGGTCTACTAATCATTTCAGGAGACAAGCACACAGGATGATATCTCAGCTGACACTGGAGAGCACAAATGTTGACACAAATATGAATCTGAATTCTCTGACAGTAGCTGATGGTGTTGCTTTAGAAGCTTTAGCAGACACGCCACTCAGACGACAAGACCCTGCTTAAAGCTTCACTTTAAGTATTTGTGTGATCGCTGGGGATGTCAGTTCTGGGAACTGGAGCTCTTTGAGAGTGGTCTCCCTCTGTGTTACACCTATACAAGTACGATGCTGCTTCTTTTCCAGGCTGGCCCAATAATAATCTGGAATTGCATGACATCTACTTCTAAGAGCGATTACTAAACATTTTCCATGCTTCTCCTGCTTTCTAGCAGTGCTTTGGCAGGCACTAGCACTAGCCAAGTGCTCATTATACCAATCTGATGTGTGCAAAAGCACATGAGGAAGTGACCTGTCCATGGGCTCTGGAAGTTCATCTCAAACTAGAAATCCCGTATCAACCCGCTCTGTATTGCTCCTAAATTTCAATTGACCAGGAAAATGTGGTTTTGGCCATCACTGGAACATTTCAATGTGGCCTTTTCTCTTCTGTTCCACCAAAAATACCCAACAAGTATTTGTATATAGTCAGAGGTCTCCTCAAATCACAGCTTAGGACAGCCAGCATACTGGGATGGCCTGTTTCAAGCAGAATGAGCTGCTATGTTATACTCGCAGGGCTGCACGTGAATACTGCTTGCTTGTGGGGATCTGAAATTCCATGGGAACATGCTGAAAATGATTAAAAATTAAACTGTGTATCTGCTTTATACATTTGGCGTTAACATTGTCTCTCATTGTTTTCTAATAGTGATAATTAGGTGTTGCATTATTCCCGGGTGTGCCTCGTAGCACTCCTGGGAGGGCTGTTATGCGCAAGATAAATACTACTGTACACATAAACCTAAATTTTGTTGAGATAAAGCCTCTGTGGGTTTCATTTTTGTAATGTTCGCTATCACCTTCCTCCTGCAGACCCACAAGATTCTTTTAGAATTTCCTATTATCATCTTTTTTATTATTATTATTACTTGTACATCAGAGCTGCTGTTTATCTCAGACCTTCCATTCTGCACCACTGCCATCCTCACCAAACAGACGGACTTAATAAGCACATAATACTGTTACTCCATCGGATCCTGCAGCATTGAGCTATGCTAGTGCACACCAGCATCAGCCAGGGTTGGGGTCTGACAAGCACATGGGACTCATCACGTTGGTCTGCCACTCTGTAACTGGTATGTTCCCACTGTCCACTTATAGTAAATGGCTGTAGAGGCAAACTCTTATCAGGTAACTGTAAGAGCAGAGACTTTAAGTACCCGACAGGAAGAGATAAATATCTGCATTGAGACAGACTCAAGGAAAAGCTGCACCATGTCTGTACTGATCAGCATCTTCTCCCACAAGTAGTCCTTGAGGTCACAGAATCAAGAACTGTTTAGGTTGCAAAAGAACTTGGGACGTTTGGGACAAGAGTCTGGGGCACAAATTGTGTTTTCTTCATCACTTCCACTCTGGGGTGAGGGCACGGACTGGAATAGAGGGACTCAGTCCATTAATACCTGGCTACAATACTGGTGTTGCAGGCAGGGCTTTGGGTTTGTTAGTAATGACTGGTTCTGTAAGACACCAGATCTCACAGGTCCACATGGGAGAGGTTTATCCCAGAGGGGAAAAAGGGTTCTGGGGCAGGAATTGGCAGGGCTCATTTGGAGGGCTTTAAACTAGATTCAAAGGGTGGTGAGATAGTAGATGGGTGCGGACCAGTGGAACAGAGGTCTGGTCTTAATGAAAATCTGGGGGCCCCTCGATATCCTAGGGTGAAATTGGAGCACT
>VZRI01003989.1:37684-55691 GCA_013397515.1 Upupa epops | reverse complement strand
TGTGGAGTCTTCTTCTTTGAAGAAGTTCCAGACCCGCCTGCTGTGTCTTTGTGCAACTTGGTCTGGGTGACCCTGCTGTGGTAGGGGGATTGACTAGATGATCTTTCAAGGTCCCTTCTGATCCCTAAGGATTCTATGACTCTGTGATTACATCTGTCTAAGGTGTCTCAAGCTGGATACATAAAACTGAAGCATCAAAAATGCTTCATTACTCTGAACTTTTTAAAGCATGATATTATTGAATTGGAAAAATATCTGCTCCAAATAAAAAGATCTTCCAGTGGGAAATGTCTGTTGATGAGAAATCTTCGAAAATAAAGATTCCCCAATCTATGTAAGATTGGGACTAATTTACCCATTTCAGTTAGAACTCTAATTATATATTATGAATTCCTGCATCAAAAAGCCAAGCAATTAATCAAGCGTATTACTAACTCTTCAAGCCACCCCAGCTGTACGTGAAGGAGGTGTGAAAAATTAAAGTTCAGGAATCTAAAAAAATACTTGAGCTTTATTCCTTCCTTTGTTGTCTGGGTACAACTCTGGTGTATTCACATTACTATTCACTTTTAGGATGATTTTTGACATGGTCTTTCTGATCTAAACCCAATCTATCTTGTAAAATAAAAACACAGGTTGGGTTTGGCCTTTTCTTTGTCTAGAACTTGCTGAATCAGACAAACCAAGTAAGGTCCAGTGATTTCCTGAGTGTTTCTAGCATTTTTTGTAATTGAAGCCTTTGAGAGGCTCAGTTCTAAGCAGCTGCTTAGCAGGTGCACATGCCTCCACTTGATTTAGATTCTGTCCTACTGTGCTAGCTATCTGGGATGGAGCAAAAATAGTGTCTGTGAGTGCACACAGGACAGATCCCAATTTCCTGTGATCCCTCCATCACAGAATGTGCAATCGGATTTTAACCAATTCGTCAGTTTATATAGCAGGAAAAGAAAACAGAGACATCTGTGGGAGTGTAAAATGTGTACACCTCACTCCGAGAACTAGATGAATTCTCTTAAAATGTCTTGTTACTTTCTTTTTAAGGATATATAGGTATGTCCAGTTCTAGGCCCCTCAGTTCCAGAAGGACACAGAGCTGCTGGAGGGTGTCCAGCGTAGAGCAATGAAGATGGTGAAGGAAGTAGAACAGATCCCTTCATAGGAAAGGCTGAGGGATCAGGGTCTCTTGAGCTTGGAGAAGAGCAGGCTGAGGGGTCACCTCATTCATGTTTGTAATTTTGTGAGGGGTGGGTGTCAGGAGGATGGAGCCAGGCTCTTCTCAGGGTCATCTGGTGATAGGACAAGGGGCACTGGGTGCCAGCTGGAACAGAGGAGGGTTCATCTAAATTATCAGCAGGAACTTCTTCCCTGTGAAGGTAATGGTGCACTGGAACAGGCTGCCCAGGGGGATTGTGGAGTCTCCATCTCTGGAGATGTTCCAGACCCGCCTGGCTGTGTTCCTGTGCGACTTGGTCTAGGTGACCCTGTTGTGGCAGGGGGATTGGACTGGACGATCTTTCAAGGTCCCTTCTGATCCCTAATGATTCTGTGATTCTAAGAAGTTTACTATTTTAGCAGAAAAGATTGTTTTATTGGGATGGATTGAGAAACACGTCTGAAGGAAAAGGCCTTTGGGGTGAAATAAAAGGGTTTTCCAGGTGTAAAGAGAGTTCTGGAAAATACCTCAAGGATTTGGGGAAAAGTACATAAGGTAGCAAGAGAAAAAAAATCCTAAAAAGGCAAAAGATCAATGAGCAGTGTCCACAGCAATGAATTGAGGGCAAACGTTTGAGTAACAAGAATGGCTGAAACAGAAGACTGTAAAGCATAAAGGGCAAAGAGTGCTGTGGAGTGTAATATGTAAGTACACACACAAAGGGAAAAGCAGTGAGAGACTGGATATGACAAAGGATGCAGGAGAAACAGATTTTTAAAGACTATTTAGGTAAAGGCTAAGGAAAGAAAATATTAATAGCAGAGGTAAGAGCTGCATAGGTAGAATAGTAAAACCATAGCATTGCATATGAGAGAAAAGTAAGTGAAGTTTATGAAAGTTAAGGCTTCAAGAAGCAAAATGAGTAAAAAAAAAGGAATAAGAACCATGTACAGGAATGAATGCAAAATAATAAGACATTATTCCTTCCAGTAAAATTAAAAAAAAATGGTGTATAATACAAAATTGTTGAATAGAACCTCTAAAATACCTGATATTGCATTACAGAAATTCACCTTTCTACCCAGAAGAATCATCTCTGATCATCTCTTCTGCTTGAAGTCCTGTACCCCCAAGCTATAATCAAACCATAAGGTGACATTTGATAGTTAAGATGTGAAAAAGATGTGCCCCATCCTTGTCTCTGATTTCTGTGTTGTCTTTCTCAACAGATTGGTCGACCGAGTTTTAAAAGAGGAATTGGGTGAGATTGAGTTTCTTGTTCTCTTTTCAATTAGGCTGCCTTTTTCCCTGTCCTACTCATGAAACTACTGACCTTGCAAGCCTTTCTCTTTCTCTGAGCACAAACACTATATATTTTCTTCTAGGTTGCTTCTTATCCCATTCTCCTTGTCCTGGATAATTTCTTTCTTTGCAGAAGATTCCATAATCTTTGCTAGTTGTTTTGCAACTTACTGTATAAGAACAGTTTCTGTACATTAAATACCTTATATATTGACTCCTCTCTTGCCTATTTCATAGAATCATAGAATCTTTAGGGATTGGAAGGGACCTGGAAAGATCATCCAGTCCAATCCCCCTGCCACAGCAGTATCACCTAGACCTAGTTGCACAGGAACACACCCAGGCAGGTCTGGAACTTCTCCAGAGAAGGAAACTCCACAACCCCTGGGCAGTCTGTTCCAACGCTCTGTTATCATCACTGTGAAGAAGTCCCTTCTATTTCCCTTATGGTTTAGGCAAGTGTATAATAAATAACTTTATAGTTGCTGCAATAATAATGAACCCATCTTCCAAACACAAGGCCATTCATCCCTGCTTGTCAGACTCTGACTAACAACACAGGAGCTGGCTCAACCGATTGTCAGATAATTTGTGCACAAGGTAATGTGAAAGGCCCTGGGCTCGGTGAAGAGATATGCACTCTGTGGTATGAACAGGAGGAGCAAGCTCGGAGACACCACCTATTTATCTGAAGAAGTAAGTTTATGTGGTGGGAACGTGCTGAGTTTCCATCTCTCAAGAATTTGCTCAGCAGTGATTTGTTTCAGTCCACAAGAACAAAGTCCCCCATAACATTTGAGGTGAAGAGGAAGCCCCTGGCAGTAGACGATAGAAGGAGGGATCTGAACAGTGCCAGAGTCATCAGATCCCCCAGCCTGCAACAAAAGGACTGTCAGAGACACTGTGAAAATCTGTGAAACTAAGGGTTGAGAGGGAGGCCAGAGCAGCCTGACATAACTCTAATTATTAATTATTCAACACACGTACATCAAAGAAACACACATTTAATCAAGGTAGTTTCTTTAACCTCAAGCTATTCCAGCTGCATGTGAAAGATTATCACTATTTATAACATCCGAAATTTGGTGTCAAAACAAACACCTTCTCGCAGTGATCATAGAATCAAAAAATCACTGGGATTGAAAGGGACCTCAAAAGATCATCTGGCTTGCACCAGAAATAGTGTAACCAGCAGGAGTAGGGAAGTGACCGTCCCCCTGTATTTCCTACTGGTGAGACTGCACCTCCAATAATGCATTCAGTTCTGAGCCACTAACTGCAAGGAAAACACCAAAATGCTGGAGCACATTAAACGAAGAGACACAAGTCTGGTGAAGGGTCTAGAGAACAAGACTTACAGGGAGCTGCAGCTATTTAGTCTGAAGAAAAGGAGGCTGACGGGAGCCTTATCACTGTCTACAACTACCTGAAAGTAGGCTGCAGAGAGGCGAGTATCTTTTCTCACAAGTAAGGAGTGATGGGATGAGACGAAATGGCCTTACGTTGGATGAAGGGGATGTTTAGCTTAGACATTCTTAAAAACCTACTGACAGTTCATCAGGCACTGGAACAGGCTGCCTATGTTGGTGGTTGAATCACCATCCCTGGATGTTTAAAAGTTGTGTAGATTATGGAGGTCAGGGACCTGGTTTAGTAAAGGACTTGGTTAATGGTTGAACTCCAAGATCTTGAAGGTCTTTTCCCATCTACATAATTTTATGACTGCATGGTTTTGTTTGGTAGGTTTTTTCAATTGTGTTTTAAAAGACATCATACAATTAATAAATAAACAGTGCAAACTAACAGGTAAATCACCACCCAGGCTGTGCCAGCACTAAGGGATAGTTCTTGACATGCAATGTTTAATTCCTTCTTTGTGCTAAATCCTAGAATCCTTAGGGATCAAAAGGGACCTGGAAAGCTCATCCAGTCCAATCCCCCTGCCACAGCAGGATCACCCAGACCAAGTCGCACAGGAGCATCATGTGGAAAGATTCAAACAGGAAAAGTAACTCATTTTCACCAGCTTTCAACCTTCAGAGCAGGGCTATTTTGCATGAGGGACACTCTAAGCTCAGTCTAAGCTAATGAGAAAAGGGACTTGTTTACCCACAAAGTGTTATTATTGTATGTCCTATTAGAATCAGTCCAGAGCCCATACTCTGCAGAAACTGCTAGAACTCTTTGCAAGAGCAGAATTTGAGTGCTTTATCTCTGCAATCCCTGTTAAGGAAATGCTAGAAAAATGATAAAACCTGAACTCTTGAGGTAAACTGATCACAACGAAGATAATGCTGAACTGCACATATTCCAGAGATAGAGTTTCCTAGAGAAAGTGAAAATTAAACTAGTCGAACAGCTTCCATTATCAGCAAAAAAGTGTTATAAATACATCTGCAATTTAATTTATCGTACATAGCTCAGCATTCAATCAAGATTTGAGAAGTGTCTCGCAAGATATGCAAATTCTTAACCAAGATAGCTCCAAACAAACCTAAAATGCAAGTTCAAGATGTGTTTCAGGTGTACAGCTCCTATTTCAGACCTGAGTGGCTGATTACTGAGCTTCATTCCTTGCAAGCCAGCTGTCAAAAAAGAAAGATGGTTGAAGTCGGTTCAAAACTATCTCAGTTTTCTCAGCCAGATTGAATGTCAGATGTTTTCCAAAGCAATTAAATTAATAAAAATGATTCCATGGCTGAGGCAAGCAAGGCAGTAAGTTCAGATGTCCTCTTGTTCACTAATCACTCAGTGTCAAAGAGACGAATAAAGATCTGCTTCACGGCATGCCTGCATTCCTGTTAATCATCCTTCTACAACCTATAGCTGCCTAGTTTGATCGGTCAGCTCCCAAAAGCTCATTAGAAAACTTTGTTCAGGATGTGATTCCAAACACGTTAGTTCTTTGTAAAGCTAGCAATAATAAATTCACAATAAGCACGTATTTGTATTGAACTTAATTACATTCACTTATTAAATTAAATTAAATAAAGTTATTAAATTTCCTGTCAGTCTCACTTGTGAAGTAAATCTTGATGTTTAATTTATTCCTGACTTTGCTTACGCTGCTGGATGGGTTCTGTGAAAGACTAATGTCATTTTCAGCCTGTGATAGAAACACCATTAGTTCTGACTGCACTACTCATTTTCTTGGCTATTACCAGTGGGAAAAGCCATTTTGGAAGTAGTTTCATAGAGCATCACTGTGTTTCCATGTTTATTGTAAAAACCTTCGTAAATTAGTACTCTTTTTCTTTCCAGGACAACTGGATTAGACATAAATGTCCTTGCAGAGTTTAGAACCCGAAGAATCCTTGTATCTTTTTCCTGCTCTTGACTCAGACTCTGTTGGCTGATGCAGTTCATTGTTTTATATCTGTATGTTTATTCTGTTCATTACTCTTCCTTATGTGTTATTTCAGTTTCCCACAATTTACATGTTTGTTTCTTCTGTTTAGTGTTATCAGGTTTCTTCCAAATGCTGTTTAGATGCTCTGATAAAGCTATATACTGTGTTTACTGTTTTCCCCAGATTGAGATATCATCTGTGTGATTTCAGTAACCTATATGACATCACATATGTGTTGAATTTTTTGGTAAAGCAGTTTGTATACTGAGCACAGCCCGAATGGCAGCTTGAGAAACTGTGATGGTGTCAGTACCTACCATTTCATAGTGTTTCTAAGCTCTTCTATGGACTTTTCGTGCTTGACAGTCTTTCTCACGTATGCTTTCTCTCTGATTTGACATTAATCCATTTTATCAAAGCAATCATAGAATCATTAGGGATCAGAAGGGACCTTGGAAGATCATCCAGTCCAATCCCCCTGCCACAGCAGGATCATCCAGACCAAGAACAGATCCAGGTGGGTCTTGAACATCTCCAGAGATGGAGACTCAACACCCTCCCTGGGCAGCCAGTTCCAATGCTCCGTTACCCTCAATGGGAAGAAGTTCATTTTGATATTTATATTGAATCTCCTCTGTTCCAGTTTGCACCCAGTGCCCCTTGTCCTGTCACCAGATGAACTTGAGAAGAGCCTGGCTCCATCCTCCTGACACCCACCCCTCACAGATTTAGAGACATGAATGAGGTCACTCCCCAGCAGCCTCTTCTCCAAGCTCAAGAGACCTAGCTCTCTCTGCCTTTCCTCATCAGGGAGCTGTTCTACTTCCTTCCTCATCTTCATTGCTCTACACTGGACACTCTCGACCAGCTCTGCCCTTCTTGAACTGAGGGACACAGAACTGGACAAAGTACTCCAGATGCAGCCTCACTACTGCAGAGTAGAGGGGGAGAAGAACCTCCCTTGATCTGCTAACCACTTCCGTTCTGATCCCCCCCAGAATTCTGTTGGCCCTCTTGGCCACAAGAGCACACTGCTGGCTCAAGAGTCATCTTGCTGCCCACTAGGACTCCCAGGTCCCTTCTTCCTACGCTGCTGGTACTTGGGGCTGCAGTTAGAATTGTCTTTTCTGCTTGGGAAACTATAATTACCCTCCATAACATCTTTCTTCTCTCTCTTTCTTGTTGAATTGATCTGTCATAACTAAAGCTCGGTCTCAAATTTTGAACAAGCTGCAAATTTTTATGCTAATGTTTGTGTGATTTTAATACTGTTATTAATGTTGCCTTTCAAATGCATTCCTGGTTTGCTCACTGCTGACAAATATTGCACAAAATGTTCCTCAGAGTTATCTTTATTCATGGCTATTCAGAACTGTTGGAGATTATAGTCATCCTAGATTTGCAACAGAGCTGTTTATTCTGTATACGTGTGCTCCAAATCAAGACATCCCTGAACATCTCCCTGGTTATTTTTAGACTTCCACTTCATTATCACTGCAAAATGGTATCAGAAACACAATTCCATTCAGATCACAGAATCATAGAATCATTAGGGATCGGAAGGGACCTCGAAAGATCATCCAGTCCAATCCCCCTGCCACAGCAGGATCACCCAGACCAAGTCACACAGAAACACATCCAAGAGGGACTGCAACATCTCCAAAGAAAGGGTTGAGCATATCAGAAAGGTACCACCAGTGTTTACACTTCTCTTAATTGTATTTAAATGTTGTTTGATGTTGATGGGTCAAAAAGTTTTCAGTTTAGCCATTATTTAAAGCATATGCAACATCCTGCTTTAAGACAGGAGGTGATTCTATTAAATTCACCTGAATTCCACTCTCAAAAACCACAATTCTGTTTAGATTTAAAAGCAGTCTTTGTATTTTAATTAAAAAGAAATGGGATTTTGTTTTCTGCAAGCACAACCCTTTAACCTCTCTGCCTTCCAATGTTCCAAGATCTGTGTTTGCTTTATTTATAAAAGAAGACCTTAAATTTGAGGTAAAGTCCTCTCAAGCCTCTTAGCTGAAGATCAAAAATCCAAGTTGAGTGGGAGGAAAAGGACAGTATTGAATAAAGGAAGAGATATAGCTTCCAGAGGCAGAGAATGCAAGACCTTTATCTATCCATTAAATTGTCGGTGTTCCTTTCTCTTTTATTTATTTTTCCATTGCAGATATTCTAGGTGTTTGAACTCTCAGTTTCAATGGAGTTTTGTCTTTTTTCTTTTTACTTCTACTTTTTTAAAAATGAAAAACTAAAACCCAACACTAGAAGCTGAACTCAACTGAGAGCCTGGAATAAGTTGCCCAGGGAGGTGGTTAGGGCCCCGTCCCTGGAGGTGTTTAAGGCCAGGCTGGATGAGGCTCTGGCCAGCCTGATCTAGGGTGGAGTGTCCCTGCCCATGGCAGGGAGGTTGGAACTGGATGATCCTGTGTTCCCTTGCAATCCTGACTGATTCTGTGGTTCTGTAACTTCTTCCCAGTGAGGGTGACGGGGCACCGGAGAAGGCTGTCCAGGTGGTTTGTGGAGTCTCCTTCTCTGGAGACATTTGAAACCCACCTGGATCTGGTCTGGGTGATCCTGCTGTGGCAGGGAGTTGGACTAAATGATCTTTCAAGGTCCCTTCCAATCCCTAGTAATTCTATGATTCTATGAACTGGAGAATTCTGGAAGGGGGAAGATAGTAAAGAGTTCATTAGAACATGAGAGTTTACATATTCTAAAACACAAATGGTTCATCTTGCATTCATCAGTCAGTTTGGAACCTCTCCCTAAAATGGGCAACCCTACAAGTTTGAACACTCTATTCTATTACTGCCGAATAGAAATGTATTCATGGTAATGGTGACTGTAATAAATCAATTACAATTATTCCTATTTTAATAAATATTTAAAATACAACTTCTAATTTCCTCAAAAGAGCATTATAGGTATTATTATTATTTTTTCAAAAAAGAAAGACAGTTTTGCTTTGGGCCACAATGAAACCAATCTAGTTTGCTTTGTTTTTCAAGTTGCCCTGCTGTGCCTTCCCCTTTGTCTCTTAACTGTTTATCCTGCCTTAGAAGTAACCTGCAAAGTGTTCTTCATGAGCTTTAGCGGTGCTTAGATAAGAAAGTGCTGTCTTTCGCTGATGTTCATACTTATCTTAAAATGCTACTAATCTCTCCTCACAGAGATGCTTTGTTAGCTCTGACTTTACATGCAAAGAACAAACACTTGACATAGAAAAACTCCAGATTGCACCAAAAACAAATTCACTTGCTTTTTCAGGGAGGGCACACTCAAATCGGTGCTGTTGGTACGGACTAGTCCAGATGCTTGATTGTATTTTCAGACAAAGCATAGGAATCCATCGGTTATAATAGAAGTAGATACCTTTAAATTGCAAAAGATATTCTTTTGGTATTGATATTATCCTTCTTCTAGTAATCATATATTGTTTAATTGGGAAAACAACTTAGGTAAAACTACTTAATGCATCTCCAGTGCCTTCTAAAAACACACAAGCAGTTACTCTTTATTCTGGCTCATAAACCTTTGGTCTCCTGCCTCAACGTTTGGGATCTGAACAGTGAATCGATCATCTGATCCTCCCACTTTGGTTTCAACAGATAAATGGAGGATCAATCAGCCCCATCATCTGAATCATTAAGGAAGATATTAAACAGGAGTGGATGCAAAGAGTACACTACTTATTAGCCGACTTGTTATTACACTTCACTGATCATCACCTTCCGGATGCAGACATTCATCCAGATTTCAGTCGACCTCACAGTCTGCTTATCCTTCCCATGCATTAACAGCTCATCTATTCAGGATAAGGCTTTTCATTTATTAAGTTGGTCAAATATAACTTCACCTTGGTGGACTCAGAATGAATACTTCTAATGATTTTCTCCTCAAGTTTCAAACATCAGATGCCATACTACCTTCAGAGCTTTTTGCCTCCTCAGTATAAGTATATAAGATGCACCCTTCTGCATGCCCTACATGCTTAAGGTCTTCCCCATACAGTGTTTTATCTTCAGCACTAATGAAAAGAGAGGTGATTTAGGGTTACCTCATAAAGCTGATGACAGACCCACTGCATTCACTCAATATGTGTTACCCCAGGCTCTGGAATCACTCTATTAAGCACATAGAGTATTATTCCTTGCTTAGTTAATACAGCAGTCATAGGATCATAGGATCATAGGATGTTAGGGGTTGGAAGGGACCCAAGAGATCATCGAGTCCAACCCCCCTGCCGGAGCAGGACAAAAGTATATACAAACTCAATGTAATTCTGTTTTTGTGCTGTTTTGGCAGCTTCTCAAATGTTTTCTGGAGTTAAAATAAAAAAGTCATTCAAACGGGGCTGATATCTTCATGATGAAACTCTGTTGCTACAGCTAAGTCACAGAAAATATTGCCTGCTATATAGGTCCTATGCAGTTAGGATTTTTCTAGTGGCTTCCAGCTATACATAGAGCCAATGCAAGAGGAAGAACACTTACAAATAAATGTATATCTAAAATAATGAAATCAATGCCAATCCATGTTTAGGATTGGTTCCTCTATATATGGAAGAGGTAGCATCTTACTAAGAGACAATATATCCACTTAATGATAATCATAGATTCATTATGGATTGGAAGGGACAGCGAAAGATCATCCAGTCCAATTCCCCTGACACAGCAGGATCACCTAGACCAAAGCACACAGGAACACATCCAAGTGGATCTTGAACATTTCCACACTAGGAGAGACTTCAGAAACCCCCTGGGCAGCCTGTTCCAATACTCCGTTACCCTCTCTAGGAAGACGTTCCTGCTGATATTGATATGGAACCTTCTCTGTTCCACCTGACACCCATTGCCTCTTGTCCTATCACCAGATGACCTTGAGAAGAGCCTGGCTCCTTCCTCCTGACATCCACCCCTCACACATTTATAGACATTAATGAGGTCACGCCTCCACCTCCTCTTCTCCAAGCTCAAGAGACCCAGCTTTCCTCATCAGGGAGGTGTTCTACTTCATCATCTCTATGGGAACAACACAGTTCAAGATTAAGATTTATATTTAGATGCCTCCACATTGAGTGTCCAGATTTAAGTTAAATATCTAAACTTCTGCTATAAATATGGATCTACTATAACCGTCTGGAATCTTGTCTCATATCTACCAGCCTATTGAAAGTGTCTGAGATCCATCCTTATGGTATCTGAAACAGAAGCAGAACCCTAAGTTCAAGCAACAGAATTGGTTCTGTAATCAGACCAGTCAATGCAACTCAGGAAGAACTTATCTCATGCTAAATTACATAGCTAGAGTTTTAATGTACATGCATAGTGTAATTTTAGACTCTTCAGGGTGTTTGATGTATCCACAGAATTACAAAATATGTTCTGGGCTATCTAGGGAGTTCATGACTTTATGGAGTGGGAGCTGGAAGAAGAGTTAAAAGTCCAAGGCATCTAAGGTGTACAAGAAAGACACTGAGGTGCTGGAGCACATCCAGAGGTTCACAAGGTTGATGAAGGGTCTGGAACACAAGCTTTATGAAGAGCAAATAAGAGTCAGAAGAAAAGGAGGCTGAGGGAACACCATACTGTTCTCTATTGCAGCCTGAATGGAGGTTGGATAGAGGTGTGTGTTGATCTGTTCTTGCAAGAAACAAGTGATAGAACAAGAGGGAATGGCCTCAGGTTTCACCAGAGGAAGTTCAAGCTAGACATTAGGAGCAACTTCTTCACTGACAGGGCCATCAGGCTGCCCAGGGAGGTGGTTTTATTGCCTTCCTTGGAGGTACTTAAAAATCTTGTAAATATGGAGCTTACAGACATGGTTTAACAGTCAGCTTGGTACACTTAGGTTAATAGTTGTACTCAATGATCTTAAAATGATCTTTTCCAATCAAAACAGTTCTGCGATTCTATGAAGCAGTGCTCAATGCTTCTCTGAGTGCAGTTAGACAGAACCATACAGAGATCTTCACTCTTTTTAGATAGTTGAATGGCAACAGTGAAGGAAGAAATAAATGACACCATTAAGTGAAAACACAATGGGTTTTTTCTCAAAACACAGGCACCAGAATTCATACAATCATAGAGTAAATAGGGATGGGAAGGGACCTCGCAAAATCATCCAGTCCAATCCCCCTGCCACAGCAGGATCACCTAGACCAAGTTGCACAGGAACAAATCCAGGCAGGTCTTGAACATCTCCAGAGAAAAAGACTCCTCAGAAGCACAGAATCTCTTTGTAAGAGAACTGTAGGTTAATCAACTCCAGCCACTAACATAGCACAGACTGATAACGATTACAACAGCTTCCTTCTATGTGTCCTTTAAATACCTCCAGGGGTGGTGACTCAACCACTTCCAGGACCAGACCATTACAATGTCAAAAGACACTTTCAGTGAAGAAATTCTCCTTAAATACCCAAACTAACCCCCCCTTGGCACAACTTCCAGCCATTTTCTCTAATCTTATCACTTGCCACCAGGGAGAAGAGGCTGCCTCCCTCCTCACTCCAACTTCCTTTCAGGTAACTGTAGGGAGCTATAAGATCTCCCTTCAGCCTCCTTTTCTCTAGGATGGAGATAGTGTCAGTGACACCTAGTTGTTTCAATTCTCAGTGTGTATGCCCTTTACTACTTCTAGCCATGTGTGAAGACAAAAATATAATCTTTCCAGAGCACAGGAATGATTGTGATCTCTAGAGCATTTGTCCACCCTACATCTTCCTTCATCGTGCAGCCTTTTTCACTTGTTCTTCTATACAAGTCAGCACAAAGCTAGAGCCCCAGTGAAGAGAGTTTTATAAACACTTACAAGGTGGCATATGTGATCTACAGAAACCTCATCATTTCCTTTCATCAGCTTCTGCTAGCACGTTGGTTTATGCAGGGGAGAAAGCTTATTAATACGGATATACAAGCATATGAGACAAGAAAATAAATGAGTATTTACAATCGGGGGCGGGAAGTGGTACAGTCCTTGCTAATTGCCTATGATTGAAGTTTAACAAGCCATTCCAATGCCTTGTCAGTTGAGCTCTCGGATTTGAGTGGCTGCTCATTTTACACGACGGACTGATGCTTCAAATGCAGCAGCATTGCTTGAAAACTTATAATATTTGTTATTGGGATATAACTGCAACATTGGCAGATGAGCTATTAAGAAGCACGCTGAATGCAAGGGCTGATTGTAGTTATTTTAGCATTTAAAGAACATAATGCAAATGCTCAGCCAGCCCTTTAAGTGCCCAGAGTGAAAAAAAGGATGTGGACTAAAACTTGTTGTCTCTGAAGTAATGTTCTCTTCTATTAAGCCTGTGATTCAGTGAGTGAGAACACAAACGATACCACCAAGTAAAGGGAAAAGACATATTTCGTTTCACCCAACCTCACAGGCTGTAAGGTCTTTCTGAGTCAGCATGAGAGACCTATTTCTGTTGTCCCACTGTCTATTGTAAGTTTATGGGATCTCACATTAGGCATCCTTAGCAAGAGAAAGGGCTTCAGCTTAGTGACATATAGCAACGTTATTCAGAAATAGCTTACTATTCCAGTCAAAATTTAAACAGCAGTTCTTCTAACTGCATTCAGCCAGTCACGATGCAGAACATACCACTGATACAGTTTGTAACTGCTGTGGATAAAACCCCTACAAATTAATAGGATCAATCCTCTCTGAATGCAGTTTTGAAGGTTTGGGTTTATAGATTATGGATGACTCTGCCAATGTTAAGAAGCAAAAGGATTCTAGGCAGATTCCCCTGTGCTGTAATGATGAGAATTGTTACCAGGGTAATAGCTAACACCTGAAATACTGTCTTCGTGTATTCCAGAATTGGAGTTCTTCTTTCTGTTTCACATGAAAGACTCATTGCCGGTTCCAAGTCTCTTGTAGAATCCAGATCCATTTTTACTTCGTTTGATTTTTNAATAATAATAATAATAATAATTCTCCCATTGATCAATTCCTTCATTCAATACATGCATAGTAGGCAGCAGGGCAAATGTTTTGCACATATTGATAAAAGGTTGAAATTTTAAATTCTCTGCATTACAGTTTTGCTGAATTGTGTAGGATTTTGTCAAAATCACCTTAGAGTTTCATCCTGTCCTTGAAAATGACTGCAACTGCTTCTATCGTTAAGTCACCCTATTTCATCCATTGCAACTCTCATTGAAAACATGAGAGACAGCTAGGTTCATGGCAGATCTGTAAGGAATGGCCCTCAATCTCCCAGGATGTAGGTAAACCATTAATAACTACTTCTTCAAAGTAACTTTTACATGAGTGATTGCACCTTAACTGCAATCCCTTAGCTTGCTGATGTCAAGAACAGTGGTGACAAAAAGGCTTAACGAATGCGAGCCGTATCACACCTATGCTGCTTCTTTATTCAGAGGGCCTGGTAGCCTGTCAGAAAAATAAATTAGATTAGTTAGACATGATCAGTTCTTGACAAACTCATGCTGCCTTTTTTTTATCACCTTATTATCTCGTGGTACTTATAAATTGATTTCTTCATAATTTTTACAGGATCTTGACAAAAAATATGAGTTAGAGTAACGCTTCCAATACTCTTCTTTTTCTCTGACTTACTTTTTGAGCTTGGATACATTAGAACCCTACATGCCATAACTTCCTAGAAGTAGAAGTAATTTTCTAGGCATCTATCGAGTTTGTAAAATTGATTCCTTGCGTAATAAAATTAGCTTAAAGCTGCACAATGTGAATTTGCTCACTCTACTTTATAAAAAGACACGCTATTACAGGGTGCTCTTTCTGTATTCTGCTCCGTACTCCATAACTCTTGATAAAGTTTATTTCTCTGTGTATGTAGTTAAAACAAGGTTGGGGAAGATTTGTTTATTTGTTTGGTTTTTAAAGCAAAAATGTCACCATTTGTCTCAATGTTCCGATTCAATATTACCTCTATATCCTTGCCTATTTTGGGTCTTATTTCTAATTTCCTTCTCTTAAGGCTTTTCTGCAAACTTATTTTTCAATATCTCTAGTTTTCTTTTTCTTCATGCAAGTTGTTAATCATCTACGCTCGTTTCCAGTCTTCATTTATTTATCTAATATTTATTTTCATGTCCTTGAAGAATTGCAGAGCTGTATAGCTCTCTTTAATAAGCTCTCTGTCTTTCCATGCAGTGGGAAGCAGTGGGAAGTGTGCCATTAGACCCGCTTGGATGTGTTGCTGTGTGACTTGGTCTAGGTGATCCTGCTGTGACAGGGGGGTTGGACTAGATGATCTTTCAGGGTCCTTTCCAATCCTAATGATTCTATGATTCTGTGAATACAACTTGAAGTTTTCCAACTGCCAGTTCTCTCACATCCTTTCATACCTTAAATTCTTTGTGAAGCACCATGTCTCTTAGTTTCCTGTATTGGCAGTGATAGCTTTTTCTGTATTGTACTATCTTTCCTTTCCTTCTACTATTATAAGTTCTTTAAAAAGTTGATCATTATTCCCTTTTAACTACTTTCACTCATGCCAGACGTATAGAATCTCAGTCAGTATTTTTATATGTTTTAGAACAAATTCTAAAATATCCTTTTCCCTACCAGCCCTTTTGCTTTATAAAGTAAAAATATAGTTTGAGTAGAATACTGTACTAAGAAATCTGGAAGCTTTAGTGCTATCATTTGCAGCAGTACATTTGTTCCCTGCTCATTAGTATTTGCCTCAGCCTAAACTTGCGGATGAGAGTGGTTGAGATCAGTCAGGCACTGATATTCCTTGCCTTATCGCCACGTGTTACAACATCTTCTGCTCTGACAAGGGCAGTACACAGTGCCTTGCCAGTACCCACATGGAAAAAGAGCAATGAAACCTGTCAGGTGCTTGGGTAAGACTCCTACCCCTGTATGCAAGTCCACACTGTGTTTCTTGAAAGAAATCACTGTGGGTTAGTGAATATTTTTTCCTCATAAGAAATCTCCTTTCATAAAAAACTTTGTGTTCTCTCAGGGGAAAACGAGCTGTGAAGTTTCTTAGATTCAAGCAATCTTTTTTCCCCCTTCAATCTTGCTTTAACAATTGCCATGCAGCACATATTAGCAAAGGCACATAAATTCAGCACTGCGCTACCTCCGGTTTATTTCGGATCCACAAGCAGATGACACTTTTTCAGTTTCTATTTGTATTCACTGGAGATTTGGTGCAAGAAGGTCAGATTACCACAAGATAAAACTGATGCTTGCCATATGGTACCAAAATCTGATTAGAGAAGCTCAAAAGATTTGGCATCAGTGAACCTCAAATTGCATCACAAACCCCATTTGGATCCAAGCGCTGCCTCCTCACGCATCTTTAATAGGGGAGCGTAGTTAACATGTGAGCGAGCTAGTTTGCTGTGACATTTCCTAATGCTATGTTCCAAGAGAATAATTTTGTAAGTTCATATGGCGATCTCAATGAGTCAGCTCAGATTTGTACTTTAGGACAGTCTGCCTTAGAATGAACACATAGCTATTATCTCGCAGATGTCTGAGGCAAAATTTTTAAAAATTACAGATGCAACTGGAATGAGCAGGGAATCAATTATGAGCCACACAAGTTCTTTCAGTCTATGACTCTAATTATATTAATTATGAACAACTGCAAGATGCAAAAAAAAATGTCATTTCCAATAATCAAATATTTTTGGTGGGAAAAAAAGAAAGTTAAGTGTGTACGGGTTTTAAGCAGCTAATGATAATGGCAGAGCTCAAACACACACCTCAGTTGGTGACTACCACAGGAGTATTGTGTCCAGGTCTGGGCCCCTCACTTCAAGAAGGACACAGAGCTGCTAGGGGGTGTCCAGCGTAGAGCAATGAAGATGATGAAGGAAATAGAGCAGCTCCCTGATGAGGAAAAGCTGAGGGAGCTGGGTGTATTGAGCTTGGAGAAGAGGAGGCTGAGGGGTGACCTCATTCATGTCTATAAATCTGTGAGGGGTGGGTATCAGGACGATGCAGCCAGGCTCTTTTCAAGGTCATCTGGGGCAAGGGGTGCAAGCTGGAACAGAGGAATTCCATCTAAATATCAGAAGGAACTTCTTTCCAGGGAGGGTAACAGAGCATTGGAACAGGCTGCCCAGGGGGATTGTGGAGTCTCCTTCTCTGGAGTTATTCCAGATGTTAGGAAGCCCTTCTGCATGGAGAGGGTGATCAGCCCCTGAAATGGACTGCTCAGGGAGATTGTGGAGTCCTCATTCCTGGAGGTGTTTAAGGACAGACTGGACGTGGCATTTAGCACCATGGGTAGCTGATGGGGTGATGTTATGTCATAGATTGGACTTGATGATGTTAGAGGTCTTTTCCAGCCTCAGTAATTCTATGAGTCTGTAAATATTCTGGATCATACCTTCTTTTCATACCTGCTTTACAATCCCTGTCTTCAGAAAAAGAAAGCCAATTACACAACCAAAGGATGCAACAATTCGAAGCAGATTATGTAGTGACTTTAAATTGTTGCAGTTTATCCCCAAAACTCTTTTGAAGAATATACATTTTTATGATATCCATTTTGTTTCATTGAATGCAGAACAATGTGCCTGAACTTGTGTTATTCATATACATTGCATCTTATTCTACAGAGCTTACCAGAGAAAATCAGTGCATCTCTTTGCAAAATAATGCGTGGACTACAACTGGTAATCAAAGTAGAGATACTGCACACAATTGCAAGAGGAAGGAAAATCTATTAGCAATTGTGCTACTCAGGTGACTTTGCAAAGCTTATTTATGTATTCTAATCAAAGTAAAAGTTCCTTTCACTCAGGGTAGTTAGCACTAACACACTGAGAAAAAAACATTCTTTAAATCAAGAGCTAATAGTTGAGACAATTTGTGGGGTTCATAACTGCTTGGCACATACGAGGTCTTGCTTCTACAAAGTATAAAGTAATGAAAACAATGGAGAATTTTGGATATCATATCTGTCCTTAGTTACTTTCTGATCATCCTGTGGTGTAATTTAGCTGACTGAAAATAAATAATCCACTCAGAACTAAGAGAAAACATTTTTTATAGAAAAATATGCATATGGGCACTGTGTGCCTATAAATGAACATTTATACATGTACGTGTGTTTGGAAGTGCACACGTCATCATAGAATCATAGAATCATTAGGGATTGGAAGGGAACTCAAAAGATCATCGAGTCCAATCCCCCTGCCATAGCAGGATCACCTAGACCAAGT
>VZRI01003989.1:0-37472 GCA_013397515.1 Upupa epops | reverse complement strand
GACTTAGATTTCTTTCTCAGCAAATAACTTCATGACAGTTAAAATGCATTTAAAAAAAACCCCAAAACCCCAAAAAAGCTTTAAATATTTATATGTGTTTGTTTTGTCTGGGGTTTTAGTAGGATTTTCCCGGAGAGGTACCTAGGTCAGCAGAGCAATGGTACCCCAAATGAGCCACCAGCACTAGCCTGGGGTAGAGCTATGGTGCTCTGTTTTAAGGCTCTTTTTCTTACACTGACCCAAACACCAAGTCATTGGGCTGAGGGTGCACTAAAAGCTGTGACAGAACACAGCCAGGGCAGCAGACCCTGCTAACCAAAGAGCATCTGATGAAATGCTCAGCAATAAAATCTCAGGTCGAGGAGAAGGAAGAGAAGTCGTCTGTGGTTACAGTATTAAGTCTTTCCAGTTAACCATTCAGCACGCTGAGACAATGATTTCCAGCAAATAGCTAAACATCTCTCTGCTGATGGGAAGTATCAAATTAATTCCTTATTTTGTTTTTCTCATCTGTGCAACTTCTCCTATTAAACTGTTTTAATCTCAGCCCATGAGTTTACAGCTTTTCCTCTTCTATTCCTCACTCCATCCTGCGAATGATCAGGTAGATGCTTAGCTGCTCAGCCTACAACACAGAGGTATTGAAAATACTTAAGGAGACTGAAAATGTCTTTACAATTATTTCCTCCAGGAACCATACGTTACAGGGCACAGACCATCAACAAACTGAACATCATTAAGATATTTTAGTAATTAATTCATAATAATATCTTGTAAATGTTCTAATGCATACTCATAATTAATTTGTGAGAAATTCTTCTTGGAGAGAGACTGCTGAGGTATCTGCAAGGAGAGTGATCAATCTATTCCCAATTTAAACACTCTTAACGAACATGGCACACTGAGTAATAGCTGTGAAGATGCAGACAATAGGAGAGTAAATAATGTTTGGATGAGGAGGTGCATATCCCCACTGAACAAAGTTTTGCCACATCTCTGAATCATAGAATCCTTAGGGATCAGAAGGGACCTTGAAAGATCATCCAGTCCAATCCCCCTGTCACAGCAGGATCACCCAGACCAAGTTGCACAAGGACACATCCAGGTGGGTCTGGAACATCTCCAGAGAAGGAGATGATATAGATCAGAGCCCCCATGTCTTTCTAGGCATTGCTGCTTGCTTTCTGATACCCATACAGTTTAATACTACAGATTCTCACTCAAGAAGAAAACAGATACTAAATTCCACCATCATTAATCATTGTAAAACTATTTTGATGTCGTTGCTTAGCAGAGTCAAGATGGAGAAGAGCATAGCAACACTCAATTACATACAAAATATACTACTAACAGGTGGTGATACTTAAAAGTATAAAGGGACTCAAAAACATCTTGGTGCAGTACCTTCCTGAAACAAAGCCATATGGCTAACTGATAGTGTTCCCATCCGTTGAACATTAGGCAGCCCACTGACATAAAGGTATTATTTCTGGAACAGCAGTGTTCAAATAGGTCTCAGTTATCCAAGGAGAAATCTCTGATATCTTCTATCACCCATTTGACAGTGACTATACCGTATATACAAAGAGCGCTGTTATTTCACTCCTCCAATCTCAGAAAGAAGATGGCTACAGAAACGTAGTTCTACATAAAAAACAAGAAGTAAAATGACATCTAAAATATCTTAAATTCTCAAGATCACATCTCTTGATTTTAAAATTCAGCATCTTGCATTCAGATGTAGAAAAAACATTCCAAGGTCCCTTCCAATCCCTAATGATTCTATGATTCTATGATTCCAACCTTCTCATTATTTTTAATATTAAAACAAAGCTTTAAAAGGAGGTGTTGGGATTTTGGAACCATGTTTGAATTACTGGAGTTAGAATGACTTGTTTCTCAAATTAAATTTGACAGGAAATTATTCCATAGGAATGACAAGCACTGTAATTACTTCTCCAGTCTTGAAAAAAAACCCACAAGCAAGTAACACGCTAGTTCATTTTAAAGAAGATATTAGACAAGATTTAATTACAATCACCAAAACAGCTATGTTAAATTTAACACTTGGAATATTCAGGAAGCCATGTGCAGCTATTGTGGTAGATATGCTAAGCATCAGCAGTCACACTGAAATGTATTAGCGATCAGCAGATCAGGACATGATCTCAACGGTTAATAGTTTAGTAGGTAAATTACCCTCAATAGTAGGGAGTAATTTACTCACTCCAAAAGTTATATATTCTTAATATCATCACTAATACAAATGAATTTAATTGCCCTGCTAAGAATCACACATCACTGAGGGTGGAAAAGACCTCTGAGATCATCAAGCCCAATTTGCTTAATCTGCAAATGAACTTACTCCATCCTACCTCCTGCCAAGATGCTGAAGTGTGAGGGGCCAGTTGTTGCATCAAGTGGCTACTATTGAAGCTTAAAAGAGACAAGAGAAAGGTCCTGTATTTGTCCATAGACAGCTAGTATCCACCCTTTCAACTAGACTGATGAATACATCTAGGTCTATTCCTGCCTATGTACTTTGTTGATACAGGAGTCTTCACCACTTCAATCAGCAAGATCACTTTACAGACATTTGTCATACAGAACTATATAGTAGATCTGCATGTTATATCATTACATTATATACTGCAGTGAATTTTGTATAAACATCTTCCCTGTTGTGGTTTTTGAAAGATAATCTTCCATGGGTGCATCTGATCTAGTGATAGGACAAGTGGCAATGGGTGCAAGTTGGAACAGAGCAGGTTCCCTATCAATCTCAGCAGGAACTTCTTCCCTGTGAGGGTAATGGAGCATCGGAACAGGTTGCCCAGTGTGGGTTGTGGAGTCTCCTGCTCTGAAGATATTCCAGACCCTCCTGGCTGTGTTCCTGTGTGACTTGGTCTGGATGATCCTGCTGTGGCAGGGGGATTGGACTGGATGATCTTTCAAGGTCTCTTCTGATTCCTAATGTTTCTATGATTCTATACTACTAACTTCTGCTTTCTATGATGATAGACTGGATAAAGATAAATCATTCCAGAGACCCTGCCTATCATCCTGATCAACCAAGTTAAGCTGATCTGAAATGTAGAATAAATATTATGATTACGGTTGTTGCTAGAAGTACTGACTGAGATCCTATTTATGCAAATAACTGCTATATATTAATTGATCAATTAATACATTAATAGTAATAAATTACATGTTAATATTGGAATAAAAATATTTGTAAACACATAGATTAATCAAATCCTGAACTTGAGTGTTCTTATAGACTTTACTTGCAAATACCTCTCTACAGAGCTACATGCTCTCCCAGCACTACGTGCAGGCTAAGCCATGATGCAAAGTGCTATAAAGAGTAACAATAGAGAGTAAAGAAGATTGGAAGTGTTGTAAGTTAAACTGTTTTCTTCAGATGCAGAAGAGAATATAAATCAGGATAGAATTTGTCATGGAAATTGTTGAAAAGGCCAAGTGTGAAAAATGTGAGCATGTTAACTGCTCCTATAAAAGGCTTTTCTATCACAATCAGGCAAAATAAGTGGACTGCATGGCTGATATCTCAATGAACTCAAATTGGTCTCATCCGATTGCTTGTTTAATTCTCAGACATGGCAAGCAGTTTAAAAGCAAATTAACATTGTGTCATTTCTGTTTCACAAATCTCGAGTCAGGCAAATTGCCCTTCAGGTGTGTCCTGAGTAACACGTTGGCTGATTCACTTCCAAAGGAAATGAGTGACCTACGCTGCTTGAGAAAATTATTTACAATATGACGAAGTCTTTTCAGAGAGACACTGATTTGAAAACCAAAATGAGCTGTTACAATCATTGTCTTTACCCACATCCCAGAGAATTAGAACGTGTCTCTATTCATTTACAGCCTCGGTATTAAAAAAATTCATTTCTAAAAAAAAAAAAGACCATTTCCTTTTTTACAGATCAAGCAGTTACTCAAATTCACAGTTTTTTTCAGGGTTTAATCTCTTGACTTGTTTTACACTCCTTCTTTGCTTAATTCATTACATGAGAGTAATGTATCACAGTACCACAGTGATGATGAGGCTGGAAAAGACCTTAAAGATCATCCAGTCCAACCTAAAACCAACCAAGTAACCCTAACACCTGACATCTAGCTCATAATGTATAATACTCTGTCATGTGGTAAAGGGTGCGATACCAGCAAGGGGGACAGCATACACCAGTAGAGCAACATGAGCTAGACAGTTTCTCCTTCACCTGTGACTACACAACTGGACGCTTTTTGCCACGCTTCCTTTGCAGCAAGGTAAACCCCAGTGCCATGGGCAACACCTGGGTAACCTTAACTACAGCACAGTAGTATGATGCAATTCCAGGTGGATTCTTCTTTAAAGAAAGATAGGCATCTGAGTGGGATTGATTGCCTGAGTGGGACTGATTGCCTTTCTGGGTGCTTGTCTTCCCTCTGTTGATGATAAAGGGAATTACAACACCTATAGTTACTATTAGTTTTTATATTAAAAGGGGAAGAAAATTCCCCCTGATAAAAGTGGTGTCCAGTGACCAGCAGTGTCCCCCAGGGATCAGTAGTGGGCCCCTTCAACACTTTTATGGGGATCGAATCTTCCCTTTGAAAATTCACAGATGACACCTAGTTAAGAGGGACTGCTGATCTGTTGGAGGGAAGATGCTGCAGAGACAAGCTGGTCAATGGGCAGAGGCCAACAAGATGAGGTTTAACAGGGCCAAGTGCAGTGTCCTATCACCAGACACCTTGAAAAGAGCCTGGCTCCATCCTCCTGACACCCACCCCTCACAGATTATTAGACATGAATAAGGTCACCCCTCAGCCTCCTCTTCTCCAAGCTCAAGAGACCCAGCTCCCTCAGCTCTTCCTCATAAGGGAGGTGCCCTACTGGATGCTGCTTCCTTCCATAAAAACTTAATTGATTTATGCAACACGAGGAAACTCTACAGTACACTTTTTAAAGTAAAAAATTATAAATCAATGTGCTTCTCCTATTGTCTGCTATAAGGTCACTTTGACTTTCTCATTATAGCAAGAAGGTGGTTAACTTAATGGCTCTGAAAATGAGTAAGTTTATTATAATAGCAGTGTAAGACCTGTGGGATTAAAGTTGTAATTATACCATGTAAAATACTTTTAGGAAACAATTTGCAGACTATTTTTTAACACTAGAAGCATAACATCGTATTCTATTTCTTATTAGAAGCTCCTCAATTGAAAATGTTTAATTTAAGGTAAATGTGTACAGGTAGTATTTCTGATTTCATATTGTAAGGGCCTTTGGTAGGATATTGCAGCATCCAACGAAGCACTCTTATCGCTAGAGTTGTCAAGGATGCTAGTGCAACGTTACCAGCAATCTGCTGAGTAAAAAGATTACACACAGCTGAGTCCTGACAGAAGATAAACCAGTTGAAATTATTGACTATGGCTTCTGGTTGTGGCCCCTGGCAACACTCTGTATATTTTTAAAATGTACCCATCAGCTGTACAGCATCCTGTTTGGTTTTACATACAATCACAATAACTAGTGCTAACCCAAGTGTTTAACATCATGCCAGGATGCTTGGCTGCTCGGAGGCACGACAGTAGACTTTATAAGTGCTTAATTCAGTGTCTTCTGATACCTGACCAGCTGCTGCTTGCTGCTGCTTGTACAGTCATTGGTTTGTTACTTCACTGTTAATTTATATTTTAAATATAGTTACCTAGCTTCATTAGGAAAGATGTAAACACATTAGACTAAACTTAGACTTTAGCACTTCTATTATCTCCTATATTTCTGTTACTGAATATAAAAACTGTGATTTTTCTATTACAGGAGTTACAGCACTGGGAACAATTATAAATAATAACAATTATAAATTATTTTTATAATTGATTTAATAAATAATTATCAAATATTCATTTCATACATTTTAAAAAAATGGATCAACACTGTGCCCTTGGGGTTAAGAAAGCCGATAGGACATTGGGATGGATCAGGAGAAGTGAGTCTAGGTGATCAAGGAAAGTTGTTCTACCCCTTTATTCTGCTTTAGTGAGGCTGCACCTGGAGTACTGTGTCCAGTTCTGGTCTCCCCAGTTCAGGAAGGGTAGAGAATTAATTGATAAGAGGTCAATGCGGAGCTACAAGGGTGATTAGGGGTCTGGAACCACTGCCTCGTGAAGGGAGATTGAGACAATGGGACTTTTTACTTTGGACAAAAGGCGGCTACAAGGAGATTTAATTACTGTCTATAAATCCATGAGGGCTGGGGGTCAAGAAGAAAGGAAGAGCCTCTTCTCAATTGCATCAGGCAAGACAAGGGGTAATGGGTTTAAGCTTGAACACAGGAAATTTCACCTCAAAATGAGGAGAAGTTTCTTTACAGTAAGGGTTATTAAATATTGGAACAGGGAGGTTGTGGAGTCCCCTTCCCTGGGGATGTTTCAGACCAGTCTGGGTGAGGTTTTGTGTCGTTGATTTAGGCTTTCAGGTGGTTATGCTTTTCAGTAGCTGTATCCTGCTTGAGGAGGACGGTTGGATCCAATGGCTTTTGAAGGCCCCTTCCAACCCTAATAAACTGTGTAAACTGTGTAAAATAAGTATGAGCTAAGTTCATGGAGAGGCTATATTTCATTCATGGATTGTAATGTGGTATTTGATTATAGAAGGAAATATAGATGAATTCCCCATGAGAAGGTCCAGGAATCCAAACCAATGGATCATGATATCGGGAAAAATTAATTAGAATCTACCAGCTATGTGTCTGTTCTGCAGTTAAAAAAGACAGAAGACTGGCTGTAAAAGCAATATATGTGTATCATAAATTCATATTACACTGAGATGATAATAATAAATAATTACTTTCTAACGCAGCTACATCCAGTAGCATGGCAAGCAGGAGAGAGCTATAGTTCATTATTAGATAAAACTGCCATGAGGACCAGCACTGATATTATGCCTTTGTAGAACAAGGCATACATTTGTAAACATCCCAGCTTTGAACAAGCTCAAAGGAAATGAATGCAGGAAAACAAAAATATTTCCAGTGATTGCCCTAGAAAATCATGCTTATTTTCCTTTTTAGCTAGAAAGCTTCAATCTGGGAATGAATATATCCCAGGAAACAAAGACCCAAAGTATCATATAATAATATACCATATGCTACAATTGATGAGGTAAATATTTAATGTCTGTATAAATCATAGAATCCTAGAATCATCAGAGATCGAAAGGGACCTTGAAAGATCATCTAGTCCAATCCCCCTGCCACAGCAGGATCACCTAGAAAAAGATACACAGGAACACATCCAGACGGGTCTTGAACATCTCCAGAGAAGGAGATTCCACAACCCACCTGGGCAGCCTGTTCCAATGCTCCGTTACCCTCACTGGGAAGAAATTCATTCTGATATTAATATGGAACCTCCTCCGTTCCAGCTTGCACCCATTGCAAGGCTCTTCTCAAGGGCATCTAGTAATAGGACAAGGGTAATGGGTGCCAGCTGGAACAGAGGAGGTTCCCTATCAATATCAGAAGCAACTTCTTGTGGAGTCTCATAGACTCATTAGGGATCAGCAGGGACCTCGAAAGATCATCCAGTCCAATCCCCCTGCCACAGCAGGATCACCTAGACCAACTCACACACGGACACAGTCAGGTGGGTCTAGAACATCTCTAGAGAAGGAGACTCCACTACTCCCACGGGCATCCTGTTCCAACATTGTGTTACCAATGCTCCAGTCATGGGAGGTATCCCACCACATCTTTGTGAAGCCAATAACATCATAGCCTCGTAGCATGCACACTGCTGTAACTCTCCTTGTTTGTTCCCAGTGCTGTGCATTTTCATGCTAACTGGCATTCCATTATCTTACAGGTCAGGTGCTTTCTCACTGGAGTGTGATAATGGGTTATGTATTTACTTTAGTCTGAGAAAATAAATTACATTTACAAAAATAACAAACTATGGTGATGTCTTCTGGCTTATCTAGCAATTCAGAAGTTTTAAAATACTGAGTAACACAACAGGATATTGTGCTACACATCTATTTTATTTTATGTCATGCTTTGAGATTATAGAAATGGTATATTAATGCCTGTTCTTAACTATTACATCTTCTTACCTTTCTCTTCTTTTTTTCTCCTAAGTACCAGCTGGAAAGTCATTACCAAGTGCACAGAAGATTTCAGCTTCCATCTGGCGCTTCCTGCATGTATTGTTAATCCACCCTATAAAGTTGTGTCCCTATAAATCTACCTTATAAACTACTCTTTAAAGAAAAGCTTCTTTATCCTCTCCATGCAGAGACAGTCCACACTGTCGCATTAACTGTTTTAACAGTCACTCTCAAATAACTAGTGAACATCTCTAATTATTTAATGGTTATTTAATGGTTGTTTTTCAATTCGATGTCTAACTGGCAGAATTCAGTTGAACACTCTTTTGTTGTAGTGCAAAGAAATACATTTAAATTGATTGTTCAGCTAACTCCCCACAACTAGTTAAAACAGAATAACTTCATTTTCTCTCCGAGCCATTTGGCTTTGACCTTATCCCCTCTTAACACTATAAATATTGCTCCTAAATTAAGCAGTGCTAAGTGTTAGGCTTTGCTGACTGTCAGTGGTGATGCAGGCTGTAATAGGTGATAGGGTAGCCAAACCCCATAACATTTTACCTGACTTTACATTTGCAGAAAACAAACAAACAAACAACCTCAGCATAAAGTCACCCGGGTTCAACAATAGCGACTGGAAAAGGGATTAATTAGCATTCATTACTGTGCATAACTGGAAGATCTTAAGAAGAGGTGAAAAGGATAAATAACTGAAAGAATAAATAACTGAAAAGGATAAACTTTAATACCTGGAAACTCTGGGAAAGGCTAATGAGGGTCTGTTACTAATTCAGCAATGCAACGTGAATCTCAGCATTAATACTAAAAAGTTCAGATACCACTGCATAATCTCTGACAGAAACCATCCATTACTGCTCATAAAAACCTCTATGCATCTCAAAATTATATTAATGTCCATTATGTTATATTTCTATTAAAGGATTGAAGAAAGAAAGATCATTGGCAAAACCCTAATGATAAAGCAAAATATATATATTAATGAATACAACAAATATTGAATTATACATGTTTTTCTAAGCGTGATATAATGTTAGTCTGAGAATTTTAATGTCTTCAAATAAAATACTTTATATTACTTGTTTAGAACCAGGAGAGAAGACAATTCTCCTGTCAGTAAGAAATGGGTGTGTCAGAAAAACCTTATCCTTTATTCGTGATAATAGTCTTTTACCTATTTCTTCATCTTTCTGTTAGAATAGGTAGAGGAGATCCAAATCAACTGTTTACTACTACTATCATAGAATCATAGATTCATTAGGAATCGGAAAGGACCTCAAAAGATCATCCAGTTCAATCCCCCTGCCACGGCAGGATCACAGCAGGATCACAGTAGGAAAGGCTGAGGGAGCTGGGTCTCTTGAGCTTGGAGAANATCCTGCTGTGGCAGAGGGATTGGACTGGATGATCTTTCCAATCCCTGATGATTCTATGAATGTTTTTCTTTGAGAGGTATACGAGAAAATGAATATTTTGTTTTCCTGACCTTCACATGAGAAAAAATATTCTACAAATACAGAAAAGACAGACAAACTGTGAATGCAATTACTGTCCATTTCGATGAACACAGATGACAGAATTTAGAGATGAGGTGATGAACTGCTATATTTCACGGGTGATGTTTTAATAATAAAATGACACTTGTATTCATTTATTTCTAAATTCAAATGTTAAATCCATTTTTTACTACTTATAACAATATTTCATAGTAAATTTACATAATCACAGGTAACTAAAAGTCACTGGCAGTATTGCGTATTTATTCTGAATGTAGATCACACAATCACAGAATTTTTGAGGTCAGAAGGGACCTCTGGATTTCATCCCATCCAATATCCCTATTTCACGTGGACACCTAGAGTTGAGTGCCCAAGATCATGGCAAAACAGTTTCTGAATACCTCCAGGGTGGCAAGAATCTACACCTTCCTTGGACAATCTGTGCCTGTGAGCAGTCACCTTCACAGCAAACAAGGGGTTCCCAGTGTTCATACAGAACTTTATGCATTTCACTTTGAGTCTGTTGCCTCTGGTCCTGTTACTGGACATCACCCAGAATTCTCTGACTCTGTTATCATTAAAACTTCCTTTCAGGTATTCATCAACACAGGAGAGGTCTCTCTGAATCTTGCATTTTTCAGATTGATCTCTCCCATCCTTCTCATATTTTCTTCATATATGAATGTTCTTTCCTGCTTAACATCCATGTGCCTTTCATTGCACTATCTTCAATATGTCTGTGTCTCTCTTGCGCTGACGATCCCATAAGTGGATGCTGGACTCCAGGTGCAGAATGAAGGAGAAGAATCTTTAGCCTCAATCTTCTGGACATACTTTGCCTGATGCAGTCCATCCTATCTGCATATTTTCAGCAAGGGCACATTTCTGGTTTCTATTCAAGCTGGTGTCCACCAGGACCTCCAGGCCCCTTTCTGCCAAACTGCCTTCCAGCTGGACACCCTCCAGCATACATTCATGCATGGGGTTGTTTCATTCCAGCTGCAGGCTGTCTGCACTTCCCTTGTTGAACTCCAAGAACTTCCTGTCAACTAAAAACTCCAACTTGTCAAGATCCTTCTGGACAGCATCATGACCCTTTGGCATATCGGTTAGTTCCATGCATCCAGCAAACTTGCTAAGAGGCCAATATCTGGACTGTTAAAGAAGGTATTAAATAGGACTGGACCCATGAGTTATCCTGCTAGTTACTAGACTTCAGCTAAACCTTATGCTATTGATTATACATCAACAAACTAATCTGTTTGAAGAGTTCGTTCTCATTTCAAGAGATAGCATCTTTCCAACCCAAAGCAACATCTATGATTCTTGTCTATGAGAATTTTATGAGACACAGTGTCAAAGGCCTTTGTGAAGTCAGATAGACAATAAACAGTTCTCTACCCTCATCTACCAGGCCACTCACTTCATGATAGAAGTTGATCAAGTATGACTTCCCCTTCTGAATACTCCTAATTACTTTCTTGTCCTTTACGTGCCTGTGCTCAATCTAATCTGCACAAGGTCTGTTGAAGAGAATAAAAGGACCCCAATTAACTTAAAAAAGTTAATAACACCAGATCATCAAGGGAAAATTGTGAACGTAATATGATTTTGCATGTGTGGTAACTGGATAGCAAGCAATATCAGGCATCTCTCAAATGCATGAGAGATTAGGGCTATCACTAGGGACATTCATATTTCATAGTAATGAAGTCGATGATTTCTTAGCTGGGCCTCTCTTGGTTCTTTTTACTTTCCAAAGGCTCCTTGTAACAGCAGCCCCCTCAAAACAGACAGCAGCAGCTACCCAAAACCATGGGTTTATTGCAATCTGAGCTGCCCAGCTCTCTTGACAGAATGCAAGTTCAGATGTCAATCAGGAATATATTACTGCGAGACTAATTCCTAAACTCTAAGGAATGATCTTTAAGAAAGATGATTCAAAGTGTGCACATACTTACTCATAGAAGGAAACATCTCCTCCCACTCAAAACTACCCAAAACCAAGGGTTCACTCACCCAAAAGGTGGTGAGGATTCAATCAACAATGTCTATAAGAAATAATCACAACAAGGGTGGTTAGCAGATAGAGAGTTCTTCCCCTCTACCCTGTACTAGTGAGACTGCATCTGGAGTATTGTGTCCACTTCTGGGCCCCTCAGTTCCAGAAGGACACAGAGCTGCTGGAGGGTGTCCAGCGTAGAGCAACGAAGATGATGAAGGAAGTAGAACAGCTCCTTTATGAGGAAAGGCTGAGGGAGATGGGTCTCTTGAGCTTGGAGTGTGGTGATCTCATTCATGTGTATAAATATGAGAAGCCAGGCTCTTCTCAAGGTCATCTAGTGATAGGACAAGGGGCAGTGGGTGCCAGCTGGAACAGAGGAGGTTCCATACAAATATCAGAAGGAACTTCTTCTCTGTGAGGGTAATGGAGCATTAGAACAGGCTGCCCAGGGGAGTTGTGGAGTTGTCTTCTTTGAAGACGTTCCAGACCGGCCTGGATGTGTCCCTGTGTGACTTGGTCTGGGTGATCCTGCTGTGGCAAGGGGATTGGACTGGATGATCTTTTGAGGTCCCTTCTGATCCCTAATGATTCTATGATTCAATCTCTCACTAATGGTCAGGAAGCTTATGAAAATTATTGTGGTTGAAGCTTCTAGCACTTCCACAGTAATTCTGCACTTCAAAGAAAGTAAAGGGGCAGATGCTACACTGGCTTAGTAAATCCATAGTCACAACCTATGTCTGCAACCTGAAACCAGTATTTTGAGTCTTTGATGTTGTACTATTAGTGTATATTACACCACCAACATAAAGCTTTTAATTCAATAACAGAGACAGCTCTGCCATCATCTCTCAAATATTTCATGACATATCTTCTGAGAATAGATAGCACCTTTAAAAAGAAATACCAAAAAGCTTTCTCTGGACAGATATAATAACTACACGCTGGAAAGGCAAGCACCAGGGGTGAATAAGAAATGCTATATGAAAAAGCCTAAGTTTTCCACTCATAACATTTTGTCTAATGAAGGATATTATCTTGCTGTACAAACCTTGTCTCACATCCTTCAGCTGTCTTGCTTACAGCAGTATATGCGTTTGAGGGAGCAGATCATAGCAGCTAGGATGTGAATATTTTATGGATTTAAGGCCAGAATTCATGTCCTGTTTTGTAAATATGTTTCCAGGCCTTTTAGCACTATCTGGATGCTGGAAATCCTGACTTAGTTATATGATATAAATTCTCAAAGCCGCCTCGGGAGATTTTGAAATTCATTGTAATTACTTACACTGCTAGGAGATGGAGAGCTTGGTAATAAAATGGTCTCATCTGATGCAAAATGTTTAAAAACTAAGTCAGGCATCCAGCTCAAATGTTTGATGGCTGTCAAGCTAAGCTCATCAGGTGAATCCTAGAATAATTTGGGATGGGAAGGATCTTCAACAGTCGTCCTGTCTGCTGCCTTTGCAATGAGCATGGACATTTTTAGCTAGATGAGGTGGCTTGGATTGCCATCCAACATGCCCGTGAATGCTTCCAGGATGAGGGCATATACCACTTCTTCAGGCAACCTGTGCCAGTGTCTCACCACTCTCATTGTAAAAGCTGTTTTCCTTATATCTAGAAAAATCTACCTTCTTTTAGATGAGAAACATTATCACTTGTTGTAATATAGCTTCTCTTCCTAAAAAGATAGTCCCCAATTTTCTTACAAGCCACATTTAAGTACTGAAAGGTCACCATAAGGTCTGTCTGAATCCTCTCTAGGCTGAGTAATCCCACCTCTCTCAGCCTGTTCTCAGAACAGAGGTCTTCCATCTCTCTGATCATTTTTGTGGCCATCTTCAGACCTCTTCAACAGGTTCATGTCTTTCTTGTGCTGAGGGCTCCAGGTGCTGAAACCCATGGCTATTAGGGGAGAATCAAGCCTCTGTAGCATTGTTTGTGTCACACCTCAAAAGCTAAGTTGACAAATGAGTCTGTTTAATTGAAGTCAGAGCTAGATGACTGGATATTTTTAACCATATTTCTGGATTAAATGAACTTATTCTACGTCTATGCATACTTACAGAGGCATTATGAGTTCCGTGGGATCATGCCAAACTTCATCTCTGAGGATACACAGAGAAAACATTAGAAGCAGAAGAACTAAGAAAGGACTTAATTCACCAACTGTTATACAGGGTTTTGCAGCTATGCTTCTTTTTCTTCGTTATCCTAGACATTAAAGAAAACACTTGTGTCCATGCAACCACTGTTTTTTGGTCATTTAGATATGTCATCATAGGGTTTTTTACATTGATGGGGCAATATTTAAAGACAGGATAAAGGAGTGGATATTCACCTTTATTTCTTATGTCCCAAACTAACACACCTGAGCTTAAGGTTGCAGGCATTCAGCTGGAAACTATTATGATAAAGATTGGTTTAGCTGGTATGTATGTGCTCCCATCCTAAAGCAAAGCTCTTCAATTCGTTAAGAAGCTCAAACTGTGAAATGCATTAAACATAGACACCTTTTTTTTCTCATGTGAAATCAATGGAAGCATCCAGGTGCCAGCCATGCATTAATATTACTACCCCCTATTTTATAGGTTTGATCTGTAGTAAAGCTTGCATGGGGACACCTAAGTGAAAGAGTTAGTTCTCAGTACCTTATAAAGCATTGTTTGATGCACACCAGCTTTCCTTTCTCTTTCTGTGTTGCCTTCTCCTTTCTTTTCCTTCATTTTATGTGCTGTGTCGGTATTCCAGTCACCTTGCAATGATACTTCTTAGAATCACAGAATCATTAGGGATTGAAAGGACCTTGAAAGGTCATCTAGTACAATCCCCCTGCACAGGAACACATCCAGGAGGGTCTTAAATGGCTCCGGTGAAGGAGACTCCACAACCCCCCTGGGCAGCCTGTTCCAGTGCTCCGGTACCTTCACTGGGAAGAAGGTCCTGCTGAGATTGATACGGAACCTCCTCTGTTCCAGCTGGCACCCACTGCCCCTTGTCCTATCACTAGGGGACCTTGAGCAGAGCCTGGCTCCATCCTGCTGATACCCACCCCTCACAGATTTATAGACATGAATCAGGTTACTCCTCAGCCTCCTCCTCTTCTGCAAGCTCAAGAGACCAGCTCCCTCAGCCTTATCAACATCTTTCTGTGCCCAAAAACTCAGGCCACACTTTTCCATTTAAAATTTTCTTCTTCCACTCCAGAATGATCTTTCCACTATCTGAGAGAGGTGAAAGTACCTTTGAGCAAAGTAAATCATCTTGATCAAGAAGGAAAGTTTGGAAGTCAACCTTCTAGAAGTATGTGATAGAGCAGGACCATGACTTTGGTTCCTGGAGCAGTTCCTTATGAGGAGAAGAAGTTTTGGAGAAGAAGTCTGTTGGAGGTGTGGGGGTGTTTCACACATTATAGAGGACCTTGAGGCTAAGTGCCATGGCTTGAGCCAGTAGGGGTTTGGGCATGGCCTGTGTAAGAAATTTTGGTAAGAAGAAAAGTAAGTCTTCCCAGCTCTGAGGAGAAGCCACCTTTGGCTCAGCCAGTCATCACCTCTGCAAATGAAGATATTTGGGTGGGGAACTGGGCTTTTGGACTGGCTTTGTTATTTCAAATTTAGGATTTTGTGCTTTTCTAGGAATTCCTGGTTCTGTTTGGGCAATGGAGGTTTAAGGGCAAAGGAAAAGACAGCTGTGCTGCAGCCTCTGTGGAAATTAAGTGGAAGATTTCTGGACCATTCTTGTCTTGGGACATGGTAAAAGCTGATGGTGAATAGAGCTGATCTTAAGGCCATAAAGCCTGTGGAAGGCAACAGTGACTCGGGCCAAGATCACCAAGTTCTTAAAGGCAGTCGAGAGTGAGAAGAGCCAGCGTTGTTGGAGCAGATGATGGGATCACAGCTCATGGTAGTCCCCATAAAGATAAAGATGTGACTGAGAGACTGTCTCTGGGGTGGAAGGATTCACCACCTCACCACTCGAAATGTTTGACTCTGAAGGAAAGGTTTCAGGCTGGGAATTGGAATGTATGAAAGGCATTGCAGTATTTCCTCTCTCTCTTTTTGTAGGGGTGATTTGGTTGGTTTGCTTGTACTGGGATGCAGGGTTTTGTTACTAAACTTAATTTTGAGTTGTCTTTTGTCTGTTACATTCAGTGGCAAATTAGCCTGCCTTGTTCTGTTGTTTTGGCTCTCAAGCATTTGATAATTGAGGAGAGTCTGTTCTGGCTGGGCAGTACAGCCGACCACCAACCACGAGAGCAAAAATTTACTCTCAGCGCTGAAATAATGGCCAGAAAGAAACTCCAGAGCTGTTAAACTCCTGAAGGAAAAGGAATTCATTCTTCCTACCTCCCACGGAGATTGCCACAAGACAGGAGATCTGTAACTAACATTTTAACCTCTTGATGCTTGATTTTCTTTGTGAGTTTAACCTCTGCTTCCAAAGCAGAACACACACTGCTTTTGAGAAAGGGTTTTCATGTTAAAAATATTCTTTGTAAGTCAGGTGTCCCAGTCGGGTCCCAGTCGGAACTGATAAAAATCGCTGAAGGTCCATTTTTTTTATGAAAAAAACAATTTTAAAAGCATCTTTTTGTAGTAGAGACTCAGACTTCTTTTTTCTCTTAGATAATTTGGTGATAGTGGATCCTGTTTTGTTCTAATGGTTGGAAAAACATGAAAAACCCCCTAAATCCTCGAGAAGGTTCACTTGGGCAGGATGATTTTCACCAGAGTTCATCTCACCTCACTGTTTGGTGAAAATAAATGACAACATTTTCAAAGTAATTTCTTTTCCCAGACACCTAGTGCTCTCTTTTATATTCGTTGCCCAGACAGAAAACGTAATTCATTTTCCTAGACACTGAGTGTCCTAATTTACACAATTTAGACAAGAAATAGATAGGAATTAAGAAGTATAAGGTGTTTTTTTCCCCAAATGCTTTCATATAACATGTTGTGACTTTTACAGTTTGGAAAAGAAAGGACAGGAAATCACATTATAATATACGGCATGTCAATTCAGAGGGAAAGAGGAAGATGTGGAAGACAAAAGGAAAGGAAATTAAGAGAAAAGAAAGAGCTGTAATGAGGGTCAGTGCAGAGTCTGGCATCTGGGCAAGAAAAACCCCAGGGACCAGGATAGGTTGGGGACTGCCTTGTTGGAGAGCAGTGGAGGAGAAAGGGACCTGGGGGTCCTAGTAGACAGCAGGATGACTATGAGCCAGCATCGTGCTCTTGTGGCCAAGAGGGCCAACAGCATCCTGGGGGGGATCACAAGTAGGGTGGTTAGCAGATCAAGGGAGGTTCTTCTCCTCCTCTACTATGCACAGGTGAGACCGCATCTGGAGTATTGTGTCCAGTTCTGGGCCCCTCAGTTCAAGAANGAGAGGTGGGTGTCAGGAGGATGAAGCCAGGCTCTTCTCAAGGTCATCAGGTGGTAGGACAAGGGGCAGTGGTTGCAAGCTAGAACAGAGGAGGTTCCATCTAAATATCAGAAGGAACTTCTTCCCACTGAGGGTACCGGAGCACTGGCACAGGCTGTCCAGGGGGATTGTGGAGTCTCCTTGCCTGAAGATGTTCCAGACCTGCCTGGATCTGTTCCTGTGTGACTTAGTCTAGGTGATCCTGCTGTGGCACAGGGATTGGACTGGATGATCTTTCGAAGTCCCTTCTGATCCCTAATGATTATGTGATTCTATGATATCAAGAAGGACATTTCAAAAAGAAATTAGGTTTGCTTTCATCAGACTCCTGAACGGACGACCTGCTCAGATATTTCTCATTTCAATTCTCCTTTTCTTCAAACATTATATAGCCGTTTAAATAAAGAAGAAAGCAAGAAGAGATAAATGTTGCATTGCCCATTTGCATTGTTTTCCAGTGGCTGAATAACCTGCCATGGCTGAAGGATGCCTTTCATCATCTAACCAGTTGCTCTCCATATATTCTCCCCCATCAGCCATTTAGGGATGATTATAGAGGAAATTATTTGGGTATCATTACCTGCAACCTATATAGTATATTTTATTTTAACTATGTAATTTATTTTATTTTAACTATTCCAACTGTTTAAGAACACATTTTATTTTCTAAGAAAAAAGCTCTTTGAAGTGAGGAACAGGAGGGAGCTAGAACTGAAACAGTTGCTTTACAAAGCATGAAAAGTTAAATTAATTAAGAGGTGTGACAGTTAAAAGTCTTCGTTTCACACTTCTAGTTTATGTTTAAAAGAAAATTGTAAGCAAGTGAAGTTTTTATGTCTAAAAGGAAAGTTTATGCTCATACAGACAGTAATCAACAAGGCATACAGGCTGCTTTAGGAACAGATTGAAGAACAGTAGACTTACTGGCGTGACACTGTGCCGTATCTGTGAGTCCTGCCCTGCAGGGTAAAAGTGTTGTCTGTTTCCAAAGTCACATTCCCATGCTAAACTGTCAGGACTTGCTAATGGTGGAGCAGGCACATAATCAAGGACAACTCAGACACTCTTGCTACTGTCGTAGCATGAACAATTATTTCTACTCCTTTAATTTTGCAGTCCTAAATCCAGGTTTCCAAGTTTACTCTGTGTTCTCCCATCATAAAAAGAAGAGTGCAGACTGTTGTAAATCGTTCTCTGGCTCAGATGAATTGATAGTCTTTATAATGGCCAGGACCTAAAGCAAAGGCCTTGGAAAGTGGTGACAGAGGATGTGTCACCTATAGGATCATAAGGGATGGGATAGAGGCTAACACTGGAGACACCACAACGGTAAATCATCAGCATTTGCTGAGGTGTTTTCTCTATAGAACTATCCTTTAGGTAACAATTACTTCTGAATAATTAATTTTTCTTGGATTAAACAGTTAAAGTTTTAATTACGTTAGCAATAAATAGATATTGTATATTACCACAGGTTAGTCACCTGAGATTAAGTAATTAATGCAGGTAATGTGCTAACGGGCGGAAACAAAAACCCAAGGGGGACCCAGACCAGTTCATAAAATCTCAGGTGAAAACAAAGACTGGCTCAATTTTGAGGAAAACAACAAAACCCAAATCTCATTTACACGATGTAAAACCCTCAACACCACGCTCACACAGGTGTGGTTATCCCCATGCATCTTCTACCCAGTGTCAGCTGCTCCTTTAAGGACACACTCCATACACCATGTTCTCCAAGCAGATGCCCTGCTCCAGTACATCACCTCCCATGAACTGCAGACAGGATTCTCTCCTTCCATTTCATCACACTTACAGATGCTTCAGGTAAACTTCTCTTCTGCTGATCTCTGAGGTTCCAATGTCTTGCTCTCTCCTCAATCACCAACCTCCAAGGCAAAAGATGGATGCTAGTGACATCCCAGACCCATGTCACCAGGCTCAGTCTCCAAAGAAAGGCACTACACACACAGGAAACAAGAGACTTGAAACACCAGCTCTTCCTCTTACCCCAGCATGCTTGTGTGCAGAGGTACAACTGGCTAGACTGAAACTGTGGAGAGCTTGATGTTTCAAGCTGTTTATTGCCATAGCAACTCCCAATACCTCAAGCTAAAAATCCTTCCAAATTCCAAACTCAGCATATATATACAAGCTGATTCCTTCTTGTCCATAAACAAGACTTGGATCATGAGAGTTTACACACTTAAAGTCTGCTTTTATTAACAGAACAAGATTAGATGGCCTGACTGCAGATTGTAATACTCAGGTAAAACAGGTTGCTTCCAATGCAGCTTTATTCACAGGCACTTACACTGATCTAAGAGAAAGGGCTGGCAAATGTGAGAAATGTTAATTAATCAAGCCCACAGCAGCAGCTGGAACACACAGGAACTCATAAGCAAAATACAGCCTTATAAGACCCTCTAGACTTAAGGTTACACGACTGAAACCAGCCTGCCTGGTATTCACTGTGATAACCAGGCTAATAAATACTGGGCCAGGTTTAGATAGGAACAGAGCAACACTCGGTTAGCCACCACCAAGACTTTTTATTTCACAGCAGTTTCTAATATAATGAAATTCTCAAACACCTGGACTAAAGCCAGACTCTAAATGAGTGTAATATTTTCTACAGCTAGTCTAATTTTCCTTTGTGCCCTGAATTTTTGAAGAGCAGCTTCTGTATACATCAAGTCTCAAAGACTGCAAATTCCAGGCATGTTAGAGGTAAGCTGAGTCCTGAAAATGAATTCTTAAGGTTTTTGCTAGCCATCTTGTACTACAGATCAGCAGTTCGTTATTACTCTAACACCCTCATACATCATGGTGATAATTCTAGATAGATCCAAACACTGATCATGCCAAGAGTGGGGGAAAAAAAGAAGTAAAACACAAACACACATCTCAATCAGTTAATGAAAACTTAATTCTCTAGCAAAGTGTGGCACAGTGAGTGTTCTGAAATGTAATAACAAGAGTATCTTCTGGAATCAGCATCACTTTTCTTATTGTAAATGTCAGGTACACGATGTAACTAGGAATATGGCATATTCTCATGATAGCATCTTGGGCACAGCATTGTCCATTTAAAATGCCATTTTATTCAGTCTCAGAGATTTCATCAGCGTTAAACTAGTATTCAGTTACTTAAATCTCTTATTGTGTTTACTTTTTTTTACAAGAGCTGATGTGTTGCCTTGGCTGGTGGTCCGGTGCTCACCAAGCCACTCTATCACCCCACATGTCTTGGATGGACAGGGAAGTACATAAGTACAGGCTAGCAGATGAAGTTTAATAAAGCAGAAGTAAAAACCAAGGGGGAAAATAAAAGCTAAGGCAACTAATAAAGTTTATTCTCTAATTCCCATCAGCAGAGAAGGAGTTTAGCTGCCGTTCGAGGAAGCATGACTCAAATACATGTAATAGTTGGTTATTCCAGAGGACCAAATGCCATCAGCAATATCCCACCACCACCACTTTCCTTCCCTCCCCTTGCTGTATGTCTGGGATGACATCATGTGGTATGGAATATCCCTCTGGTCAGCTTGGGTTAGCTGGTCCAACCCAACCCCTCAGCTTACTGTTAGGGACTATGTTAACAAAGGAAAAAATCCTATAGTCTGGGTAACTGAGTGAGTACTGCTCCACAAACACAGCACCTGAGAGATGTTCACTTTCCTTCCCTCCCCTTGCTGTATGTCTGGGATGACATCATGTGGTATGGAATATCCCTCTGGTCAGCTTGGGTTAGCTGGTCCAACCCAACCCCTCAGCTTACTGTTAGGGACTATGTTAACAAAGGAAAAAATCCTATAGTCTGGGTAACTGAGTGAGTACTGCTCCACAAACACAGCACCTGAGAGATGTTATGGGGAGGAATAACTCCATCCCAGCTTAACCAAATATTGCTGAGCATTGGTTTCAAATACTCACAAGTACTCTGAATACTTTTTTTAAAGCTGAGATTTGCTCAGAACACGGCCTCACAGCTTTCCATTAGGTTCATCTAGGTCTGCTCAGCTCTGCTGAAATCATTCCATCTTGTTGCTACTGTTGAACCATTATTGAAAATAGGATCTGACTATATACACAGAAAACAGTGCAGATGTAATATGGAAATGCAATTAGTTAGTCTTTAGTTATCTTTAACTGCCTACACTGCAGACACTGGCAGTTAAGTCAGTCCATCTGTGTGCCCTTTATGATAAGTGGAGAAAAAAAGGCTCTTCTAGAGTACAGACATTGCACTTGGGGTGGAAAGAGTTATACCTGGAAGCACCTGTCTCTCTCCTTTGACTGTGAATGAGCTCTACCATGATTAGCTCTTGCTGAGCCGACAGCTAGAACACTCATTTTCCATCTAATTGCATCAATATCACCATTTTAGATGATGCTGCGTTGTTTAGCATTCATTTCTTTCTTAAATTTTGTCCACTGAAACACTTCTAATACAGACATGACCTTTGATTTTAACTTTACGAAGCCTTATGAAAAAACCTTCAAGAACATCATTATTTCATTCCAATGGTTTGATTGCCATAAACTAAATGATGGCCACACGTGGACTCTTAAAGCGATAAAATAAGCTGTATTTCAAACTTAAGTTGTAGGGTTTTCTGAAAATTCTATGTTAACCTGCCACACTGACATTCAGGAGAGCATTCTCAGTCTTGTTAGGGTAAACTTTGTTTCAGAAATAATGAAATCATGATTTCTCCCATGATTTTTTTAAGAAAATGATTTCAAACATTCCTGTTATTCTTCAGCTTTTCCTCAAAATTCATATTCTCTAAAAGTACTTGTGATCAATGAGTGAATTCTTCCAAGTTTGTAAAACTCTGTTTCTGTTACTTAAAACATATTAAAATATCAGTAACAGCAAACCTGGTTCGAGAGGTATTGAATGCTGGGATGTGTAAAATTAAAATGAAAACACTTAGTGCAAAGAAGGTGGTGATCAAGACTCTTAAATATCCTGTAGGCCACACTGAAGTGTGGATGAAGTCAAAAATTTACCAACGAAGGAAGTAAAACAGCTCCCTGGGGTGTCTTCAGCTTGGAGAAGAGGAGGCTGAGGGGTGACCTAATTCAGGTCTATAAATCTGTGAGGGGTGGGTGTCAGGAGGATGGAGCCAGGCTCTTCTCAAGGTCATCTGGTGATAGGACAAAGGGCAATGGGTGCCAGCTGGAACAGAGGAGGTTCCATATAAATATCAGAAGAAACTTCTTCCCAGTGAGGGTACCGGAGCACTGGCACAGGCTGCCCAGGGGGCTTGTGGAGTCTCCTTCTCTGGAGATGTTCAAGACCTGCCTGGCTGTGTTCCTGTGCGACTTGGTCTGGGTGATCCTGCTGTGACAGGGGGATTGGACTGGATGATTTATTGAGGTCCCTTCTGATCCCTAATGATTCCATGATTCTATGAACAATGACTGGGAAGCTAAGAAAAATGAGAATATCCTGGAATAAGAAATACTCCCCAATACATCCTCTCCAGAAGTGCCATCTTTCAAGTGACCTCTTCTAGAAATAAAGACACTATCATTAATAGTATTGGTAGAACATGGAAGTTATAGCAAGAATAGTTTATAAAGATAAAGAATACTTCATGAACTCAGCATCTTGTTAGAGGATATAGCAACATAAAAGAATATTAACTGCACTTTATTCTTTGAACATGTAGCTTTCAGCAGCTATGAGGAGGAGGATGGTATCTTGAAAGAGAGCAGCATCTTAGACAGGACAAGGTAGCCTGGAAAGGATGATTTAATGATTTTAATAGGGAATTCTAGGAGGTGTCATATTTACAAACAGGGAATAGAAAAATGCATCTCAAAGCAAGAAAACCTGATGCCTCCCCTACTTGTAAAGAACAATGATTAATATATTATTTCTTCTGAATAAATCCTGACAGAGTATAAGAAGGAATTACTAATATTGTTTGGGGTTTTTTTAATCTGAAGAGGCTTTCAATAAAAACTGTGTAAAAATAGACTAAAAAGGAGGAAGAAAGATTAAGGACATGCAGAAAGAAGGAAATCATGTTGAATTCACCCTGTTTTCTGCAGTGTTGGGGTTTTTTTCTGCAGCTAGGCATCCAGCAACATAAACACTGCAACTTCTCCCAGATTTCCTCTGCTCTTGCATATTCATTCACCATTGGATAGAAGGGTGGCATGTCAGTTAGTCCTAGAAGGGATGCTTAACCAACAAATATATTACAACCTTTAGCATTTATAAGTGAAAAATAACTCACCAACTAAACATCAGAACTGCTAACTGTATGCTTATTTTATATAATTATGCAGCATAGGTAACCTCTATTGCTTGGCAGAGTAATCTATCTTTATTATAAATGAGATCACTGGCACAGTGTAATGATACAGAAGTTCAGGAAATTCATTTAAATCCAGTCTCCCAAATGTTTCTGGGGATGTGTTTTTTTCTGTTTGCATAAATGTCAATAGTTTTTATTTTTAAAGATAAATGTAATCTCAGTCTGCATCCCCAGTTTGCTTAGTGACTAAGAAAGTTTTAATTTCAGGACTCAGAACTCAAGCCAGAAGAACCTTCCCTGACCTGTAGATATGTAACAGGTTTGATCAGTGTTGTTTGATATGTGTTAGAATCAGAGAATCATTTGGGACCGGAAGGGACCTCAAAAGATCATCCAGTCCAATCCCCCTGCCACAGCAGGATCACCCAGACCAAGTTGCACAGGAACACAGCCAGGTGGGTCTTCAATATCTCCAGAGAAGGAGACTCCACAACCCCCCCGGGCAGTATGTTCCAGTACTCCGTTACTCTCATTGGGAAGAGGTTCCTGCTGATATTGATATGGAATGTCCTCTGTTCCAGCTGGCACCCATTGCCCCTTGTTCTATCACGAGATGACCCTGAGAAGAGCCTGGCTCCATCCTCCTGACACCCACCCCTCACCTCACATATTTANAGAGCACACTGCCGGCTCATAGTTATCCTGCTGGCCACTGGGACCCCCAGGTCCCTTTCTCCTCCACTGCTCTCCTCTCCCATCCTCTCCTGGTCCCTGGGGTTGGTCTTGCCCAGATGGCAGACTCTAAACTTACCCTTGTTGAATTTAGGGAATGATGCACTACAGCTGATCTTAAGAGCTTCTGTGTTTTCAGTAAAAGAAGGACTCCTCCAGTTTAATTAAAACACTAAAAGGATAGAGAATTGGTGAAAATAGCTAGTGAAAAAAAAAAAAGAGATAAATTTGAAAGTCATGCATTAAAATATTGACTTCAGCAAGGCTTTCAGCAGTCTCCTGTTGTATCCCCACAGCCAGGCTAATGATATGTACATTGGAAGGTTTAATACTGAGGTGGACTGGGAGCTGGCTGAAGGACAGAACTCAGTCAGTGGGTCAGAGGGAAGCTGGAAGCTTTTGCCTAATAGTGTTTGTCAGGGGTCAGCACTGGATCCAGACCCATCAGTGTATTCAGTGACATGGGTAAGGGCACATATTGTGCACTCAGGAGGTTTGCTGATGATACAAAAGGAAAGGAGAGACTGAGGTGCAAGAGGGATCTACTGCCTTTCAGTGTGACCTGACAGGGTTAGACCACATCTAGAATACTGCATCCAGTTCTGGACCCATCCCTGATTGAAGAGAAGAAGGGATCTACTTGAGAGAGTTCAGTGCAGAGCTGCCAAGACAGTCAGGGGTTTGGAGCATCTTCTTTATGAGCAGAGGCTGAGAGCTCTCTGTTTAGCATGGAAAGGAGGAGACTGAGTGGGGAACTGATCAATGATTCTGTAATGCAAGCACGTGTCAGAAGGATGGGACCAATCTCTTCTTGGTGGTGCTCAGTGACAGGACTAGGACACAAACTGGAAGGTAGGAGCTTCAGTCTGAATATAAGGAAAACCTTTTTTCACAGTGAAGGAAACAGAGCATTGGAACAGGCTGCCCAGAGAAATTCTGGAGTCTCTGTCTCTGGAGACATTTAAAAGCTGCCTGGACATCTTTCTGTGCTATCTGCTCTAGTTGATCCTGCTCTCTTAGGGGAGAGCAACTAGATGGTCTTCAGAGGACCAGGGATCTATTAACCTATAGATCTTTGATTCTGATTCACTGTGTGTGGGGGAACAGTATCAATGTGATTTCATTCATATTCCCAAGTAGTAAATAATAATAATAATGATAATAATGATAATGATAATAATGATAATAATAATAATAATAGCAATAAATAATAATAATAATAATAATAATAATAATAATAATAATAATAATAGCAATAATAACAATAATAACAATAATAACAATAACAATAATAATAATAATAATAATAATAAAAATAATAATAATAATAAACAACCCCCTAATTCTTCAACTCTGAACAGCTTTGATAACAAATGAGGATATTTATTTGCTTTTTCCTTGATAGTGAGATCCATATTCTGAATCAAGCTACATTTTTGGCCAATTGCAACATCTTCAAAACTCTAAATTTCATAAAATTTAAGGTGAATTCATGCAAAAAGCACTGACTTACAGACTTGAAATAAATGCTTTAATAGTTCCTTCAATTTACTGTGATTGTAGATTGATATCATTCTTAGAATTGATGTCTTCCAACAGATGATACTAACAGAAAACACACTTGAACTTAAGAGCATCCAGCAGTATGGATGTTCTTGATTTTGAAAATATCAGTAGTTTCCTGTTGTAGCTGAAAATTAGGTACTTTAATTCACATCTCAGAATTGATCTCTGGCAAATTTCAAGCCACAGTGGGCTCTAGAAGATCTTAGCTATGTCTCTGTACATGTGCTAAGGGGTCCTTTGTGTAGACAACAAATGCATAAATGTTCAATACATTCTTATGTTTATTTAAGGGGTGTTTTTTAAACAGCTTCTTATTTTTTGTCAAATTAAACATGCATTTTTAATTTGTTTTTCTGATGACTGCTAATTTCTAGTGCTGTTGGTTTATATTGAGTCCTGAAAATTCATTAGTTGTTTATGAAGTTATTTGGAAACTGCCTCTGAAAGATTCCTGAAGTTGATTCTGGCTTGATTCCACTTCAGTACATAGAATCATAGAATCACAGAATCACTAGGGATTGGAAGGAGCCTCGAAAGATCATCCAGTCCAATCCTCCTGCCACAGCAGGATCACCCAGACCAAGTCCAGGTGGGTTTCAAACATCTCCAGAGAAGGAGACTCCACCAACTCCCCTGGGTAGCCCCCTCCAGTGTTGTCACCCTCACTGGGAAGAAGCTATAGAATCAAAGAATCAGTCAGGATTGGAAGGGACCACAAGATCATCCAGTTCCAATAGCTATTAACAAAGATCTTATTATTTGGAATTTGTATTATTCTTTAAATACTGGAAAGATATCAGAGACGTTCATCCAAACTCATTGCAAAGAGATGAAACAGTGGATGCTGCTGCAATGAAATATGAGCTTCATTAGTAGCGTGTAATAGTTACACATTAAAATTCATTTTTAACATTAAATATCCTGTATTTCTGGAGCTGAACGCACTTTACATATAAAACAATTTAAAGGTCAGGAAATCGATCACCTGTGTTTTATTTGTCATGCCTATTACTTTGAGCTGATATAAAATAACGAATAATTCTTTGTAGTACAGTTCTGTCCTGGCCTGATTGATCCTCTGTAAAGCTATTATAAAGGTCACACTATGTTAAGTCAGAGACTACTGGGAAACAGGAGGGCACAAGGTAAGCTAAACATTTCACCTGTTGTGGAATGGAGTCAAGCTGTTTCCTGTATTTGGAAATGAGAGCTAAAATCAAACTTTATTTCAGTGTGAAATGTATTTCTGTGTTTTCACTGTCTAACCTTAATTTCCATAATTTATCTTGATGTAGAACAGAATTCCCATTGGTTTGGTCCTTGTAAAACATGAAATATTGGTAAATGTTAGCATTTTCTATCGCAGAATATGACTGCATCCAGGATATTTGTGCAGTCATTCATTTAATGGGTGTAGTAGGTATTTTTAAACATTAGAAAGATGATTGGTTTTTATATTTAATTAAAATAAAAAATTACTTTTTTATATTTCATATTTTTATTTACATCATACAAATTATGTGCAGTACATTGATAAAATCTTTTCTTTTATACAATTACATTTGTGTAAAGACAGCACAGATACACACGTATGTACCACAGAATCACAGAATAATCCTGGTTGGGAAGGCTTTGCCAGATCACTCAGTCCAACCATCCCCACACCAACAAAAACCTCAGTACCTGAGAGACTGACAAACACAACCTGACCCCCATGCATGTGGCCACTCGAGCAGGGTGTGAAGCACCATGGATACACAGTTCTTCAACACCTCCAGGGACAGTGACTCAACCACCTCCCTCGGAAGACAGTTCACTCACTACTCTTTCTGTAAAGAATCTCTTCTTCAGATCCAATCTAACCCTCCCCTGCCTCAACTGCAGACCATTGCTCCTGCTTCTGTCAGCAGGCACCAAGGAGAAGAGGTCAACAACCACCCCTCCACAAGTTGGAGAGGGCAACGAGGTCCCCCTCTCATCTTCTCCTTCTCCAAACTCAACCTACCCAGCTCCCTCAGCCTCTCCTCATATGACTGATTGTCTAACCCCTCAGGAGCTTGGTTTCCGTGCTCTGGACCCATTCCAGCATCTCCATATCTTTCCTATAATTTGGGGCCAAGAACTGAACACAGGACTTGAGATGAGGCCTCGCAAGGGTTGAGTACAAGGGCACAATCCCTTGCCTTCTCCTGCTTACCACGCTATTCCTGATCCAGCCCAGGATGCTGTTGGCCTTCTTGGCCAGCTGGGCACCCTGCTGGCTCCTATGAAGCCGACTGCCTCCCAGCATCCCCATATCCTTTTCTGCTGGGCAGCTTTCAAATCCCTCATCCCTCAGCCTGTAGCAGTGCCTGGGGCTGTTGTGATGACAGTGCAGGAGCCAGCACTCGGTCTCATTACACCTATGTACCTATGTAATACCTGTATCAGCTCTATGTGAAAGAAAACTGTGTGACTGGTGCATTAGTTAGGGTCAGAATACTGAGTATATTACATATATGATTTAGCATTAATAAAGTAGAAAGAGTTGGATATTCATGAAGCTATTTTAGAACACACTGTGTCAATCACCACGTACACTCTGGTATTCATCACTGCACACTCTGTGCATTAGTTTAGTAAAGTGTTCATACACTTGTTGCATGCAATTAATTGCTAATAATAAGATGCAACTACAGCACTGTTATATTTATTTTCTAAAACTATGATCAAACATGCATTTACATAAGAAAATGCATATTTCTTAGTTGCGTAGTTGACTGTAGCAAGGCTACAATTCCTTTTCAGGTTTCATCTGCTCAAAAGGATGTGCATTTCAGGTTTATGAGCAAAATTAAGAATTTATATTGTATGAAAATTGTATTTTGATACTTCCTCCACTCTTTAGACTATGTGAATGAATAATATGAACTTGAAGAAGGGAAATTGAAGTTGGACATTAGGAAACCTTTCCTGTGAGGGTGGTGAGATGCTGGAAGAGGTTGCCCAAGGAAGCTGTGGCTGCCCCATGCCTGGCAGCATTCAATGCCAGGTTGAATGGGGCCCTGAGTAACCTGATATAGTGAAGGCTTCCCTCACTACCCAGGGGGGTTAGAACTGGGTGATTTGAAGGTGCCTTCCAACTCTGGCCATTCTAGATGCGTAAGCACACACACAATCCAATCTTCTGTAATAGTTTTACTAGGCTGCTTAATTCTTATTGGTCTCTTCCCAGGATAATAAATTAGAAATAAATATTTGGAAAAACATACTTGTAAAATTGAAATGTTGAACATTTTGCAAATGAATTGATATTTCTAAAATTCCATTTTTTTTAATTTGAAAATTTTAAATATCAGAACATATTAACTTTCCCTTTTGTTTCTACCAAGGCTTTTCATTGGTTTCTTACAGAATCAGTGAATAATTAAATTCCTATGAAAGATCTGTTTCTTATCAGTTTTATAGTTCTGAAACCATACAGTAATGAGCTTTATTTCATGTATATATATTTAATTATCAACTTCTATGTATTTGCTTACAAATTTATGGGAGGAATTATAAAATTACATATGAGGATTTGCTTTTCCACATTATCATAGAATCACTAGGGATGGGATGGGTCCTCTAGAGATCATCCCGTCCAATCCCCCTGCCACAGCAGGATCACCTAGACCAAGTCACACAGGAACAGATCTTTCAAGATCCGTTCCAATCCCTAATGATTCTATGATTCTCCTGAGGATTTTTTTTAAGTGGCCATGTAATACTCATTGAGATGAGTATAAATGTTCAAACTTTGTACTGCCATTTGGACTTAGTTTGTCTGTTTTCATTAAACCTGTTTTCATGTCAACCTTTTGTTCTGCTTTCTTTTTCCCATTCTCACTTCTTGGCTGGGAAAAGGTCATTAAGTGATAGAGTAATTGTTATAGTTTAGCTCTAAATGCAAGTCAAATGCAGACAGCATCTTACAATGGAAGTGGGAATATGCTCTGGGGTAACAGAATGGGGCTAACAGGAATGAGCACTGGATGGAATGCATTTCTGAACTATTATCATAAACAAACAGGCAACTCAAATCAGGCTGAATATCATGAAAAACTTCTTGGGATACTTGCTTTAGTGTGTAACTGTGTTTGGCTTATTCCTCAGTGGTGTAGGCACTTTTGGCATTATACAAACAAATATGCTGCCAAACCCCTCTAAAATAATTCAGATCAGATTAAGGCTTTAACCTGAAAATAAACTCGGTTAAAGAGACATTCACTTGATTAAATAATTTTCTGGTCCACTAAACAATCATTGATTGCTGGAATTGATTAAACTCTGACACAAGACCATACTAGCTATTTTTTGTTTAACTTCCTTTCCTTTTGGAAGTATGAATTCAGGTTGAATCAATGTCACGGGTGAAGCCCGTCCTTAGACGCTCCCCTGAATAAAGACCTTGACTACATCTTCCCAGCACAAACTGATAGGTTTGAGATAGAAAACAAGTAATAGGTAGACTTTGCTTTCCTGTTCCTGCTGATGCTACAACTAAACCATATGAAATAGCAGCTTAATTTAGGAATATCTCGTGATTCTTATGGTGGTCAGAAGTGGGTGTTTGGTGAAGAATCATAGAAGCTACTGTGTTCACTTCTGGGACTTTGTTATAGGAAAGACATTGAGATGCTGGAATGTGTCCAGAGCAAAGCTACCAAGATCTCCTAAGGGGTTAGAGAACCAGTTGTATGAGCAGAGGCTGAGGGAGCTGTGCAGGTTGAGTTTGGAGAAGAATAGGCTGAAGGAGGGACCTCATTAGCCACTACCACTCCCTGAAGGGAGGCTGTAGAAAGGTGGGTGTTGGCCTCTTCTCCTTGGTGCCTGCTGACAGAAGCAGGAGCAATGGTCTGCAATTGAGGCAGAGGATGTTTAGATTAGTTTTTAGGAAGAAATTCTTTACAGAAAGAGTGATGAGGCACTGGAACAGGTGCCCAAGGAAGTGGTTGAATCACTGTCCCTGGAGGTGTTGAAGAACCAAGTAGCCATGGTGCTTCACGCCCTGCTCGAGTGGCAGCAAGGAGGGAGTTAGTTTGTGTTTTTCAATCTTTCAGGTATTGAGATTTGTTGTTGGTGTGGGGATGGTTGGACTCAGGGATCTGCCAAGTCCTTTCCAACTGTGATTCTGTGGGTTTGTGAAACATTTAGGTAGGTTGGACAAGACCTTTGAATCGAACTATAAACACTGCACCATTAGGTCAACACCATTCAGTCTCATTCCTTTTTGTTAACAATTAACTTTTTCATTTTCAGTATCCCCCAGTAAATGCAATCCATTGAACAAGGATTCAATTTCTTTATCTGTTCTAAATCTGCAATTGATTTATGATAATCTGAATGACCAGAGATTTTTTGAGTAGTGTAAGTAACTGCACCAGACTTCCTCCGGTCATCAGTTTGCATTGAAAACTTATGTGTCAGTCCTTTTAAATAAATGGTTTCACGTCTGTGTATTAATTTCTGCCTTTAACTGAGTCGAGTTTGAATTCTGCTGTATTCTGCAAAATACTAATTAAATCTGGTATTCAGTCCATATAAATTGCTGCTCAATTCTATTCGAAAGATACATCATCTTAAAATACATACCTAGCTTCTCTTCCTCAGAAAAGGTGCCTCCTAGAAAGAAATTCAGTGAAAATCAAACATCTGGGTTTTTTGACACCAAGTTTCTAATTTCAACTTCTTTTCTGTAACATTTATGTGTGCTATGACTATGAGAGGATCCACAGTAAGCAAAAAAGCATTGAAAGAGCTATCCAGGAGACTATGCTGCGCTCTGGAAGCTGCCTGTACTGTTCAGTCCTAATGGACATTATGAGAGGTGAAAGGATGCACATGATATATCATAGAATCATAGAATCATTAGGGATCGGAAGGGACCTCCAAAGATCATCCAGTCCAATCCTCCCCTGCCACAGCAGGATCACCTAGACGAAATTGCATAAGAACAGATCCAGGTGGGTCTTGAACGTCTCCAGAGAAGAATAGACTCCACAACCCCCCTGGGCAGCCTATGCCAATGCTATGTTAAACTCACCGAGAATAAGTTCCTTCTGATATTTTGATGGAACCTCCTATGTTTCAGTTTGCACCCACTACCCCTTGTCCTATCAGTAGATGACCCTGAAAAGAACCTGTCTCCATCCTTCTGGCACCCACCCCTCACATACTTATAGACATGAGGGATAAAGAGGGTTGGGAACCTCTCTTGATCTGCTAACCACCCCTTCTGATTCCCCCAGGATGCTGTTGGCCCTCTTGGCCACAAGAGCACGCTGCTGGCTCAGAGTCATCCTGCTGTCCACTAGAACCCCAGGTCCCTTTCTCCTCCACTGCTGTCCAACAGGTCAGTCCCCAACCTATCCTGGTCCCTGGGGTTGTTCTTGCCCAGATGCCAGGCTCTCTCCTGACCCTTGTTGTACCTCATTACATTTTTTCTCTGCCCAGATCTCTATCCTGTCCCAGTCTCCCTGAATGGCAGCACAGTCTGCTGGGTAGTAGGCATAGTCACATACTTTCTCAAGAAGCAAATAAATCACTCAAACTGAGAATGATTCCAAGCTTTTTCTGCATATATAGTCTTATTTTATCTTCTAGTATGGATTGACTTGCTATCACCACCATGGAAGGTGTTTATAAGGATGGATTTTATTTATAGGGAGAAGTGTAAGAGTGAGCCTAACCAAGTGAAAGTGGGATATTAGGAAAAAAATCAAGCTAGATTACTTTAGGATGAAAGAAAGGAATCAGACACAATTAGCTCTCTAAAAAAAATCGCATGATCACTATGTGATAAAGGAAAAGGGTTGTATAAATGTCAGTACTCTGAACCCAAAGGGACCAGGCACAGTACTTTTGACAGCACATTTTTGAAATGCATGTACGATATGCTGTGCATATCTGGTGAGTCCTTCTCCCAGAGGAGAAGGCTGCATCTGTGTCTTTGACATTGAAGTTTAATGTCCTGAATATATAGTGAAGGTGTCTGGTTCTATACAGTCACTACAACTCTGGAGCTACTCAGTTCAAGTAGATTAATATGATGCCAATGACACCCACAGACAATTCACATTGTTTGAGGATGGACGGTTGATGGAGAGGAAAGAAGTGTCCCATGCATCCCAGAAAACAGAAAGAAAAAGGAGAAAATGGAATTAACATGAGGGCACATTGAAAGCACACAGGGCTGGCTAGGCTTTCTCCTCACCACGTTCCTAGAGAAACAGCTGAAAATCTCACAGCGACTACAGTACACCCATGCAGGACTGAGTTCATGTAGTTAACTCATGAACAGAAAATAATGAAGCCAGTTTCAACAACTGCACACTCATTTATCTGTGAATTACAACCAAAGACAAATCAAAACTCCTGTAAGCGTAAGAGTAGACAATGAGAAGACGACCCTTCGGGGTCACTTCTTACAATACACAGTGTTCGCACCCTTACTAATTTGAGTAAGAGTTGCTGTTTCCAGAACAGCCACAATTCTCAAAAACAGCCTCCCAGCTAAGTAATTAACATTCTGCCTTAATAATTTATTGCAAAAGGTCCCTTCACCTCCTTTCCAAACACTGTCACCTTAAACATCTGCAAAGAATCATTCTCAACAGAAGCTAACAAAAACTTTAATGCTTGACATTATAATTTGCTTTATAGATTGGTCTGAAATATATTGCCTGAACCTTTTTACCTGCTGTCAAGTAACTTCTGTGCAGACTTGCAGATGCAAAACAAGCTGTCTGTTTCACTTGAGAGCATGTATCTACAACTGGTCAACTCAACATCTTACTAGTGGAAAAATTCAGTTGCTATCAGACCTACTGGAGAGCAGAGTAAGAGAAAGGGATTCATGGGTCCTAATGGACACTAGGAAGACTATGAGATAGCAGCATCCTGGGGGGATCAGAAGGGTGGTGGTTAGCAGATCGAGAGAAGTTCTTCTCCCCCTCTACTCGGCACTGGTGAGACCACATCTGGAGTAGTGTGTACAGTGCTGGGCCCCTCAGTTCAAGAAGGTCATAGCTTAGAGCAATGAAGATGATAAAGGAACCTCCCTTCTGAGGGAAGGCTGAGGGAGCTGGGTTTCTTTAGCTTGGAGAAGAGGAGGCTGAGGAGTGACCTCACTGATGTCTATAAATATGTGAGAGGTGGGTGGACAANAGAGGGATTGGACTGGATGATTCTTCCAGGTCACTTCTGACCCCTAATGATTCTATGATTCTATACGGTGTGATAAATAATTTTAGATGTCTTAAAGTATTTGCATCTCTTGGCTTCCAGATGGATCAACACCTGCAACATGTCCATCAATATAACCAGAACTCAGACATCCTCCTTAAGTGCAGAAGCCACATTTGTTCATTTGCATCAGGACCTGACACACAAACATGAACACAGCACTGACAAAGAATTTAAAGAAAGCATGGATATTTGGAAGAAATAGAAGTGTCTTCTCATAGAACAACTCGATTCAGTGTCAGAAGCATGTTAGCTTAAAGTAAGTTGATTAACATGTGATTAACTAAACCCATGGCTGAGTGTGACTACAAAATGTATTGAGAATGGGAACTATGTGGTCAGGACAGTCACAAACTGATATTCAGTTAATGGCCAAAGCAGTGATAACTGGGGTCTCCAGAAACCTTAAAAGCACGGATTCATCTCACCCAGTGTGAACCTGTGAGTAGACCTCTGTGTCTGAGCTAGGCACTAAGCTTCTTTTATATCCAATGGTGAAAAGTATGAACGTATAGGGCACAGTTCATCTTTTCTAATTCATAAGTCTACTCTAGGTGAAATCAATTTCTTCCTAGCAGTGCCTATATCTCTTCATTGGCAATACAAAAACGTAGGGCACCTATTTTAAATTCATGCATCTACATTTGATTGGAGAACACCCACCTGGTTAACTGTAGATAATAGTGTGTCTTAGATCAGAAAGAAGCTCTGCACCATCTGCTCCAGACTGGTTTGTCTAAAGCTTCAATTCCACCAGAGGTAGCCTCTATCTGTACGTCAGTTACAGGAACAGCCGTATTTATCCTTAAAGTTGGCCTGTAGCTAGAGGGACCTAATCCTAACCAGTTATCTCATTAGTACAAATATTTTAAAAGTATAGAACACACAGGCAGAGGAAGCACAAAGAGACTAAGCCAATAACATTAAACAAATTATAAAGAAATTATCACAGGATAATCATGATTGGAAAAGGAAAGGAGATATTGACAAGCACAAACTAACCTCCTCCCTGCTGCCACTCAAGCAGGGTGCAAAGCACCATGTCTACACAGTTTTTCAACACCTCCAGAGATGGGGACTCCACCACTTCCCTGGGAAGGCCCTGCCAGTGCCTCCCCACTCTCTCCATAAAGAATTTCTTCCTAAGATCCAATCTAACCCTCCCCTGCCTCAACTGCAGAGCAGTGTCCCTGCTTTGGTCAGCAGGCACCAAGGAGAAGAGGCCAACACCTACGTCTCTACAGCTTCACTTCAGGGAGTTGTAGAGGGCAATGAGGTCTCCCGTCATCCTCCTCTTCTCCAAACTCAACCTGCCCAGCTCCCTCAGCCTCTCCTCACACGACTGGTTCTCCTAACCCACCACAATTTGTTATTGTGCAAAAGACGATGGATGAAAAAAGTACAAGTAAGAAAAGACAGAGAAAATGTTATGCAAATAAGAGTCTTAGAGTAGGATTTGGAGTTCAGGTTAATTACACCTAATGCTACCAACACGTACAGCACGAAGCAAACGGGAAGATCATTGAGGTCGGTGAAAAAAATACACATAATATTTTCCTGTTTTGCTATCAGGAAAGCAACCAGCTCAATGTATTGTTTCTGCTGTCGTTGCAGTCAGTCTTTTAGCAGCTTGAAAATTTAAACCTGCTAGAAGGTGCCCAGCTTGTTGTTTGGCAACACGCGTTGCCAAGGCAACAGAAATCAGTGACGCTCCTGATGGATTCTGCCACTAACCCACAAAAATCGGAGTCCTAATCTGACCTGATGGCTTTTTGGAAGGTATTTTTTTTTTCATTTTATGAAATCTCTATCTAATAATAAAGCACAGAGCTATTCTGAAATACTAAACGTGTTTATTTTGGCAATGCTCGTAGATGTGCTGCGAAGTCATTTAATTCATCGTGATGCCACTTGAATGGCAGCTCAACACAGAGCTCCAAAGAATACTGAGAAGGATAGGGCTACTCTTGCCTTAGCCCCTTCTCTCTTGTTAAAACCAGGTAACAGATGTAACTGCTATAAATTAAAATCTCCCTGTGCTTAACTATTTCAAATATATTCATAACATTTTGAACAACTAGGTAGACATATGGAAACCCCAAAATAGTGTCGGGTGTAGGGTTTACAATGTGTAAGGAATAGATGAAGGGACACTGAGTCTTATTTTTGGTTTGATGGAAATTAAAAGCCATTAATTGAAGTATGGGAAGTATCTTAAGGGAACGTGAGAAAGAAAATATCTGAACTAGAGTCCTTCCTCCCAGCATAATGAAACTTTCGGTTTGTTCACCATCAGGAAACAGAAGTCTCTCCTAGGTCTAACTTAGCACATATTCTCCCTCATTTAAACCCTGTGAGTTTCTTCTTTGTGAGTCATTACTCAGTTCAACGTAGAAATTCTTTTGAATGCCTCTTAAAGCCGCTCTCATTGATCTGCACAATGACATGCCTTTCATAGCAGATGGTCTCACTTGTCTCTTAACTAACGTCCCCAAACTTTCCATCTCCTTTCTAGATAAATTTAGAAAGAATAAAATTGTTGAATCCACTGAATTTTCTCGTGTGTATAAATCTGAACATTTTTATGAAGAAATTTACTTCTGAAGGTATTTCAAGGTATTTGTATACTGAGGGGGAAATCAGGCTCTTACATCTGCAGGTTTAATATATAAATAACATTTCACTTCAACATTTATAGTTCTGTCTTCATCTCTTAAAACCTCCTCTACTCTCGAGATTATAATTGCTGTTTCTGCTTTGCAGGCTGATAACATTATAAAGTTTCGAAGGAAAATACATTAACAAATGCATGGATATAGCTCACATTTCTGACATCAATTAATTCACTCTCTGTGTGAGCCAAGCATATTGATGAGAAGTAGTTTACTAGAATGTGACAAAAGCAAACCTGCAGCAAACTGCGAGAACTATATATACACCATACTCAAAATGTTTATCCAAAATGAGGGCACAGCCACCATGTATCCCCTTTGTAGGCTACAAAAAACAAAGGAGCTGTTTTCTTTAGAGATGAGCCTTCATCGCTAGCACCTACTTTCTTCTAGTTCCAGAAATAAATACAGGGGTATAATGGAATAAGGTCAAAGAGGAGTTAAAACAGAATTGCTGCTCAGTAAGAAAGGATGGTGCAAGATTAATGTTACAGACTGGGGACTTGTGTGTCAGAAAAAAAACCCCAAGCAAACAGAAAATCTCTAAGTTGTGTGCGGAATTGCAGGATGTAATACTTAGAAAATTAATTTAAGACATACACAGCAACTGAGGAGAATAATAATTCACCAATCTAACAGAACATAAATTAGAGAATCACAGAATCGGAGAATATTCCTGGTTGGAAAGAAACTCTCAGATCACTGAGTCCAACCACACTCACAAAAACAACAAAATCAAAACCCTGATCAGGCACCAGCATCAATCACACTCAAACAGATAGAACACAAAATAACCCCCTACAGCCTCTGTCACTAGAGCAGGTCCTGAAGCACCATGTCTACACGTCTGTTAACCACCTCCGGGGTAGTGACTCAACCATCTCCCT
>VZRI01003988.1:486802-508239 GCA_013397515.1 Upupa epops | reverse complement strand
CCGAAGCTGGCCGCGCCCCCTTCGCAGCGGCTCTGCAGCGCCGGAAGCGGGGCGGTCCGGCTGGTGCCGAGGGAGCGCGGGGCGGCGGTAACGCGGCACTGGGCCCGGTCCCTACCGAACCGGCTCCGACCCGCCTCTCGCACCCCTGGTCACCCCTGCGGCCCGTGAGTAGCGCCCTGGACTCCGTCCGCCGCTTTGCCCCGCCACTCCCCGCCCCTTTGCCGTTCACGGTCTCCTCCCTCCGCTACTTCTCGGCTCCTGTAGCCCTTCCCCTGCCGGCTCCGGTTCCCCCGTCCCCGTCTGCCGCTGTGGGCGGCTACTCTGGGCGCCTCGCCCCGCTCCAGCCGGGTGGCTTCTATCCCGCCCCAGCTCTGGCAGGTTGGGTGGGGGGCTTGGACCTGGCATAGCCTCTCTGCCCGGAGCAGTTACAGTCTCCGGCAGGTGTCTTTCCCTTTTCTGGTCCCGGGTCTGTGATGCGTACAGCCCCGCTGCTGCTATGGGTAGGGGGCCAATCCCCAGCAGGGACCCCGCAGGCAGTAACAGCCAGCAGTGGTTCGGAGCCAGTTGCCAGGTCGTGACCGCTTTTCTTTCCCAGAGCAAGGAAGCAGGCCTAGTGCATCTCTGTGGTTTCACAGACGGGCTGGTCTAGATGAGACATCCTCACTGGCCCAGGAGTTCAGGATCTTCTACTGTCCTGCTTACAGTCTTCCATTGGGTCCTGGCCTCCTGGATCCCTCCCAATGTGGTGCTGGCAGGCAGGGAGACTCCTAAGGGCTTGTGTTTCACCAGTGCCATTCACGGCCATGACTTGTGCCAGGCCCTTTGTCAGGGAGTGGGTTTGAAGGCGCTTACTTTCCTCATCCTGTCCGTGTCCTGTTCTGGCAGGGAGCCTCCATGGACATGATAGTGAAACAGAGCACATCCTGACACCCGCCCCACGTGGCTGCTCCAGTATCAGCCCCTGTGACAATGGATGAGTGGAAACCCAACCCCACTGTCAAACCTCATAAGAAGCGGAGCTGGTACCTTGCCTGGAAGTACAAGCTGATGAACCAGCGTGCACTGAGGAAGCTGTGCCAGGTGAGTCACCCGCAGGCCTGCAGTGGATAAGGAAGGATAATCCACAGGATTTATAAGATTCCAAAATATCCGAGTGGATAGAAGTGGGTCTGCTGGTAGTCCTGGGTGACTTAACACGCTGAGGAAGTATAACTTGCCCCCCCAGAAGGTAGCTCACGTGGCTTGTGCTCATGTGTGGAAGGGTCTGCCATTGTCTAGCACCTCCTTCCATGTGAAAATGGGCATGTAGGGTGGCTATGGCAGGAGATACAATTATCCAGGTGTCCCTATGAGACTTTCAGCTGGAAACTTGATTCCTTCTTCCTGGATCCAGATTCATGCCAAGTGCAGCGAGGCTCAGCCTTTAGTGGGAAGCCATCCTTGCCCCGTTTGCTTTGCAAACCAAGCCTGCTATAAGGCACAACAGGTGGACATTAAAAACAGGGCTGAGTAACAGGATCTTGTGCCCCAGAGGCAGCTGGTGTCTGGGAAAGCCATGGGCCTAGTTGTGCTGTAAACCGGATAATCCTTGGTAGAGCCAGTGTAGTGGGGGGTGTCTGAGGGCATAAGGACAGGAAGGGTTTGGCCCTGTGACAGCAAGCTGCAGATGAGGGGCTGCTCCTGAGATGAGCAGAGTTCATGAAGTCTGACAGCTGGTTCCTGTGGGGAGGGAATGAGGGAAGGTTTTGCATGTGCTTGGGAGAACAAAGGACTCCCTGGGGAAGGAGACTGATCAGTCATGAGTCTCCTTGGGTGCTTGGGGACAGGTGGGGTCATTCAGACAGACAATGATCATCATGCTGGGGGCAATGGACTAGAGCCTCTGTTTTCATCTCGCTCCTTCGTGGCACTGCTGTAGCTTAAAACACTACTGAAAGTTTGGCTTAAATTATGTAAATCAGTGCTGCAGGTATAGAGTAGCCAGGTCTATTAGAGCTGGACCTCTGTCAGCAGTTCTGACTGAGCCAGCTGTGCTAGACTTGGCTGCTAATCTTCCTTAGTGCTGCCTTCTTCACTCTGGTCACCAGGGCTGCACCCCAATGTCTCCAAGGCTTTGTTCTTGCTTAATAAAAAGCTTTGTGTGCACAGATCCCAAAATGTGCTCAAATTCCTGTGTTAACAGCAATTCAACCAGCTGAAATGCCATAGTGACGTTTATATCATCCCAAATGTATGGCTGCTGGTTTTCTATCTTCTTTAGTTATTTCTTGAACCCATTTCACTGCTTTGAGGCAGTAGCTAATTGGGTAGGGCAGTGTTCCTTTGAGTGCTTCTCACCAAGGACAGGCCTGTATGTGTTCTCTACCTCTTGCCATACATCAAAGAATCAAAAGTCATAGAGCTGAAAAAGGCAGATTTTTAGGAAGCAAGCTGCTGAGTGGCAAAGGACCTTTCTCAGAACTCATCTCTGCATCCTCTTGCATGGGAATGTTGGAGCTATCAGCAGGCTCCAACAACCTCTCTCTTCCTCTCCTTTGGTTGCTGTGACATCTGCACACTGACTTGTGGGATGGTCTGGGGAGGCTAGGACTCTGGTCTTGCAGGGCTGAAACTGGAAACCATCCAGGACATTCAAAGCATGGCTGGGCCAAGGGGACAAAACTTTTGGACAACAGGATGAATCTATCAGCAGCACGTAGCAGTCACATTTGCGCCTCTCTGGTTGCTCCACTATGAAGTGGGTGGGCCCCCCTGTTATGGAGGCTGGTGGTGGAGCCCTACAACAGTGTTTGCTTTGGTAGTAGTAGCTGTTCTGGGCTTTGTGTCTGGAATCCAATGGCAAAGCCTTCCCTTGCTGTGTGACTACTGTCCAGGGCAGCTTTAGCTTTGCTGCTGAAGCTGTTTCTCAGCCCTGGGGCAGGACTTTTAGCCACTGGGTAGGGTCTTTGTCTTTGTGCCTGAGCTCAATAAACCATCATGAGCTGCTATCAGCTATCCACCTGAAGAAGCTCCTGGGCCCCAGGTCACAAAGCTTTCTGGATCAAGTAAAAGATAAATTGCTGAGGTCTTGTCTTTCAGTCCTGCACCACAGGCTGGCGCTGCATCTCTAAGACCATCTTCTTGGCTGTGGCCAGTGTGCTCAGGTGAATTATTTCTCAATATGAAATGTTTGTGATCTGGGTCTTCCTGTGTGGCTCTGTCTCAGAAAAGGCCCTTTTAGTGTGGAGTAACTGCATCTTAATGCTGGATCCAAACACCAAGAAATAAGACTAAAATTGACATAGAGAGGAGCCAGATTTATTTAAGTAAATATATGTGCTTGTAGATATTGTAGTCTTTTCTTCCTTGTCTTGGTCTGGAAGCAACAAGGCCATGGGCAATGGTGGGAGTTCCCTTGGACAGCTGGGGACCTTCCCATAGCCCTGTGTGTTGGTACCCACCCCATCTGCCTTGGAGTTTGCTTCGGGCTGTTCTCTGCAGCCTGTGGCACAGTGCAGTTTCCTGAAGCCAGACCTCATTCTTCCCTTTGCCTAGTTGTACACTATTGCCTCCCTTTCTGAATACCCTCAATACATTGTCTGATTGCAGATAGAGACATGAGTAGTGATGCTTCAGGAGAGGCAGAAATTAAGGTTACTGTGGGAGCCATATTGGTTGCCTGCAGAGACCCTCAACTTTGATGAAGCAGGAATCTGCTTACAGATCTGGAACAGGGATCTGTTGAAAATGGGTCAGTATGCATGTTTCAGGAAGTTAATGCTCTGCAGCTGATGAAAGCATTTCACCCTAAAGCTTGGTCACCTGAATTTCTCTCTCTTTACCTTTACCCAGAAGGAAGGGGGGGAAATGACAGATGTTACAAGTTTCTAATGCAAAGTGTTGTGCATTGCAGACAGGTGCTATCCTTTTCCTGCTTGTGACTGTAATTGTGAACATCAAACTGATCTTGGATACCAGGAGAGCTGCCTATGAGGAAGAAGAGGAGTCTGCACAGGACTATGGTGAGGGAAGTGATTTCCTTAATTCAGGGCAAACTTGTGACAGCATGAAGGACCGGCCTGTGCATATGGGTTTAACAAAAGGCTGTTCCCATTCCTGGTCTGTCTGCTCAAGGCTTCAGCACATTTGGCATCAGAGGTCTGTGTCGAGATGGCTGGGGCCAGACCTATTGCCATTTTGAATTAACCTTACTTGCCATCCCTGTAGATTCTGACCGATGTAGTGTTGGGCCAGGATACCTGAAGAATATGAACTTTTGGAGGCTTGGCTGGGCTAGCACTGAGCAGGGGCAATCCAGAGGTGCTTTGGCTACTTGTGATTGAGCATTTCTTCTATCTAGATGATGAGATGCTGAATGTGGAGGTCCCTAGGCACCCTGTCAGCAACAAGAAGATCTTGGATGTTGAGGTGTACTCCAGCCGGTCAAAGGTCTACGTGGCTGTGGATGGCACAACAGTAAGTGATGGGTGATGGCCTTCTTGTGACCAGAGGGTGGATGGACCTGCATTGGTGAAAATTCAAGCAGTGGGTGGCAAGGATGCTTTGATGGCTGGCAAGAAGGTCAAGAGTGGATTGCCCATCTGCCTATGGGACTCTGGAGGTGTTTCCCTATGTTGTCTTCTACTCTGATGTCCATCATTGCCATGAGCAAAGGCAAAATGTCACGGGAGAGACTTTTTCTTTGTTTTGGGATTCTGCCGTGCTGAATGGGGCAGGAACTGTGAGGTCTTGGTGTATGGTTCTCATCTCTTCCTTGCTTGCAGGTCCTAGAAGATGAGGCTCGGGAACAGGGAAGAGGGATCCACGTAATCGTCTTAAACCAGGCTACGGTAAAGTATCTGCAGGTGTCTGCATTTGTCTGGTTTTGTCTTTGCTCTTTAACTGTTGGGGCATGAGGCAAATGGCCATTTGTCTGTAGTTTGTAGAGCAAAACACATTTGCCCAAAGAGTCTCTGCAGCGTTTCTCTTGTGCTTGCCTCAGTTGGAGAGCAGGTGGGAGAGGAGCTGAGAAGTTGTGTAATGCTGTCACATGGACCTGAGTGCATTTGTGTTGTGCATAAAGGCCTGAGGACTGGACTTGCCTGAACACTAACTCCTTGGTGTGCCACAGAAGCTGCTCATTGTATTGCTTAGAGGCTGAGGCTTCCACGACAGATTTTCTTAACAGTGTGTGCCCTGACTGTGTAATATTTAAAATGCATCTGCATTTGAATACCTACAGGGTCATGTTATGGCCAAGAGGGTCTTTGACACCTACTCTCCCCATGAAGATGAAGCCATGGTGCTTTTCCTTAACATGATTGCCCGGGGAAGAATTCTGATCTTCACCATTAAGGTATGTGACCTTGGAGTCAAAAGAAAAAGTCACTTTTGAGTCAGGATGCCCTAAAGCTCATCTGGACAGTCACCTTCTGAATGTCATCAAGCATTTCTAGGCCTAAATGTTGCATCTCCACTGGGTTATGCCACTCTGTCTGTATTGTATCCTATGTCCTTATTACTACAGACATTGCTCTAGGCCCTGCAGGGCAGGAGAGCAAGAAACAGATGTGTCAGAGCATGTAGCAGTAAAGTTTAGGTAGAGAATATACATGAGGAAATATAAGAATGTGGTGGGTCTTTTCTGGGTCCCATTTCCAGTCTTTACAGAAGGCACTGCAGACTGCAGGATTTGGGCTGCTGTGTGAGCATCTCTGTGCTGCTTCAGAGTTTCAGGTTTAGCTATGAGAAATGTTGCTGAACACCTGGCCTTGCTTGAGAACAACTTGATCTCAAGAAAACAGGAGTCCATGACTCCTCTGGCCTCCCTGAGAATCATGATGAAGCAACTAACGTAGTTGCACAGAGACCTTAGGAACCTGCTCCTGAAGGTTTCTGGCTCCAGGTACCTTTTTGATATTGGTGTGAGAGTATTCTTTGTCTGCATCAGGAGCCAGAGCTCAGCTGCAGGGTTGTGTTTTGTTCCAGGATGAAGGCTCATTTCACCTTAAGGACACAGCCAAGAACGTCCTGAAAAGCCTGGGGAGCCAAGTTGCACCATTCCTGAGCTGGAGAGACATGTGGACATTTGTGGGGAAGAAGGGAGGTGAGTCTTGCACAGGCTGGAAGAGGTGGGTTTTTTGGTTTTTTTTAGGGAGAAGCCAAACACAGCCCTTTTCTAACAGGCTGTGTGAGCAGGCAGAGAGCAGGAAGTCTGTTCTTGGGGGTGAGGGAGAGGGCTAGAGGCAGAGCAAGTCCCTTCAGCAACTCACCAGAGGCTACCCTGAGCTACAGCCCCTGGTCACACCTTGACATGGTGGAGATGAGCCCTTTCAGGCTGTCCTTACCATGTGTCCCTGCTCCAGGGGAAGTCTATGGGGAGAAGCACGCCAAGTCGCCCGCCCTCTCAACATGGGGTGATGCTGTACTGCTGAAGACAGAAGTTCATCTGACGTCTGTGGAAGGTAGGAAGTAATAGCTGCTCTGCAGTGCCACTTATCTCTGGGAGATGTCTGCCTGCTGCTCTTGGTGTTTTAGGTCTATTAGCAACCTCCCAGTATGGATTTAAGGCTGAGGTGTGGATAGAAATTTTTAAAATGGTGGCTGCTGCTTTTCTTTCTGCTTCAGTGGCAATTCCAGACATGTTTATTGAGAAAGGAGAGGATGGGAAAGTGGGAACATGGTGTGGCCATTTGTCACTTCTTCAAACCAGGCCTGGTCCAGTCTTTTTTGACTGTTGGTCTTGCATGTGGCACATTACCATTCAGAGAGGCCAGATGGTTGGGATGGCTTCTGAATGGCTTCCGTGGTTATTTCAGGCATCCAGAAGTATTGCTTTTTCATAGTAGTAAGAACTGTTGTGGTGATGACTGAGAATCATTTGTGTGGTAGTGTAGCCTGGAGCACACAAGGTGAGGCCGTGAAGGTAGTGGTCTGCTTTTTCTGCTTGATGTCTCTAGATGCTGAATGTCATTGGCCTGACACAGAACTTAACCGCCGCCGAAAGAGATTCTGCAGCAAAGTAGAAGGTTATGGCAGTGTCTGCAGTTGTAAAGACCCCACACCCATCGAGTTCAACCCTGATCCAGTGAGTATAAGGGCTAAGTATTCTGATAAGGTTCCAAAAGGGAGGACTGGGCTAGTCCAGGTGTTTTTGCAGCTTGAAGGCAGAGCCATGTCACAGTATCATGGCATGTTACCCATTGGAAGAGGCCTCAAAAACTCATCTAAGTCCAACCCCGCCCTGTCCTTAAGCACCAGCAAAGTGATTCGAAGTCCCCAAGGTGAGCTCTTAGACCTGGCAAACGTGAAGACACATGGTAGTATCATGCTGAGGAAGGGGAGTTGCCTTGTCCTGTGTTTGCCCTGAGCTGCCAGGTTACCATGATTCTAGGGACATCAGTGTAAGCAGCAGAGCATGTGCATTTGGAAACAAGAGGTGGCATCATGGCCGTTGGGCTTTTTGGGTTTGGACAAAGGTCTCTATGTGGATGTAGGCTGGGAGTTGGGACTGAGGTGGAGTGAAGGGAGCTGGTGGGGTCACCAGCAGTGCTGAGTGGAGCCTGGGTTTGTGGTCATCCTGAGCTAAGGGGCAAGACTATGCAGCTCTGCTCTTTAACAATGGGGCTGGTACATACCCCTTGGATCCTGTTCTCAGTTACATAGAATCATTTACATGTTTTCTTCTTCCAGCTCAAGGACAATAAAGTCTTTGATGTGCCTGTGGCTGTTATTGCAGGGAACCGACCCAACTACCTGTACAGGTAAGCGCTTGCAGAGGACATGGCTTCTCTGCTCTGTACCACGAGACCAGACATGGCCCAAGCCCTCCCCTTTGTTCTGCTGGCCAGATCCAGCCTCCAGCTGGGGTTACATGAGCAGTGTGGGCAGACCTGCTTAGACACTTTCTGGTGTCCTCAGCCACAGGAAAGGGGAGAGTCCATGGGCAGTAGGTTCTGTTACCCTTTCCCTCACCTCAGTGGATCCATACCCCTCTGCTGAATGGCTTGGGCCTACTAGGTCTGTGTACTCAGTCCCCTCGATCTCTCCCCAGGATGCTGCGCTCATTGCTATCGGCTCAAGGAGTCAATCCACAGATGATCACTGTCTTCATCGATGGGTACTATGAGGTGAGAATACTCCTGAAGGTCCATGTAGCTGGGACCTTGGTCTAGGGATACATGGTGCTGACCCAGTCCTTGGTGGGCAACAGGCCATGAGTCTCTTCACCCTTCCTCCTTCTGTGGGTCACTCTGCTCCTTACTCCTGCACAGCTTAGTCAAGCCATGGGTGTGGATAGCCTTGGCCTTTACAAAGCCTGGAGTTGACATCCATTTGTCAGAAAGGATAGGTGTGCAGGAATGAGGCCATGCTGGCGTCTTCCCCATTCTCTATTCTCTCTTTATGAGTATCACCAACCCTTTGAGCAGAGTCTGAGTGTAGTTTGTCCACCTCCCACACATGAAGCTGTGACCAGCTGTGCCAGTCCAGCTCCACTCTGTAAGAGGTGAAGAGACCTATAACAATCCGTTTTCATAATGCTCATGGAAGCTGAGGCCAGGTAGAGGAGAGCTGGTCCTTTAGAGGGCAAAGTTCCCACCAGTGTGAGGTTTTGGGGCTGGGGGAGCTGGTTTGTTTATGCAAGCTCTTGCTGCAGCACATCAGAGTGGTTAAATATAGCAGCGCCCATTTCCATAGCAACTGGATCGGCATCCCTCAGTTACAAGGGGGCAGCCTGGATGCTTATGCTGCTGTGCTACATACCAGGGAGCGGTTAAGGCTATGGGAACTTCTCTTCTGTGGCTGGGAGGTAAGATGGACAGCAAGGGGTTAGAGGAGGGCCTTGGCAGAACCAAGACATATCAGCCGAAGCATGAATTACTTCTTTCACTATTGTGGATGTGCATGGTCAGAGCAGTCTCTTTCTTAGCAACTATGAGAGAAAATCAGTTGATTGTGATCTTGATATTAAGCAGATAGTAGGTGTTCCTGGCCTTACCTGTTTTCTTTCTGTGCTGTCAGTGTAGGACTGGGAATTTGAGGCCTCTCAAATATTCTTGGATACTACTTTGGGTCTGCAAACTAGCAGAGCTAACAGAAACTTCAAGGCATTCTTAAGGGATGAAGAGCCAAGAATGGCAAATTCTTGGTATCTGCAACACAGCACCATTTTGAGCCTTCCTTGCCCTCAGGAAGACAGCCACATGTAGGAGGTCCCACTGGCATGTTGTTCTTGTCCCAGGGAATAGGTGCTGGCAGCAGGTGTGCAGATTGTATCCAGACCCGCACATTCTATGTGCATTGTACCTTTTCGTTGTAGGAGCCAATGGATGTTGTGGAGCTGTTTGGCCTCTCGGGAATCCAGCACACCCCCATCAGCATTAAAAATGCCAGAGTTTCCCAGGTGAGAGGCCTTTCCCAAATCCTGGGAGAGTTCTTTCTTGTGAACCTTGGAGGGGAAGCCCTGCATCTGCACCAGGTTGATGCTAACAAAGGCAATGATCTGTTTTTTCCTGCAGCACTACAAAGCCAGTTTGACTGCAACCTTCAGCCTGTTCCCAGTGAGTGAGACCTCTGTCTGTGCCCTGTCTCAGTGCCCACCAGTGGGAGCAAGTCATCACAGGGTTTCCTTTGGGAGAGTGGGGAATCTGTGACCCTCATTCTACAGAAGCTGGAATCAATCCTTTGTGGCAGGGGACAGCACAGGCTGGGGATGCATGTTGGTGTCTCTGCCATGTCCTGTTTCTCTCCATTCTTCTGACATTCTCTTTGCCCTACAGGATGCTAAATTTGCTGTGGTTCTGGAGGAAGACCTTGACATTTCTGTTGACTTTTTCAGGTAAACCTTTTGGGTCCCTGTTTGGGTGGGGCATTTCTTAGAAGCTTTCTGACTGCTCAGGAGAGGCCAGATCCCTGCCATGCTGTAGCTCACCTATCCAAGGATGAGCAGTCCCCAGGTAACAGCCATAACAGAGCTCTGCCTGCAGGGAGTCTTGAGTGTCCTGGCACTCAGTGTATGTTGATGTCAGGGTCTGGATCTTGTTTTTTGGGGTTATCTGTTCTATTCTGTACATGCACACAGTTGCCCCATGGCAAGAAGACAGTGATAAACATCTACCAGGACTTTTAATTCTTTGATAAGAAGAAAGCACTCTGATGAAGCAGAATACAGTATTGTCCCCTCCCCATTGTGATGTCTATCTCCACTTGTTTGAGTGTTCCTCCCCTGATCTCAAGCCAACATTGGCCATTTTGGCCCAAGAGATGAATTAGATGGTCACAGGAGTTGGGAGTTCTGTGTCAGTTTGTAGAGCACTTGCCTTGGTTTGCCTGGAGGGAGGATGTTTGATCAGGGACTGTACAACTATTCCCTCAGCTTTCTGAGCCAGTCAATACACCTTTTGGAAGAGGATGAGAGCCTGTATTGCATCTCAGCTTGGAATGACCAGGTGGGTCAGGGAGGGTGGTGGAGCTGGGATATTTTTGCCCTGTGGTGTTCCCGTGTCAGATTGGGGTCTAAGTTCTGTTTGTAAAGTTGGGGTGTACCTCCACCAGCAGATAGACCCACTCCCCTAGGTGGGTCTATCTCCTCAGCCCTAGACTGTCAGGAAGTTCCCCTGCAAATCACCGTCCTGCCCATGATTTGTGCTTCCCAGTGGCTGTCCCTGTGCCCCATTCTGGAAGTCCCTATGGAGCTTGATGTCTCTATTTTGGCTAGGTAAGGGTGCGTTCAAGATGCTTAATGCCCCATTTAACACGCAGGGCTATGAGCACACAGCTGAGGACCCCTCGCTCCTGTACCGTGTGGAGACCATGCCAGGCCTAGGCTGGGTGCTCCGTAAGAGCTTGTACAAGGATGAGCTGGAGCCAAAATGGCCAACTCCTGAGAAGGTGAGTATCCTAGAAGGGACCCTGTCTTCTGCACCTCTATTTCTGCCCATCAGCCATCCCTGATCATCACCCAGTCCCTGTGAATACAGCTCTTAAAGTGGTCTTGGTTCCCCATAAGCTTCTGGGAAGGATGCCCACACAGTTGATTTTGGACAGAGTAATGTGAAGACCATATATATTCCGCCACAGAGCTGGCTGGAACAGCCCTAGCAGGCTGGGGCCAAAGGGGATCGAGCTGAATGGGCAGCCAGAAAGGTCCCTGGATGACTACACTATGAAATCATGTCCCCAGACTTGAGTGTGAATGGTGGCTTCCCTTCCCCAGCTCTGGGACTGGGACATGTGGATGCGGATGCCTGAGCAGCGGAAAGGCCGGGAGTGCATCATCCCCGACATCTCGCGTTCCTACCACTTTGGCATTGTGGGGCTCAACATGAATGGCTACTTTCACGTGAGTGACCTCCCTGAGTCCCAGTCTGCTGCTGAGCTGTGGACTCAGACACTTTTCCAGGTAGGAGGCATACTTTGTACACTAGCTAAGCACTGAACCCTGATTTCCCTCCCTTTCCTCTCTTCCTTCCAGGAAGCCTATTTCAAGAAGCACAAGTTCAACACAGTTCCAAACGTACAGCTTAAAAATGTGGAGAGGTGAGTGCTGGTCAGAATGAAATTTACATGTAACAGTTGCTTGACTTGACCTTTGTTCGCTTATGCTGAGGACATCACCCTTCTGGAACAGCAACCGTAACTTCTTACCCCAGCACACTGGCCTTCATTGGGAAGTCCTGCAGTGTTTTGTGTGAGGTTGGGTTCAGCTACCCTGTGCTTCTGATGAACATGTTGAAGGGTCACATTTTTGCTGTCACAACCTCTAGGACTTATGGCAGTCCCTGCTTTCCATTTATTAGCTCCAACTTGCCTTTTAGTGTTAAATTGAGAGTGTCTTTAAATTTGGATCATCTTGGGATGTTTCCCCTTTATCCAACTGACTCTGCCCTGATCTCCATGTTCTTCTCTTCCAACAGCTTGAGGAAAGATGCCTATGAGACCGAAATTCACCGGCTCCTAGGGTAAGTGCCTTCAGGAAGCTTGGGAGAATATGGGGCCTACTGGATGAACTAAACAACACAGAAGAAAGTGTGGCAGTGGCCCTGGTAGTCCAAGCCACCACTTGCCTGTCTGAAGTACTCTGCAATGGGAACATAGAGGAGGTAAGGTCCCTTCTCAGTCCCTATTCTGTGTCCTCAGTGAAGCTGAAGTCTTGGACCACAGCAAGAACCCCTGTGAGGACTCATTTGTGCCTGATACCGAGGGTAGGGTCTATGTCATGTTCATCAGGATGGAGCAGGAAGCAGATTTTATCACCTGGACTCAGCTTGCCAAGGTGAGGCCCCTGACATGGCCCATCAGCATCACTGGGGAACATGTGGCTGCTGGTTTTGGTTCTGCCCATGGTATGGGCACAGCTCAGCAAATAGATTCCTGCTGTCCTTGGATGACAAGCTCCCAAGGAGCCTTCTCTGCTGTGTCTTGGTGAGGGCAGGGGTGGTGGCTCTTCACTTGCCAGAAGACACCTGGCTCTAGCATCTGGGAGCTCTGATGCCTCTTCCTTCCTCCCCACCGTCCTAGTGCCTCCACATCTGGGACCTGGATGTCCGTGGGAACCACAAGGGGCTGTGGCGACTCTTCCGTAAGAAAAACCACTTCCTTGTGGTGGGGGTTCCTGCCTCCCCATACTCGTGAGTATCAGGCACAGCAACCTGTGTAAGCCCCATCCTTATGGCACTGTTTCCTGCCCCGTGCACTGCATGGTTCCCTTCTGTCCCAACCCAATCCTGGGGCATACCATCCAACATTTCCAAAACATTATGGGAACTGGTACAGAATTACATGCCTATGGCTGGAGGATGCTCCAGTGGGAAGGAGGTGATGGCAGGAAGACCAGGCAGTGCTGGTGGGAACTGGGGTTCTGAGAGGGGGATCCCCACCCCTGCTTGCTCCCATCCAGCCTCCTTACTTACAGGTCTAAGAAGCCTTCATCAGTGACACCGATCTTCATGGAGCCCCCAGCTAAGGAAGAGGGGGCAGCAGTAGTGCCAGCAGTTGCTGCAGCAGAGCAGACATGAGACTGGCAGCTGGGAAACAAAAGGGACTGGAGTAAGGCAGAGACACACACACACCCCAGCACAGAGACAGAGTTGGCAGCAGCTCTTGTTGGACGCTGGTAACTGGACATGGACTCCTATTTCAGGCTGCAAAATGAGCTCTTGGGCTCCCTCCAGCTCCTTACTGTGGTCTCCCTCTCCAGACAGGGTCTGTCCCTGCAGATACACCACCCCTCATCCCAGGAACTTTTTTTTTTTTAACACAGACTCTTTACTAATGCTTCTGCTTTTGCCCCCTGACTGGGCAAGGCTGGAGGAAAGTGTTGCTCAATTACAGGTTACAGGAGGCCTTGAGAAGCACCTCTGCTTCCCTTTCTGGCCTCCCAAGCCCTGAGAAGGCAGCATGCTTATGTGCAAGTGCTGCAGTCTACCAGTTGGGTATTATTTATTAACCCTTGCCTGGGTGGCACTGTGCCCAATGATGAACATTGTGATGAAGAGAGGATCTTCCACTGTCTTTTCTGTCTCCTGCACGACGGATGCACCCTGAAGACTGTATGCTGGATTGGACATCACCCCACACACTGGCTTTGCTTCTTTGTCTGCAGCAACTGGTGCAGTCCAGCTCACAGGCACAAACTATTGCTGAGGAAAAGCTGAACTTGCTGTGGACATGTCAGGGATACCCCATACCCATTGTGAGGGCAGTCACATGCCCCTTTCTGATCTCTGCAGTTATGGTTGCTGAAGATGACTATAGATGGGAGTGGACTATGCTGTGTGCAGTGGCTCACACCATCTCATCCACCTTCTCTGTGAGGAGCAGTTCAGCCCCTAAAGTCAGGGGAGAGGGGGAGAAAGTGCCTTGCAGAGTGAGATGGGAGTAGCCAATGGGCATCCCCCAGCTGTAGGGGCAGGATGGACCAGGGTCCTCTGGAGCAAGGGATACTGTGCTCTGATGTGGTTCTTGCCTGTGGTACTGTACCCTGTCTCTCCCTCTTCCCTGGCCAGGTATCCCCTGCTTTTGCTAAAGACAGAAGGGATTTCTTTTTCTGAATCACTGCCCTTACTGTGGTACATTGCTAGCAGGAAAGCTTTGAGTTGAGCTATGCTGGGCAGCCTGTCACTCCTGCTGTTGTATCCCTATCACGCAGAGGGTGAGGGGTTCTATGTCCCCCCATCCTGTGCCTTAGGAAGGACCCCAGGGCCCCCTCCTACCCACAGCCACTTGGTACTAATGTTCCTCCTGATCCTCTTGCTCAGTGTACCTCCCTGTCTCATCCATGCAGCAAAAGATCTGTGCTCTGTGTGTCCCCCCAGCCATGAGCAGGGGTGTGAGGTTCTGGCTTGTCCTTAGGAAGAGGATTTGCTACTCAGCTCTTTCCCTGTGGTCGCAAGAACTCTTCCCCTTCATTTTCTCACTGTGAACTGAGCGTTGGGGTCAACACTATATAACTTATTTATTTATTGTCTTGTGGGAAGAGGAGGCCAGCATGAACAGCAGCATAGAGAACTGAGAGTCTCTAGGCTGCATGAGGACAATCATAGCAAGTTTGTCTCTTGTGCCCCTGTCTCTGTTCCCCTCTTTCCTCCCTTGCCCAGAACAGGAATGAAGAGTGAGTCTGGGAAAGCTGTTCCTCTTTGGCCAAGAGGAGTCCTGTGTGGAGACAGCACAGGAACTGCTTGAGTGCAGGGACTGCAGGGACTCCAGTCCCTGTGGTCTCCTTCACACCCATCCCAACAGCAGGAATGGGAAAGATAAGAGAGGAGCAGGAGGGTGTGGGGTGGCAGTCCTGGGTTCAACCCTGTACTTCTGCCACCCCCAGTGGCAGCTACTCTGCCACTCTGGCAACCAGCAGGCAGGAGGCTTCACTGGTCATCAAGGTGCTTTTAGCACAATGGGAAAGGGACTTGATTTCTTCCTCAGCATCTCTGTTTCCAAGGCCCAGTTTCCATTCTCCCCAAAACGCACCCTCTTTCCCTTCTTCTCTGGCAGGTCTTGGTCTTGACTTCGTCCTCACTCCTCCTGGGGCCAAGGAAGGTGGCCCTACAGACAGGGAATGGCTACACTCGAGTTTTCCTTTGCTGCTGACCTTGTAGTGGCCAAGAGGCTATGGCTTCATGCTCTGAGTGACAGCAGGACTTGACTAGTGGGCTTGAAATTCCCTAGTCTCCACACATTGCGATGGGCCTGCTGTGTGCTGTTTTCCATCCCTCTCTGTTCCTCCAGCAAGGAAGGCTATTGTGGTGGCTGTGGTAGAGATGGGTGTGTGGGCATCCCTGGGGTTTTGCCGCTTTCTGAATCAAATTATTTTTTCAAGAGTAAACATTGCAAAGCTGTTGAGCCTCGTTTGTTTCATAGGTGGCTTTGTGCACGGCCCAGGGCTGGAGTCCTGCCTGGAAAGGACAGAACCGTACCCACTACAAGACTAGCTATCGGCTAACAGTGGTCCTGGGCACCTGCCCTGTGGTTCCTATGCCAGTAGAGGTCCTCCGAGCTGTGCTGTGCCTGTGCCAGCGTGGCTGACGCAGGTTTGCGAGCTGTTTCCCCAGCGTTTTTCCCCCAGCGTTATCACTTATCTCTAGCACTGATGGAAACTGAGTAGCTGCCTGAGCACTCGGGCTTGGCAGAACTGGACTCCGTGCCCTGCTGCACCTCCAGCTGCCATCCCCTAGAACTACAGCCTCAATAGCCCTCAGCTTCTGGCTTGGTGTCCCACTGGGGATGAACTAGCTGCACATTCTGGGGTGGTAGGGAGTGAACGGCCAGCCCTGGTGTGTGTACCCTGCCATCCAGTTGTCTGAGCCCCACAGTGCTGAGCTGGCTTTCTGGGGGATTTGGTTTTCTTTCCTTTGAGGGAAGTTGTGTCTTGCAGCAAGAACAATCTGCCTGAGGTCCAAGCAGAAGGAGATGATGTCATAGGTGTAAGGGACTGGGTCCTTGGCATCAACAAGCCATGGCTGGGGCTGAGACCTCATGATTCAGGTTGTGCCATGCTGGGGCCAACCCCAGACTCTGTTGCTGAGCTGTTTATCTCATGGTTGTGGCCAGGGATCGCCAGGCAAAAGCAGGGACTGCAGAAGCAGCCTTCAGCAGAACCACCTCTGCAGTGCAGCAGCCTTTGCTCCTCCGCCTGGAGGTGGGTGCAGGTATGGGTGAAATGAAGCCAAATGAGGAGCAGGTTTGCTCCTGCCATGTAGAAAAGCGGCTGCAGAGGGTCAGCCCACTGTGGTACCTTTTACAGAGAGCCCAAGAGATCACATCTCTCTCCAAATGTCAACCCCCACAGGGCAGGGAGCCTAGAGGTACAACACTTTCTGGGGCAGAGACCACAGTATTCAAAGGACCCACAGTAGGAGAGCATTGGCCACCAGCACAGACCAGCCACAATCTGGATCCCATACCAGCTGCCTCCTGTTCCCCTGCCTGAATCCTGCAGCTAGACTGGGCTTCTTCCTACGCTGTTGCCACTCCTGCCCTGGGACCAGCAGTTTTTAGGGGGGCACTACCTTGCCAGAACCTTTTTTGCCTAGCCCTGGGGACTTTGGCAGTCCTGGAGCCAGTTGTCACCTCCTGGCAGCCTCTGTCCACATCCACCTCATCAAGGTGGTGCTGTGCCCCTGCCAAGGTTCTGTGAGCAAGGGTCTGGCCATAGGGACTGATGCCCCAGGGCAGAGCCCTGTAAAGGTGATGTGGGCTCAGGTTTGAGACCCACCACAAAGAGCTGATGTTTGTAAACCACTGTTTGTCAGAGTGTTCCCTCCTGAAATGGATGGCTGATGCTAAAAGCAGGTGAAACCCCTGGAAGGGGACCTATCCTGGTCTGAGTTAGAGCAGAACTAATTCCGTTCAATGTTATGTTTTAGCTTGGTAAACTAACTAACTGCACGTTCTGAAGGTAACGGCATGTTTGTGCAGACACTGCTTCCAGAAGTGATAGTGCCTGACGTTTACAGTGTTATCAAGGGCTGGTGTGCAGAAAGGCTCTTGCTTACACCTACTCCTGTGAGAACCAAGGTCACTGCTAATCTTGTGTGCCATGTTGGGCTGCTGCAACAATCTGCACCTGCATGGGGGAGCAGGCAGGAGACCCTAAACTGACCGAGCTATCGCATTCCATAGGTGTTATATTTGGTATAAAGCTGTTTTAGTTTTGGGGTCTTCTTTCCAGTCTCAAAGTCGCTCTCCCTTATTACCTTTTTCTTCCCCTTAGGAAAGGGAGAGGGGTTAATCGAGAGCATCTGTTTGTTTGGTGCTTGGCCCAGTCTCAACCCATGACAGGACTGCCTGTGCCAGGCTGATGGAAAGCTTCAGCTCATTGCCCACAGGTGATGGTGATGCCAAGGTTCATCACCTGAAGGGGTTTGTTAGAGGAACAGGATCACTCCCCTTCCTGCACATTTTTGGGGTCCCACTCACCTCCTGGCTCAGCCCACAGGTGCAGGAGTATCCCCAGTGTCCAGGAGCTCACTGGGTGACTGGCTCATCATCTTTCTCCTCTGGGAAGCCTGATCCCCTGCTCCTCTGTGGCACCGGCTTTAGCACGTGCTGCCCAAGTTCTGGGTTCCCAGGTTTCAGCCCCCCCTGGAGCCTGGCCTCCCTGGCTTTGTGAAGCCCTACAAAGGAGAACCTGTCTGGGCTGCTCCGTGTCCCAGGAGCTGGCTGATAATTAAACAAAAGCAAAATAGCCTTGGCATGAAATATGACCTTTCTAGAGCTTGAGGAGCAGAAAGGGGAGTTTTGCATCATTTCATTTGGTTGTTTTTATGCATTATGCTTTTGGGAGAGGTCCTGTATGCTGAGGTCTGGGGAGTCCCCATGCCCCAATGGTGGTTCTGGAATGTGGGAGACAGGATCCAAGATGACCCTTCCCGTAGCACATCAGTCCCTCTGTGCTCTGCAGATGGAGAGGAGCACCCTCTAGTCTGCATCTTCCCAGATAACAGACAAGGTCCTGTCAGAGAAATCTCTGGGGATGGAGTAGTGCCAGTGCCTGATGGCCCAGTCCCCAACCCCATGGGGGAGGGAGGCAGTGACACTGTGTCTGGTCCACCTGGGTCTCAGCTCAAGGACCTGATACCAAAGTTTCAGCACCCTCTGCTTTTATAAAGAGCCCAAACTGCACCCAGGAAGGAGCTCTCCTTGGCTTCTGCCCTAGGTCCCCGCTGGGTGAGGCCACCCCCTGTACCCAAGCCAACCCCAGTCCCTGCTGCACTTCCCAGCACAGCTCTGCCACCTCCTGTAGCGACAGCCAGCAAAGCCCTATGGTGATTTAATCTTCAACTGGGTACCCAGGATTGTTGGTAATTGTGCCAAGTCCTGTGGCACAGCATTAATGATTAACACCCCCAGCTCCTGCCTGTCGCCTTCAAAGAACTCTTCCACCTCCTCTGATACCCAAACAATAACTGGGTCACAGAGCTGCCCAGAAAGCACCCTTGGGACTGGGCCAGTATCAGTGGGAGCAGGAAGGCAGAGGAGGAGGCCAGCCTTTGGAGGATGTCTCTCCTCCCTCATCTGGGAACATCCTGGCCAAACTGTTGCATTGGACAGGGGAAGTCCCCCACAGTGGGCACTCCCTGGGCAACTGGTGTCAGATGAGCTTGTATTTGCTGTCATTCATCAGCACAAGCCCAGAGAACTGCAGCTCCTCCTTCTGCTCATTTTGACCATGTTTGGCACCAAAGTGAGCTGCAGCGAGGGAGAGGGCAGCTGGTTCCCTGAAGTGCAGGACACTGTGGGCTCCCTGGCAGCACACATCTCTGCCACACAAGGTTCTGCCCATTGTGCCCCAGGGCAGGTGATAGAGAACAATCCCTACAAATCTCCTGCGACTTGGGACCATGCACAGCACCCATCGTAGTGGGTCAGGGGGTGCAAGGCAGCTGTTCAGGTATCTGCTTTGCCTGTATGGGCAGGATCTTCAGCCCCTCATTTTCTTCACCCTGTTCTCACAGGGATGCAGCTGGATTCACCCGGCTCATCCCAACTTCTATCACACACACACCCCTTCCTTATTGCTTCTGAGGAAACAGCTCAGCCTTGAGCCATCCCACACCCAAAGAAGGGAGAAATTAGCTGCATGGGCTCTGAAAGTGGCTGTTTCCCATGGGGACAAGGTCCAAGGGTGCTGTGGGTGGGGAGGAACATAAAGACATCAGGCCAGTCCCTATCACATGGGAGCTTTTGGGGGCCTCAGCAGTTGGGATGGGGCTGAAGATACCACAGTGGTCCATGCAATTCCTGCTGAGTGGGGAGAGGTCTGCATTTCCCAGTACAGAGCAAACTGGCCCAGGGACCACACACCTCCTGTTTGCTGAGCCAAGCCCTGATGGTGACCCCCCCTACTCTGCTGCCAAGCTCCTCCTCTGCATTGTGGGAGACTCCTCATCACCACTACAGACAAGAATGGGGGAAACCCAACCCATGAGAAAGGCAAAATCTTACCCAGGGTCCAGACACCCTGCCCTTCGCATCTTCCAGCTCTGCCCATCCCAGAGTTTCTCCCTGCACCGGTGTGAGCTGGCCAGGCTTGTCAACACCCACACAGGTGTTATTGTCCCCAGTGGGTGGCATACCCCTTGGCTAGTGATTACTGAAGGATGCATGTCTGGAGGCAGCAGTGACCCAGGCTTGGGTAGGCAGCAGGGCATGGGCTGCTGTCTCCAGCCTTCGCCAGGAGGACCTTACCCCCTTGCCTTTCACTCCTAGCCCTAGCTTATGTCTTAGATGGGAACCCCAGCCCTGACACATACCTTACCAACCGCTCAGTCACATAAAGCCAAAGGATTACTTCCCAGGGGCAATAAGGAAGTTTCACATGACTACCACATACCCCCTGGGACATTCTGGCCTCAAGCACCAACAGCAGAACTGTCAGCTTTTGGGGTGCTGGCAGGCACTCCTCTGTGAGTCTCGGGAAACCAGGCAGGGCTAAAGGTTATAGGCTGCAGGGATGCCCAGCAGCACCCATGTGGTTTGGTGGGGGTGGGGTGGTGGGCTGGGGTATGTTCTGGGGTCGTTGAGGAGCCAGTGGGGAACCCAGAAGCTCCAGCAGCGCCTAAGCAGTGGGAAATAGAGAGCAGGGGAAGAGGGAGAACGGGGCAGTCTGTACCAGCCTGGCTTAGCTGCTGCCCTTCAGATGCCAGGGAAGCTGAGCAGGGAAGGGCTTTGTAAAGGAATTGCATCCGGGAGGCAAAACTGGTCCTTCGGGTTTTCCCCATCAGGTGACTGAGAGGAACAAAGCAGGTGGTTGCTGGGTTATTGGCAGAACTCAGTGTCACAGAAACAGCCACCCTGGCCCAGAGGAACCCCGAGGGCAGGAAGAGGTGTGAAGCTGAGAGTATTTCTGTCCAGAGGGACATAACCCCGTAGCCTGCTCCATCTCACAGGGGTGATGGTGGGAGAGTGTTTGCCAGGACTTGGCTTTAAAAGCCCTGACATCACCCATGAGGTCAGTAGTTTATGGTGGAACCAGGACCATCACCTGTCCAGCAACAAGGAGGAAGGGGAGGCCATTTTCTGCAGCTTCCCCCTACACTTCACCCTTGGGCAGAGCCAGAGTACACATCTCTGTGGCTGAGTCACCCAGGAACCAGGTCCACATGGCCTTCCCACGGCCACCCAGTTGCTCCCAGTGGTGTGCTAGGTGCTGGGTCGTGCAGAGCCAATGCAAAACCCCAACTGGCCACAGCAGTGCCACCCGGAACCCAGAACAGGAGCTGATAAGGGGGTGTCCCAGCAGGCACAGAGCAACACGGTGCAAGGAGACGCTGTTTACACACCAGCCTCCAATCCTCCTGCTGATTGTCCTTTCCTTCACCACCCTCAGACTCTGCCCCACAGCTAGGAAGCCTCATATCAACATGGGGTGAGGCAGCCTTCAACAATACCCTCCCCACACCTGCTGTTCAAAAGGGAAATCAACATAGGGCAGCACCAAAGGCAGGGAGGGATTGATGCTAGGGAAAGGGTATGGCTGGAGACCTTCCCCACCTCTCCTGTGACACCCTACTAGTCCCACACAGGGACTGTGGGTGCATGCTGAGTGATGGGCTGGCAGAACCCCCTCACAAGCACCCCAGTTGGGGGTCCCAGTACTGATGGGGACACAGGCACCAGTACAACCCCCTCCCCTCCCCCCCAGAGCCAGCACAAGAAGAAACCACGTTATTGCTCCATCGGGTGGTGGCTGCTGGAGAGGGCAAGGCAGATTTGCCAGGCAAAAGGCAGCCCCCAGCACTCCAGGCTGTTGTGCAAACAGGGCACTGCTTGTTTCCAAGCATTCGAGCATGTGAGGAGAGGAAGGGCAGGCAGGACTATACTGCCTGGGTGGGGCTCAGGGCAGGGGTAAGGCAAAGCCGGCCCCCAGCCCTGCTTCCCCAGAGCCTGCTTATCGAATACAAGAGAAAGTAATCTGGATCCAAGATTCAAAAATTTATTCTTCTCTTTACAGCATGGGG
>VZRI01003988.1:476307-486791 GCA_013397515.1 Upupa epops | reverse complement strand
GAGGCTCAGCCATTAAAGGCTATGGGATGCAGAGCAACCCCCGGGACCAACAGGACAGGGACAGAGACCAGCCAGTGCCTCTTCTAGGGGACAACACAGTGACAATGCCAAGGCTGGCAGGAGATGGGTGCAGAGGTAGGCACATCCCACACAGTAACCAGCTACACCACCTTGGCTGGGCACCAGCCCTGGTGGAGGGGACTAACACACACTGGAGCAGCCCCCGCTTATGGGACAGGGGGGGTCAGTATGGGAGAGGCATGGCACCCCCTGCAAGGGTTTGTTAAGGCATTGCTGTGCTGCCAACAGATGAGCAGCCCTGGTATCACTTTATCCCCTGTTGGCATNTGTACAGTGTACAGACTTGGTGTGCCACATCAGTATAAAAATATAGACAAACTCTACAGATCCCAGCTCAGTAGATCAAAATACAGCTATAAATCACAGTGCACAGGACAGCATTGGGCCTAGGGAGCAGTGGAGTCCTCCCAAGAGTATGGCATGCCACGTCATCTTCCCATCTTGTGGAGTCATTTCTTGTCCAGCTGGCAGTACAGGTACATGGCAACGCCCATGGATGCGATCTGTGAGCAGCGAGAGGCAAGTCAGCTCTGACCAGTGTTCCACCTCAGCATGGGCTTGTGTCACAGCCCATTATCATCCATCCTCAACACACAGATAGTAGTCTGTGGGGCTGTCCCAGTCCTTTGCAGCCCCTTGACCAGCCAGGGCAGTCCCAGCCTTACCACTCACTTTCAGGAACAGGCAGGCAGAAGCACAGCCATGCTCAGGCACTCACCTCCAAGGCAGCAATGCCAGCTGCCACACCACCCACTGCACCAGCGTTGGTCCTGATTTCTTTCAGGATCTGATTGAAACAACCCTGTGAGAGACAACCACACAGGTGAAGACAGGCAAGGAGTAGTGATCTCCCAACTACTGGGGTACACCAACCCCAAAGAGAGGTCATGATTTTCCAGCCTAGAGCTTCAGAGTCTTGGACAAGGTTTGAGGGCTTCAAGGAGCAGCTCATCTTAGCCACTTCTCAGGCTAAAGCACAGGACTGTGGGGGAAGAAGGGAAAGAGGCAGAGAGATTGCCCAAAAAGGCAGAGTACCGCTTGAGTTTGTGTTCAGCATGCCCCCTTGCTACAGAGCTGTCTTTAGGACCACAGTAATGGTAGCAGCAGACACTAGCTTGTCACTGGCAGGGACAAGCAAAACTTCCACAGCATCCCTCAGGACTTAGAGCCCATGGGACCACTGTGTCCAGAGATGTGCCTGGAGTTACAGGACAGGTCTCTCTCCCCAAACTGAGGTCCATCCCAAACCAGACTCAGAGCTGGCAAGAGCTGCTGGCACATTCATACCGTGACGTTGCTCGCTGCTGCCAGTGAAGTGTTGCAGGGCTGCACATTCTTACAGCAGGGTGCTGGGTAGGTCTCATGTTTATCAAGCCAGATGGAGTTGTTGAAGTCTGTATAATTATTCAGGCCACAGCACTGGACCTATGAGGGAGAGAAAGAAGGGGTACAGAAAACCCCCCCCATAGGTCTCAGCCTTGGGTCAGATACACTCTGGAATCCACTGCTCCATGGATGGGGATCACCCAGATCAGCTCAGCTCTGAGAGTAGTGCTCAACAGCCTTCTTGAGAATGAGCTTTTTGTCCCACTCCAGCACATACAGCTGTCACCCCAGAGAGAGGGCCACCAAATCCCAACAACCAGTGAGCAGATGGGGTGGTAACTACTCAGCACATCCAAGTTTGCTGTGGTGTCCCCATTCCTAACCCGCTGACCCACCCTAGTGTGCACCACCAAGCTTGTGCTGGGAGCATTGTGACTCACATGTGGGTGCTGAGGGCTGAGCATACCTCTGTCATGGTGACGTTCCAAATCTCTGTGAAACGTTTATCCTCCCCGTACTTCTCCCTCAGAAGAGGGGTCAGCACAGCTGTCAACAGTGTCTCTGCCTGGAAGAAGAGGCAGAGAAACACTATCAGAGAAGGTCCTGGGGAGGATCACAAAGCTGAGAGCCCTTATACCTTATGGTTAGGAGACTAACCAGGGTCAGCACGGACAGAAGTACATGACACTGTGTCCCTCTGGCTCAAGGGCAGCTTGACCCCTTCCCCATTAACCACTGCTTTATGGCACTGGGGTCACTTACGACTAGTGAGTCATCTGATAAGCAACAACACTGAGGAAACCAATTTGCCCTCCAGCTGGCTTCTCCAGCCCTTAATGAGGCAGCCACCTTTCTCCTCAGTGCCTAATAAGAGGTTGTGTTTGCCCTCCATGAGACATTAGGGACTTCCTCTCCTTCATGGAGAGGTGTCTTGCCTAGGCTGGTACTGGACTAAAGGAGTTGAAAGAACAAAATGGGAAAAATTTGTACCATAACCCTTATTTCTTTAGGGCAATGGGAATCCCTAAAGTGAGGGTGTTACCACCCTCAATCCTACACACCACACCCACACCCCCAAGCCTGTCTGCATACGTGGTTCCAGCAGAGATCAGTATCCTTTCCTCCTGCAGCAGTGTCCATCCCTCAGCTTCCCCACCCATGGGCAGCTCTGCCAGCCCCAGTGACTCCTGGTTTCCCAAAGCATAGGAGTGTTCCTACATTAGCCCAACCTGAGACTCAGATACGCTACTCACAAGACTTGTGTAGACCAGAGCCACCACAGCAACAGCAACTTCGCCAATGAAGATGATCAGCACCACTGAGAAGAACTAGGATACAGCAAGGGAACACAGGTCAAAGCAAGAACCAGGGTCCTGGGAACACATCTGCTTCTCACAGGCCAGCATGCCATTACTTCAGGGCTCAAACCCTGTTGCACTGCCTTCAGCTTTTCTCAAGGCAAAAGCAGCACAACCTTGGGATCCTCAAACCCTCCATCTACATGGGAGGCTGACCTCTCCAGACATACTTCAAGAGACACCTCTACTCAGCACCAGCTTCAGCTTCCTTTCATCCTTGCACAGGACAGATTTTGGGTCCATCACAGGCCTTCCCCCACATGGCAACATCCAAGGAGCATATCTCCACATAGAAATGTGTCCCACCAGAGACCAATCTCAAATGAGGCTGTAAGTCAGATCCATACCGTAATCAGGAGACACTTGCTCTCCTTCTGGGCACCACAGCACCCAAGAAAGCCGATCACGAGCAGGATGGCACCAATGACAATAAGGAAGTAGCTCACGTTCACAACTTGCATGACACTAGAGGAGAGCGTCCCAAATATACCCACAAAAGACTCTCCATCCATTCTGACCCAGATGCCAACTCCCAGGAGGGCCCCGCCACCGAGCTGCGAAGAAAAAGACAAAGTCAGCTCCCAGGCAGGCAGAGATCTGGAGAAGGTCCCAGCACAGGTATTTCTCCCTTCTACAAGTTTGTGCCAAAGCAAGACTTGTGGCCGCTGCTCAGGGCCTTGCTGCCATAGGTTTGGGGTGGTCAGAGGGGTCACTACCCCAAAACACACCCCACTACCAGCACACCCTGGTTTCCTTCCCCAGCCCGAGGGGTTTCAGTGCCAGAAGCGGGGCAGTACCTTGTGGAGCGCAGCCAAGCCAGCAGCACCATGGGGGCAACATGCAACCAGCCTGGACACTGGCCACCATTAGGACTTCCTCCAGCCAGGAAGGCTGCCTGCTCATTCAGAACTGGTTGAGTAGCCCCCAAGCTCCAGACACTCATGAGATCCAGGCAAGAAAATCTCAGGGCTGCCTCCAGCCTGCTCTAGCTCTGCCTTTGTCCCACCCAGCCTCACCCACCAGCCCCAAGTCCCAAGTAGAGTGCTGCAGCAGGGTGAATTTGGGGACTCAGTACCTCCCTTTCTCAGAGCTACATCCCACTGCAAGTCCTTCCAGATGGCTTTATTGCCTCTGCAAAGCCAACGTAGCTCTCAGGAACTCCACTACCCTTTGTCCTAGGTGGGAACAGAGGCCGTGTGCTCTGAAGACCCAGAGCACCGCAGGTTGCTGTAATGCACATGAGCTGCTCCCCTACAGAGATGGAGCTCTCCAGCCACCCACACCCAGCTCTGCGACAGCCAGCACCCCTCCACCAGACAGGTGACTGATGCAACAACGTCCATCCCCAGAACCCCGCACAGTCCCCTGAACTTTGACCAGAACTGGAGACCCTGCACAGGGGTGAAGTACTCAGCTCGGGGCCAAAGACCAACTCTTGCACCCCACCGGGTGCTTGGTATCTCAGGACCGCAAGTCCCAGCGACACCAGCAACCCCCTCTCCATCGCCCACAGAAGGGACATGGCAGGTCAGAAAGCCCACACGGGCAGGAGAACCCAGCCGACGCCTGGCTTAGGGTCTTCCCCACTCCCCGACCCTTCACCCCAGTTTCCCGGAGGCAGCCGGTGGTGGGGACAGGACGGACACCCTCGGCCGCCTGAGGCAGAGCCAGCAGCTGGGCTGAACTTACGAATATGGCCAGATTGAAGAGGATCATCATGACTTTGATAAAGGTGAAGCACCCCATCCTTGCACCTGGAGAAAGCACACAAGTTACGGGAGGAACCGCCAGGTCCAGCCCCACTGTGGCAGAGCTGGAGGGGCGAACCCCCGTACAAGGAGAACCCCACGAGTTCACAGCCCCAGCCTACCTGAGAGCAGCGCAGCCCCGTCCCGCAATNCGGCAGCCTCCGAGTGGAGTGAGAGCAGAAGGGTCCCCATCACACTTTGCAGCCACGAACAACCCCGGGGGGCTCAGCATCCCCTCTGCTACCCACCCCTAGCGTGGCCATGGTTGAGTCACCCTGTCGGTCCAGGCTGAGAGGTTGGGGGGGGAGGTGGGGGGAGTGTGGGGTGTGGCTGCTGCTGCTGCTCACACTGCATGAGACTGCTCTGACAGGGGTGTCTCCAGACCCTAAATCCCCAACCAGCTGAGCTGAAACAAGAACAAGTTGCCCAGAACTTGTACTGGGAGGAACAGGAGAGTAGCTGCAGAAACTGGGGTTGTTTAGTCTGCAGAAAAGGAGGCTGAGGGGAGAGTTTACCACTTTTTACAACTACCTGAGAAAAAGTTGTAGAGAGGTGGGGGTTGCTCTCTTCTCCCAAGTCATTAGCAAGAGAGCAAGAGTAAATGGCCTCAAGTTGTATCAGAGAAGGTTTAGATTAGACACAAGGGAAAATTTCTTCACTGACAGTGGTCTGGGATTGGAACAGGCTGTCCAAGGAGGGGACGTAGTCGCTGTCCCTGGAGGTATTTAAAAATGTGTACATGTGGCACTAGGGAACACGGTGGGGTTGAGTTGATGGTTGGACTTGAAGATCTCTTTCAACCTTAATTATTCTATGATTCTGAGCAACCTGATATAGTCAAATATGTCCCTGCTCACTGGTTCAGACCAGATGAGCTTTCATGGTCCCTTCCAACCCAAACCACTCTGTGATTCTGTAAGAAGGGTCAGGCAGAGTAGAGCATGAGGAATGGCCCTGCAGGCTGGTTTGCACAGGAAAAACTGAGGCTGAATGGGCTGTCCCCAACTGTTGCGGGGTGAGGCAGGTTTTCACTGGCAGAGTGACAGCGGGACAGGACAGTGACAGCCATAGCAGATGCCAGTGCTGGAGCAGGTCAGCAGGGAACTGCTGTTGCCTAAGGGCTGCCAAGAGTTTCTCTGGAAAGACATTTTGAAACCAGGATGGCTTCCCATGGTAGGAGCTGCAGCAGAGAGACAAAGAGCACCCAAGGATCCTGTATTCCCCACCCTGACCGTGGAGGGGTCCTTGGCCATCCAGCACACCTTTGGGGCAGGGACTCATGTTTGTCCCCTCCCCAGCATCCACAGCGTGTCCCTTCACTTGTCAAACTGAGAAGCAATGCTGAAGAGCAGCAAAGGTGGAGTCTGGGTGCTTGACACATTCCATCCAGTGCCCAGCTTCCCCAAAACCCTACAGCAAATTCCTGGCCTGGCCATAATGACACATTTCAGCAGGATGAAATCACCCCCTTTGGGTTCCAGCCAAAGCCCACTGGTGTTTGGGGGAAACCTTCAAACCCTCCCAGGCACCCTGTGTGTCAGTGCACCCCATACTGGACTGGGGGCTGCAAACATTCCCCTCTCACTGCCTGCACCCTCAGCCCTTCCCCACAGCAGCTGCCCATCTGCTGCTACCATAAAGATGTGAGGAGTTAGGAGGTAAGCCTTCATCCTTCTCCTGTAGGGGATCCACTACCCCCTAAATGAGAATGAAGATGCACCATTATATTGCCCCTCTCCCAAAAGTCACCCCATCCCAGCCTGACCCTATTCATTGCACACAATGTCCCCACTCTGAAAACACATAAATACTCGCTGTCATTCCCAGACATTCCCAGCCATGGTGAAAAATTAAGCACAAGCTTAATGCCTGGGATTTGGCCACTTCCCAGTGTGGCCCATCCAAGCCTCATTACAGCAGACAAGGCTGGATTTTCTGGCTCTCCAGGAAGACCTGGCTTGGCCACAGCAGGACAAGTCCAGTGACATTCCTGTGTCCCTGGTGCCCAGCAGAGTCCTGCCATCTTCCCACTGTCCCCACACATTTGGCCAGACCCAGAGCATCCCCTTCCCTGGAGCATGGGATTTCCCCTCACTGGAGTATGGGTACCTAAGATGGCATCTTGCACCTAGTGAGGCATGGGGCACCCTGGCAGCCTCCCTGGAGCCTGCTCAGCCCCCTGCTTAGCAAATCCCTATGAGCCCAAGCAATCTGCCAGTGAGGAGTTGGGTGCTGAGCTGAGCTTGCTTGGGGACTCAGATGGGTACAGATGACCCTGTGACTCAGTTTCCCTTCAGCTAAAGCATCAGATAACAAATCCTGAGCAGAGCCAGCTCAGCCCAGCCTGGAGCTGATGGGGTATCAGGGTAGCCCAAGCCAGGTGAGTCCCTTGAAAAGAGCTTTCATGTGTGTGGTCTGGGCTGACAGTGTTTGTCCAGCTGTCAGTCCAGTGCCCAGTCACCTGGAGGGTCATGGATGGATGGACACATTGCAGTGTGTCAGTATCCAAACCTAGTTTGGGATTTGCAGATGGAAGTTACTCAGGGTTGTGAATTTGTGCTGAATTAATCACTTCCTGTCTGGGGAGAAATAAAAGTCCTCAGGAACCAAAAGTTTCTGACATCTTAAAAATGAAATATTTCAGTTGTGAGCTTCAAAAGGAGTCAGAGCATTTTGGCTGGAGAACTAGGGAAACCACCAACTCCCTCTCCCTGGGAGGAACTGGGCAGTGGGACCACCCCAGTTTCCCCATGGCTGCAGCTCCTGCTTGGGTGGAATCCTCCCCATTCCTGTGGCTCTATGCAAACCCACAACTTGAGTCTGAGACAGGAGAACTGCCCCAGCTGGTGCTAAGTGTGATTATGAGGGTGGTAAGTGGGGGCTGCAAGATGTCCCAGTAGTGCATCCTCCAGCCTGTGTCCCCCAGGGAAAGGACCTGGTCCTGCACCTTATGTAGCTGATTTTAATCATTATACTGTTTCTAGCTGAGTGTTAATAATGCAATTAAAGAGGGGCCTGATGACATCTCTGTGCCAGGGCATCAAGCTGAGCTTCTTCCCATACATTTGCCACTTACACCCCACCCTGCAGTGTGTTCCCCCCATGCCTGCCCTGCTCCTGGCCACCTGCCCGTGCCCCTCCAGATAATGTTTTCATTTCTTGCGTGTGTCCAGGCCGGCAAATCCCTCCCGAATTAATTAACAGGGGCCATACCAAGGCACCAGCTGCTGCAGAGTCAAACTGAGTGGGTTCGGGGATGCAGAGGCCTGAGCTGCAAGGTCACACCAGGACAGCAATGTGCTTTGAGTGCTGGGGCTCTGGGGGCTGCTGCAGGCGGGAGCTGCAAAGCCTTTGCTGTTGCCTTGCCAGGGCCTCATGGCTGAGGGAGCTTCCTGCTGCCACAGGTCAGGTTGAGGGGCCTGGCCCAGCTCAGAGATTTCCCAGGATGTGCTGGTGCCTGCTTCCTAGGGAAGGAGTGTCAAGAGGATTTTCAGTGCTGTGCTGGGATGCCCCGCCTGGCACAGCAGCTTCTCTACTGCCACCTGCTCCTGCAGCTCCAGGCATCTTCTGTGCTGTGAAGCTTCAACCCTGCAGAGAGGCACAGGAAAGAGCCTCAGTGCCAACCCTGGGCCATGCCCCAAGCTTTTTCTTGTGTTCCTCAGCTTTTTCCCAACATCTCCCTCCCTGGGTCAGGGTACACCCAGCCCAGCCTGGCAGCCCTGCAGTAGTGGCTGCAGGAGCTGGTGGCTTCCAGCTGCCCACAGGCACCATGCTGGCAACTTGCTTGAAGAAGCACTTAGCTCTTCCCAATGCAAAATCCATGGAGGCCAGAGCTGACTCCTGGGCACCCTGAGAGTAAAACAAGAGAGAGGGAGTTTTTGTGTTCCTAAAGGGAAGAGAAAGCAGAATATGGCCCCTTCCAAAGGAAGAAAACAGATAAAACTAGTAAAGTTGACTCTGAAATGTCAGCAGAAATCAAACATAATTTCCCTCTGATTTCTCCAGCTGGAAAGGGTTCAGCCTGGTCTTGCAGCATCACTTACTTCAGCCAGGCACATTAACAACTCTGTGCTCTATTCACAGGTGTGCGGATCACTTCCCCCAACCGCTGCTGCGGAGCATGGGGCAAGCACAGCCAGCACATCTTGGGACTGGGCAGCCCCAATGGCAAAGCAGGTTGCAGCAGGACCACTCCTGTGACAGGCAGTTGAGGCCAATACCTGCCCAGCATGCCCTGAAGATATTCTCACCAAGGGCTGTGCATCCAGCAGGAGAGGGACAAATACTAGTTAAAGCCTGAAGCATCTTTCATTCCTTCACTAGGTGTTCCCTGGGGGCTCTTTGCCCACCCTGGGGGGTGCACACTTCTGGACTGAAGTGAGGTGGGTGGTTAAACTAAAACTGTAGTGGTGACACAGTATGACGGGAATGAACCTGCTGCAGGGCAGCTGAACTGGGGGATAAGGGGTGTTCTGAGGGCTGGGGGCTGTCTGGCAGCAAGCAATGAGGAGAAGCCCTGGGACAGGAACTTGCTATGCTGTGTAGAACTGGGGTGATGCTCAGTCCCATCTGGCTGGGCATAGATGGGGGCAATGGATCCTTCAGGTTTGGGGATCCTGAGGTACATTAGGAAGGGAAGATGCCTACTGCTGGGAAAGAGAGATCCTACTCAGCATCCTGAGAAGGGGAGATGGATGTTGTGCCAGGGTAATCTCCAGCCCCAGAGCTACAGGACAGTTTATTCCTGGCCTTTATGTAGGATTGAACATAAAACAGGATGGGTGGCAATATCAGATGGTGATGTACCTACTGATCTCCCCAGTCCTAATACTTTCTTGGAGATCTGCACCTCCTCTACTTACCCCAGGTAGCTTCTAGAGTGCTGAGACCATGTGCAGAGCTCCTGTGGGACACACTAGGGAGACCAAGCAGGGCTTTAGGCACTCAGCAAAATTCCCTTGCCCCAAACAAGGCTCAGAGGCAGCCTCAGGCAGGGAAGCACAACTCAGAAGAAGAAAACGCTTGGCTGTTTGCAGCCAACTCAGCCAACTCTGACCCTGTCCCAGCTGCTGTGACAAGGGAAAGAAAAAGCCCTTTTAGTCCATCAGTGCCAGCAGCTGGTCTGGATCAACACTGGGGAGTGGGGCAGCAGGGGCTGTGTGCTACCTAGGAAAATGCAGCCAGGGTGAAATCCCTGTGGATGCCTCAGCCCTGCACAGTCAGGGAAAGGAGGGGAGTGTTTGCTGAAATTATGGATTAGAAGGGCAATATGTTTCTTGCTTTGATCTGATTGCCATTGTGCCTCTGTTTTCCCATTCTTTTCTCACAGCACCTCCTTGGAGCTGCACTGCTCCAGCAATGTCCTGGATTCAGCCACCAGTGTGTTTCCAAGAGTCCATGTTTTAGGTACCATCTATTTTTAGGATGCCCAACCTGCAGCAAAGACAAGAAGCAGCTGCCAGTTCAGAAAAGTCAGGGTGAAAAAACAGAATTAAACAAGATAACCAACCAACCCAAGATTTTGTACCTTTGGGAACACCTTGTCAATCTCTTCATGTCTTATGATCAACCAGATATTGGGGAATCTCATCTGTATTATCACTCTGCTGAGATAGGAGCCATCTTAGGGTAGAGGCACCACCACAGGTGTCCCCTGGCTGGAACAGAGCTGAGAACTGATGCTCTTTTCACATACAACAGCACTGCTAGCAGTGTGTGTGTCCCTGCCAGGGCCAAGCTTGGCCCTTTCAAGTCCTGCCAGCCCCATCTAAGTTCTGCCCCATTATATTTTATCTGCTGCCTCGTTAATTTTTAAGGAGATCCCACAGCATCACCCCGCTTGGTTTTATGGGGTGGCCAGCCCTTACCTCACATCTGCAGAACGTTTCTGAGCAAATGTTCAGGAAAAGAGTGAGGAACTGGAGCATTCCTGAGCTGTGATTCTCCATCCCGGGCCCAGGTGCTAGGACAG
>VZRI01003988.1:431227-475994 GCA_013397515.1 Upupa epops | reverse complement strand
ATTCATCCATCCATCCATCCATCCATCCACCCATCCATCCCTCCCCTCCCTCCATCCACGGGAGTCTTGCAGGAAGCTGGAGGACAGCGGGTTGTCTCTCTTGGATGAATATTTCAAAATGCAACCCCAAAAAAACCATTAAAAAAAGGAAAACCCCAACCCAAAACCACCCCAAAAATCCTATGTCTTCATCCACCAGCTCTGTGCAGCAATGCCAGGCTGGAGCTGCTGGAGGGGAGCTGCGTGCGGCAGGAGGTTTCTCAGCACATATGTCTATTTTAAAAGCCCGTGGCGTTATCTCTTGCCCTACTTTCCACACTCTTGCCAGTACTTTCCCTGTGTGCAGCAGCCGAGCCCTGCTGGCAGGAGCTCCCTGTGAAGCCAGAGTTGAATGAGCCACTGAGCTCTCCCCAGTTTTGGGAGGCTAGGATGATGGAAAAGGGTGGTGGGTTTGGGGTTGAGGTGATGGTTTGGTTGCTAATCCACTGCCTTTCTCTCTGGCAGAGAGGGGGGTCCCCAGCCGCTGTTTGGATAAGACCAGGCTGAGGAGAGGACAGAGCGTTTGTACCTGGTACCCAAGTAGCCTCGATTGATCCCCTGCGTTTGACCTGGTGGTGAAAAGGCTCCTTACTCCTCCCTGCTGAGCCCTGGGCACCAGCACAGCTCCACAGCAGTTCTGGGGCTGGAGGGATCAGGAGCTGCTCCTCAGAGTGGACATTTTCCAACACAAAGATTTGTATTCTGTGTGAGCAGGGAAGGGAACACTTCCATCCCACTGCACTGCTCCAGCCTGGCTATACCTGCTCATTGTGGGTACCCTAGGTCCTTGATGCCCCGCTGGGTCTGGGCAGTGTGACCCACACCACAGTGCCACCATGGCCTCTTCAGATGGGCTGCAGTACCGGGCTCTTTACGAGTACCAGAAGGACCGGGAGGAGGACCTGGCACTGTGCCCTGGGGACGTGCTGACGGTCAGCAGGGCTGGGCTGCTCAGCAACCCCAACTACAAGGACGGGGATGAACACAACCCCCAGGGTTGGCTCCACGGCATCAACGAACGCACCAAGGAGCGCGGCGACTTTCCTGGCACCTACGTGGAGTACCTGGGTCCCACACGCATCGTCACCAACACCACCAAGGCCAGGCCACGGCCCTTGCCCCCACCACCCACCGGGACTTCTGTACCCTGGGGTGAGTGCTAGGGGAGTGGGAAGGTGGGAGACCATGGGTGGATGTCCCCTGCAAGATCACAAGGGTGGTATGGAGCTCAAGTGGATGCTTGTATTTGGGGTGGCTTGTGAAGATCTACCCTCAGGATGTGGGTCCAGCCCCAGAAGGAGGAGCTGCCCCAGGAATTATCTGCCCTGGTGCACTGAGGCAGCTGCAGGAGGGGCAGAGTGTGCCCAGGTTATGGTTCCAGTCCCCGGGCAAATACACTGCAGGGATCAATCCTCACCAGCATCCCAGGCTGGTTACTGCACTAGCATGGAGTGTCCAAGTGGGTCCATGGCTTGTGAGAACATGGGAGAAGAGGCAGGAGCCCTTTGGCTGCCCAGGCGGGAGCTGAAAGCCCTATGGTGGTCCCTGAGTACCTTTAATTCCAGCTGCTCTTCTCCACACCACTGCGACACTCTACTCCAGCTGCTCTCAGTACCCAGGCAAGAGCTGGACCCTGGCCAGCTTCTGGCCTCATCGTCACTCTGCACAAGCTGGGACAGGGGACGACCTCAGCAGCTAGTGGGGTTGCTCCCTGAGGGACTCTTCCTTTCTCAGGGGCTGCAGCACAGTGTTGGGGGGTGCTTGGCAGGGCCCTTCCTGGCACAGGGGCCTCCAAGCATTTCTCTGCTGGTATCTGCTGAGCTTGTGCAGCTGGTTTTGCCCTCAACCCCTGACAGAGAAGAAATGGCTGTTGGTGTGGTCCTGGGTTCAGAGAGCAGCTACACCTCTCACTGCGGCTGCCAGCCCAGTGCCTTGGGCACCCTCCTCACCCAGTTGGGAACCAAGGCTGGATGTGGTAACCAGAGGGGATGTTTCCCTCTAGGGCTGGATAGGCATCAGAGGTGCCCTGGTCCCAGGGTTAGGGGGCACATGCTCACAAGGTGTCTGGCTCCTTCCCAAGGCCCCCTCGCCACCATGACCACCTGGCTGCTGTGCTGAGCACAGCAGGACTCGGCCATGCACATCCTGGCGCTCAGCCTCTGCAATGGTGTGAGAAGGATACTGGGACTCCTCCTCTGCCTCCCCTCGTGAAACATGGGTGCTCCTCCCCAAGTGGTGCTCTGAGTGCGCAAGGCAGCCGCAGTCCCAACAGCGCTGGGGAGCATCAGTGAGCAGCTCCGTCTTTCTAAGAGAGAGGAGGCCATTTTTTGGGGGTGCTTGCCAGACAAAGGGTTTGGATACCCTTCCAAGTCAAGTTCACTGTTGGGAGGACTCTGCCCCTGGCTGTTTGGCAGCCACAGCTCTAACAAACTCAGTGCTGTAGTGTGGTTATCTCAAAGCAGACAGGAGCAGACCCAAGACACCTCCAGCCCCATTCACCAGGGAGAAGTGTGAAGCCACCTTTTTGCTTCTGTCCCTGCTGCCAACCACCACGGCCTTGTGACTGTTCCATACAAGGGTTGGTATGGCCTCCTCTCCAAGGGACTGGGAGTTGTTCCTGTGGGTGCTGGGGACATTGTGATGCCCCAGACTGAGACATATCCTCAGCAGCAAGGATAGCCTGGCTGAAGAGCCTGGCTCACATGGAAGGTCTTGATGCAGGAGCTATAGCCCTGCACACACTTGGGCAGGAGGACAACAACTTAAAATATTTAAAAATGTAAAATTGAAATTTTTTTTTTTAGTAAGCAAAACACCTCTAAGACCAAAGCTTGCGGGTAGACTGGGGAGGGTGCTGCCATCTGCAGGACACAGCCTTGTGTCCAGCCCCACCACCCAGGGCCTGTGCCATGGGCACCCCGTTGCCCGGGCAGGCAGGCACCTCACAAGAGGACACTTGTGGCCCATGACCACTTCCTTCTGCAGCAGTGGAGCAGCTTCTGCTGTTTACTGTCAGTTTAAACCCAGATCTTCAGGCTGATGAGATTTCCCTTAAAGTCTCCAATGTCCTGTTGAAAGAGAAGGGGATCTTTCCTTAACTCACATGGAAAATTCTTCCTGTATTCTTTCCATCCCCAGCTGGAGGTTTTGAGGGTCATTTGTTTTGGCTGGCCCTAATGCTTATTTTTCTGTGACAGTGTCGTATGGCCTTGCATGTCCTTGGTCCCCATTGAGCCCCAGTGCTGGCCGGGGACCCTGAGCAGGCTGAAGTCATGGGGAATCCACTGCACTTGCCAGCTATGTTCCAGAGCCAGGCTCTGCAAGGGAGAATGGGGTTTGTAATTTAAATCATATCTCCAAAATGGTTCTGCAGTAGATTTGAGTGGATCTTACCAACCTGTGGCAAGAGGGTGAGCAAAAGCTATAACCTGGCCTTGTGGCTCTTCCTGCTGTTTCCAGCCAAGCCAAAGACCAAAGATACAGTTGGTTTTTGCCGTTTCTGCCCCTCCCCTGCCATTGCCTTGGAGGCCAAAACACAGTTTTCCTTTATTAAAAAACCACTCTTGTCATGGGGATATTTATGAGCTCCCAATGACATGCTTTGCTTTAAACCCTGAAATCTTCCCTGTTCCCATCTCATACACTCATACATCCATCCATACCTGGGGACCAGAGCAGCCACCTACAAGCAGGAGGTTTCCATCCCTCCCCATCCTTCAGAGAGAACCAAGACATCACCGTGACAAAGATGAGAGCCCAGATCCACCCTCTATGGCCAGTTTCTATTTGCAAAAGAACAAAAGCAAACTGTGCCAGCACACAACAGCACACACACACCCTTTCATTTTATTTTAATTCCTTAAAACTGTTCCGTGTTTAGTGGCTACACACACAATGTCTCTGCCTTCTGCCCAGCACAAAAACAAAAACAGAGAGTGACCCAAATGCTGGAGCTGGCTGGGCTGGAGCACACCTTACTGAGGGGGAAAGACACACTCAGGTTTTATTTAATTTGCCATAATACAAAACCCTATAACCCCAGCAAAACAGATTCACTCGCCATGTTAAATAGGCAGAAGAGCTCTTGGCATGCCAGCCTTTCCAGCTGCCATGTGTACCCCAGCAGTCACACAGCACTCTGATGTGCTGCTGCTGGGGGTAACCTATTTCCTGCCTGTCTCTGTCCCTGCCCCTGCTCCTGTCTGCTTCCTTCCTTGGGGGATTCAAGGTCGCTAATAGGCAAGAGAGGGTGGAAATACCTGCACTGCTCTGCCAGGGTCTCTCCATCCTGAGTGAAAGTTTTTATCAACCAAGGTGATAAGAAAAGAGGGAGAGAAAGAGATGGATAGAGTGTGCATGCACTGGAGTAAGGATTGCTGCTCTCACCACTGCCAGGGTGTTTACCCCTTGCCTAGCAGGATCTGGTATAAAACTCAGGAGCTAGCAGCAAGTGAGGAAGTATTGTGGGAAGCCTGGTCATGTCTGGCTGAAGAGGCTCATCACAGGCCTGTGCCAACCAGGGATGCTGAGTCCTCCCTGGGCTTGTGCTCAACTTGGTGTAGACATCAGAGGATCCAAGTGGATGGATGATGCAGGGAGCTGTGTTCATTCTGGTTATGGATCTGCCCCCCCCAGCTCATGTTGGTGCTGCTAAGGGCTGTGGGTGGTGAAAGGATGCTATCTCAGTGCCATAGAGAAGAGGTGGGGAAAGGGTCTCAAAGTGAAATGCTCCTTGCAGACAGGGCACATGCCCCAGCAGGTCTTTGCATCTCAGCAAGTGCTGAGCTCCTGATAGTGACTCTTATTGCAAAAAGAGGATAAAAGAAAGTTCTCTGAAACTGGACATGCATGAGCCAAAGTGTTGTTTGTGGCCGTGCCAAAGCAGCAGCTTGATTCTATCCTGGGGCAGCTAAGGAAACAGGCTGAAATTCCTTATGAGCCCTTTCTCCTCTTCTTTCCATCACAGGGCTCCCTGGGCAGGCAGAGCTGGCTGAGCACCCCATTCTCCCAGAGCAGGCTCTGCCAACAGTGGCCAGGCTCATCGAGGCTCTGGAAAAACAAGGTATGGGTAGCTGTGGGGTCCATTCACATGACATATGTGGGGGGTGTCCATCCACATGGTGTATGTGTGTGCACAACTGCATGATCATCTACTCTAACCTTGTTTGGAGATGCCCAAGAGCATCACTAGAGACAAACCTCTCCCTGTCCACCCACACAGCATCAACAGCTTGAGGGACCTTGGTGGTCTCATTCCATTCCATTGTGTTGGAGGGAGGATTTTGGACTCAGGACTGACCAATCTCTTCTGGTTGCTCCCCAGGTCTTGATAGCGAGGTGCTCTACAGGTCCCCCCCAGGGGTGCTGGGGGATGTTGAGCTGAAACAGGCTCTTCTGGCAGGTAAGTCTGAAAGCCGTGCGGTAGAGTAGGAAAAGGGCTGTGAAGGTGATGTTACCCAGGCACAGAGGAGGTGGGTTATTCTCTCCCACCTCATTATGACACTGATTACAGCTCTGTAAGGTCCTACCTTCATGCAAGGTCTCCTCCACTTCCCCAGCACCCAGATGCGATGCTGCCAAGGGGATGCAGGTGTGGAGATGGGGCACTTCACTAGCAGCTCTGTTTTATTTATTTGTTTAGGGAGAAAAAAAAATGGTCTTTGCAAAGCTCCAGGGTTTCTACAGAAGAAGCAGGGCAGCTAGGAAAACAAAAAAGCTCGATTTTTAGGAGGCTGGGACGCGTTTCGCAGGACGGGGGGCGGGGAGGAGTTAAAAAACCCATGTCCCCACCCCTGCTCCTAAATTCACGGCACGGGGGAGTTGGGGCTGGGGGTTGCTGCTTCGAGCATCCTTCTGGTCGCGGTGCCCAGCGGGCGGCACTGTGGCACCGGGTACGGTCCAGCCCTGCACCGACCAGTGCTGGCACCAAGCAGGTCCCCCCTCCTCTGCTGCCCTTGGGCGCAGCATCCTGGCACCGCCGGCCGGGCACGGCAGGAGGGCGGGGGCGGGGAGGTTGGTGCTGGGCGGGGGGGCGCGGAACCTCTGCCAGCGCCGGGAGCCGGCGGCAGCCGGGCCGTGTTGCTGGGGAGAAGGGTCTGATGAAATGGTTTATATTAAGCAACATGACCTCATCGCTTTCCCCGCGCACCGGGAGCCGAGTCCTCGCCGGGCGGAGAACGGGGATGCGGAGAAAGAAGTGCTGGATGCGGGAGAGAAGATGCTGCGGGGGTCCAGGGGCTGCTCCAGCCCCGTCGCCCAGCAAGGCTCTGCTTCCCTGGGGATCATGTGGGGCACAATGTACCCCACACACTCTCTTCTCCTCACCTTGAGGGAGCCCCAGCCGCAGTCTGGGGAAGGCAGGAGCGGTGATGTGCCCTCATTCATGGCACAGACTCCCCCACTGATCTCGGAGGAGCTAGAGGCATCTGGAGAGGAACCCCTGGGGCCTGGCTGCAGCCCCACTGATTTAGCTGGAGCCTGAGCTGGAGCTCTGAGCAGCTACTGGGTCCATCTGGGTGTTCATCTCCCAGCAGGTCAGGGAAACGCCGTTGTGGTCCTGGAACCATTTGACAGCCCTGAACAAAAACCTACCAGCCCTGAGTGATTTGATGCTCCTAAGCCCTCCTCTGAGCCCTTAACGAGCTTTTTTATTTGACAGCTCAAGGAGTTGCTCTGTGCACTTGGCATCACCAGGTCTGGGCAAAGCTGGAGCTCCCTAGTGATGATTGGACACGGCAAGACATGCCACTGGTTTGCTAGTTCTCAGCTGTAGGGGCTGATGCTCGGCCCTATAGAAAGAATGCCCTGCAAACAGAATGAAGATGATGTTCCTGCTAGAGTTCTAGGCTTGGCAGCCTGCTTTCCCACCACCACCACCCCCAGCCTCCTGCAGACTAGACACCCAGTAGTGCTTCTTCAGTACCTTACTGGAACACAAAACTGGGTTGGGAAGTACACAGGAGCATCTGTGCTTTGGCCCCTGTAGAAAGCCCTTTCATTGCATTTGGTGTGGTCAAACATCCCTGTAAAGAACATGAGTTTGTGTGTCCCATGCACCAGACAGCAGAGGTGTGGCTCATGTTTCTCTTCCTCCCATGACCTCCAGCACCCCATCTCTTCTAGCAGCCTGCCTGCAAAAGCCAAGCTCTGTCTTGGGAAACAGGAAGAAACTGGAGCTGCAGCTGGAACTGAACCCCATCTCCGCTGCAGCAAAATATGAGTTCCCACCAGGGGTTTCGGCTTCCCTGCAAATATCCAAATCACACTGGTGTGTCTGGCAGTGGAGGCAGGGATACTGCTAGAGAGTGTGAGGAGCAAGAAGCAGGGGCTGGAAAAGTTTGGGTGTTGGTTTTCTGACCCCCAAACCTTAATGTATCAGAGAAAACTGGGTGTTTTCTACCATGAAAGAGCATCTGAGCTTTTGGTGGAAAGGAGGAGGAGGAGGAGGTTTCTCTTGGGACAAGGATCCATGCAGGTCAGAGCAGTCCTGGCTGTCCCAGGGGCCCTGCAGGCATCGTGTCCAAGGGGTCAGGCAGCACAGACACTCTTCTGTGTTGGGCTGATCAAACTCTTTACCTGGTCCTTTTGGAATCCTTACCTGTGGGTCATAGTCCGAGGGGGCAGCCCTGAAGCCAGACAGCCCATGCTGCAGGATGAATGTTTCCCATCCTTGTGGAGCTGTGGCAATGCTGGGCACAGCAGACTTGGATGCTGTAGAGCCTAGGCTGACATTGTCCCCACCCTGGCACTGGTGAAGTCCCACAGGATGGTGTCATCTGACTGCTGAAAAGAGCCTTGAACAAATCTTGGTATTTCATGCTGGATGATGCATGAAAAAGTTCTTACAGGTGAAAAAACAACAGGAAAGCAAAGGCAGAGCTCATCAATAGAGAGGTTAGTGAATTGGGTGTCTCCATTACCACCTGGCTGAGATTCCACTGGGGCCAGGGGGTGAAGCACAGACTGAAGGGTGTCTGGGCTTACACATAACTTATGCTGAGTCCAGAGGAGAATTAATGAGCTTAGGACATTGGGTGCTCAGTTCAGACTCTTATTCCCCAAGATATCACTGCACACAGGAACCGGAGTCATGTGGCAGCACCAAAATGGGATTTAATGAAAATCTTCGGCCCCACAGCTGCCAGGGAGACTCACCAAACGGTTGCAGATGACCAGCCAGCCAGGAGCCCCACTGCAGCCACAGGGAAACAATTATAGCAGAAAAAGAAGAAAGTTGAGCTTTAAATGTCAGCAACAGCGTGCAGTGCTTGTCCCAGCTGCCTCAGTGCTCCTTGCAGTGCCCAGCTTTGGGGCTGCTTCATGGCTTGGAGGCATCTCTGTGCCCATTATGCTGGCGCCATACTGTGATTCCACCAAGGGTTTCCAGCTCCCGACACTCTTGCTGTCCCCTGTTTGTGTCTTAGGGGATGTTTGGAGCACTGGGGATGGGGCAAATCAGTTGCAAAGTCTCTGGTGCCTGTGGGCGCAAGGTGCACAAGGAGACACTCTGGTGTTCATGGCACCCAAGGCTTGTTGAGGGTCCTGCCTGCACCCCTCTCCACCTGAGATGTGATAGGCATCTTTCACATAACAGCTGCTGAAAAACTGGGACCTTCTCTAACCAGTGGCAGCAGAGCTGTTGGTGGGCTGGTTAAGTGCTGGGAGATATGCTAAGGGAGACTTGAGGCTTGGCATCGGGGTGGCTGCAGAGCCCTGTGCAGAGTGGCTCAGCAACATTTTTCCACCACTCAGTAGGGATGGTCTGCATCCTCATCCCTCCTCCCTGGTGGAGGAGGAGATCCTGCAAAGCCCCCCACCCCATGAGGTACACTGAGTGTCAATATAGCTCAGGTGCAGCTGAATCCCTTCAGGATGGTGTTGAAGCACTGACACCTCCTACATTTGGGGCATCCGTGCCCGGATCCAAGCTTTGTGCTTCAGTTGCAAATGTGAATACAGAGACCCTTCCCCTGATATAGCAGCACTAGGAACAGCTCTGTTGCTGGCAGGACTGGGCAGAAGCTGCTTGCACCTCGGGGTGCCAGGGCGAATCCAGTAGCAGCGTGAGGCGGATTGGAGCTGGTGTCTCCAGGCGAGCATTGCCTGTGCTGCCATCCTGCACGCTTTGATCTGGGCCCTGCACAGAGCAGTCTGCCTGGAGACTCGCTCACGTGCCCCAGAACTAGGTCAGGCCTCAGTGGGGATTAATGAGTGGTGGTGGGCTCTGGGACTTCACTGGGGCTGCTGGGAGCTGCTGCTGGGCAGAACGGGATAGAATGAAGAGCAGCATGGGGCACCTCTTATTGCTCCCCCCATCACCATGTTGTGGATTCCCAGGGAAGGAGTGCAGCCCCATCCTGATTCATAGGATGCTGGAGCAGGGCTGCAGGTCCCCGAGGGCTCTGTTTTCCCCATGCCAAGCCAGTAACCCTACCATGGCAACTTTTCTTACGAGCCCAAGGCACCCTGGTGCCTGCCGTGCTGCTTTTTATTTATACCTGCAGTGGAAATAAACTCTGCGTCGGCAAGAGACATGAGCTCATTTCTTATATTTGGTGGTGACGGCAGAAGGGTAAATAGAAGGCAGCAGTGCAGATGTCCCTGCCAGACCCATCAGGGTGAACTGGGCACCCTTGAAAGAAGGTCCCACCACCCTTGTCTGAGTGCAAACCAAGGGTGTGTCAAGGTGAAGAGCAGCTGGAACAGGGTCTGGGGCTGCTGGGAGCTCTGGTCCTGGCAGCTGCCAAGTCCCCAGCATAAGGTGTAGTGGGCTGGCTGAGAGATGTTACAGTAGTGCTGAATCAAAGCTGGAGAAACATTGCCTCATTCGGTGCACAGCTCCCCAGTAAATCTTCACTGTGGGATGCCCAGGAGCCTCAAACACCTGGTTGGGTCCGGGGAATGGACAGGTCCTTGTACAGGCAGCATCTGTGTGGATGGGTTACAAGGACATCCCTGCAGCACCAGCTAACAGTTGAAACTAAAAGGAAGGGATAAGGAGACTCCCAAGTCAGCCCAAGGTTTGGATGGTTTGGCTGCTCCTCTACCACAGGGACTGTGCACTCAAGAGCATCACCTGTAGCAGGACAACAACTCACGTGTTGGACAGGGTTGTGGGCACTGCCATGACCCGTGGCCACATGTAAGGGACAGCAGTTACCAATAACCACTCAAGCCTCTCCTTCAAAACAAATTCTCCCCACTTCCTCCACACCACCTCTTGGCTAAACATTCTCCACGTTTACCGAAACTCTGGGCTTACACCTCCCCAGATGGCTGCAGCTGCCTGGAGAGGTCCTGGTGTTTCCTGCCCAGCCTGACTCAGCCCAAAGTCCTGGTACCCCTCTGCCTCTGTTGGAATGTGGTTTCTGGCATCCAGGTGGGAATAGGCTGGGAGCACTCCATTGCTTTGCCCTCTGGGACAGTGTCCCCCACTCACCTTCCACAATCCCAAATTTATTTCTGCTTTTTGTCCCCCATGGGCAAGAGATGCTCTCCACTGGTTCTTGGATGCTTGTTTACTCTTCCAGCAGGTCAGCATGTATGTTGTTTGCTGGAAGGGGTTGGTATGAGGTTGAGGTTGGGGTTTGGGGTATTTTCCTTCTACTCATGGCAAGTAGATGGAATCCCTCTATCATTGCCCTGGGGAAGGGATGGGAACATCTGGAAAGCAGCGGGAGAGCATTGACTCATCCTGCAGCATCATTAACTTCTTATAGCTGGTTATCATCTCTCTCTGATAAGGAGAGAGCAGTATCCAAGAGGTCAGGCTAGCAGTAATTGCCTAGGAAGGCTCCAGGTTTAACCCTTCCCTAGCTGCCAGCTGAGCCTCCCTGAGCTGCTGGGGCACAGTTCAGAGCAGCCCTTGGCCATGCCCTCATCCTAATGGGGATCCCCATTCCCCAGGGCAGCTCCAGGGGAAGGAGGGGAACAGGGGCAGAGGGATGCCACTGTACCTCCAGAACAATGGGAATAATAAGCTGACGGCTTTTTCCAGCCGATATGCCTGGGAAGGTGGTGCAGTCAGCCACAGTCCCTGTTGGCAGGGGCAAATCCCCCTGGTCCCCTTATCATGACTCTCTCTGGGTGTGAAGATGTTTTTGAGTCTGGCTTTGAAACTGACTGAGCCTTCCCTTTGTACAGCACCCCAGGCCCATGCTTAACGAGGCAAATGAGCTAATGAGGCCACGGTGGAGCCCAGGGCTGATTGCCTGGGGCCAGCACCCGACAGCAGGGCCCCTTGCCTGCATACAAACAGCTTGTGGCTGCTCCCCCCAATCTGCACCAGCATCCTTAAGAAGAGTGACAGGTTCCTGCCAAAATCTCTGTGGCGGGCAAGAGAGAGCAAATGGGCTTGCCCTGGGTGTGGAGGAGTTTGGGATTTGCCCAAAACACTTGCGAGTATTAGCCATGCATTGCGGGGGTTTGGCCCAAAATAAGTGTTGGGGTATCTTGTGGGATCCCTATTCCTGCTCTCCTCCCCATGACTGGCTGGGGCCAACCTTCCAACTCCAAGGCAAGGGCAAGTAAACAATGAGAAATTTGCTGTCATCCACCTGCAAACATCAGTAGAAACACTTTGGCCGGTTGAGAAGTTCTTTCTGGGAGATGAGAGCCTCAGTAAAGTCCAAAGTGTGACCAGGGTGCAGCAGGAAAGAGCTGGCACACTGCTGCCCACCTTGAGGATGCCAACGGTGCAGTGGTCCATGGGATGATGCTGTGACATGGGGGTGGCCATAAAAGCAGCACCCACCTTTGTCCCGGGTTCCATTTGGCCACACTGGATGGCTCCCTGTCCAGCATGGTGGCATCTCTCCCAGCTGTCCCCATGCTGCCCCAGGGCATGGGTCCTGAAAATGAGGTAGTGTCTCCACAGCTGGGTTAAAGGCTTCGCTTCAGGCATTGGTCAGATATGTTTTCGCTCTGGTCTCTGAGCCAAATGGCAGGCACTGGCCATAAGGGACTTGCCACGGCTTCTTGTCCTCAAGAAGGCAGAGGAGGAGGAGGCAGGCAGGGTCGTGGGCTGCCTGGCCCATGGCAGGGATCCTTCAAGTAGAGGAGATTGAGGTGAAGGTGTACGAAACAAGCTTTTGCCAATAGTCAGAGTACTGCTTCCCATCACAGCCCCATTGTCCAGGCACCTCCAAAGCCTTGTCTTAGGGAGTAGTTTTTCTCTGCTCTTTGGGGCTTATCACCCCTGACAGGAGCACAGTCATACAGTCAGCTGATGTGGTTGGAAACTTGAGGCATTTTTGCTGGAAAATGTTAGGCTGGGAGATGGGTCATCTCTAAAAATGACACCTTTTCCAGTAAAGCCACATTTGGGGGTAAAGATCCAGAGAAGAGTAGGGGAGTGGGCTCAGAACAGGGCAAGCTCTACCAGCTTCTCAGTCACAACATCCTGAGCCATTTGGAGCCTCTTCAACATTCTCATTTCGGAGAAGCAAGAAATTCTACAAGCAATTTTGAACAGTCGAAAATATCTTGGGCTATTTTATTATTCCACACCCCCCCCACACACACACCCCCCCCAAGATTTCTCCTATAAGAATTTCAAAACATTGTGTTGGGCTCCAGTTCGGGTCAAAGCCAGATTTTGAAACCTCCAGATCTTTGCAAAAGGGACCATCACCCTCTGGGAAGCCACCTTCTGGCCCAGCTGGGCTGAGAGACCTCCAAGACAAACTCATGAGGCAACACCAAAGGATGCTGAAAGGGCTCTTCCCTTGGACCCTGGTGAAGCAATATCCATATGCTGGCTTGGCCACGGGTTTCAGACAGACATATCCCACCCTTCCACTTCTGCCAGACCGTGGGACATTTCTGCTAGAGCACTATTCCCATTCCAAGCCCAGACTCAGACTCCCCCAGGTCCCTGCTGCATCCTTCACCTCCTTCCCTGAGGCAGCTGCCTTTTGGGGTTGTGAGAAGCAATTCAAGCTGGGACAGTTTACAAAGTTTCGGGATGACGTGGGCCATTAGTAAATGTGCATTGCCCGGGAACCATAACCATTCTGTGGATGAATTTTCCAGGCAGTCCTTCTGGGGCTGGGGCTGGGGCTGGCACATCATGCCTGGCCCTGATGGCCTACAGGTGCTATCCCTCCCTATGGGTGCTATCTACAGTGGGACCCCAGTGGGATGGTGAGAACTTGTGTCACACATTGGGTGTATGATGTACACGAGACAGAGTCATTGCCTTGTGCTCTCCATGGGCACATGGGACTCAGGGTCAGTGGAAACTGGGATAGGAGTATTTGCTGGGTTGTGGGTTGCAAAAAAACCATGGGCTGCCATGCCTGAGGGATGGGGGCATGAGTAAAGGAATCAGCACCCATGTCCAGAAGAAGACCCATGGGGATGGAAAAGCTCCATGCTGGAAGAACAGTTTTGTGGGCTAAAGGCCCCCCCTGGGTCTCTCCCTGCAGATGCCTCAGCTGTGGAGATGGACCTGTATGATGCTCAGACGCTGGCAGAGGCCCTGAAGTGGTACCTCCAGGAGCTCCCATCACCTTTGATTCCCCCAGCTCTCTACAGTGACTTGGTCCACATGGCTCAAGGTAAGTACAGACAGGCTCCTCCATGTCTGGGAGCTTGGTGGGACTGCAGGCGCTTTGGAAAGTTCCTATAGAGGCTCCTCAAGGTCTCCAGGGTGGTTCCTGGCCCCATTCCTTGCCTGACGCTGCACTAAGGACAGATCCTGAGAAGGATCGCTGGGAGCCTCCCCTGCACTGGAGCAGCATGGAAGCTTCTGGAAGATGCTCTGGGAAAGCAGTAGCTTTGTGCTGGCTGTGGCATGGCCCTCTCCTGCTGCAGTGCCCCCAGGAGGAGGTGCTGCCTGCTGGGATGGGCAGTTGCCAAGGCTGGGTGATGCTGGCTCCAGAAGAAAGAGTTATTATAATATTTTGGCTCTGCTGCCTGGGAATCCTGTAATCTCGTTAGCTCTTGGCTTTATATGGGCAGAGATGATTCCCTGCTTTTTCAGTTCAGGGCCATCAGGAAGTGACACTAGGTCCCTGCAAGTTTCTAGCCCCTGTGCAAATATACAGGTATCAAGGTTTTGGTCTTATTTAAAATCTTTGAATTAAATGGGACAGAGCTTGTACCCAGGTCAGCAGAGCCCGTGGTCCATCCCAGTGGACCTATTTCAAATGGACGTCCCAGCCTGGGGCCTGGCAAACATCAGTAGGAACATACTAACCACTTATCCACTGCCTTAGATAGAACCTGAACCTCTCACCACCTTCAAAAACAACATTTCCCCTTTCAGTGCAGTTTGTTGCCATTTGCAGCAGTGTCATCCATCCCTGTCCTAATCCAGATTAACGCTTGGCCTTAAGAGGCACCAAAAGAGCATCCATGACCAGGCCAGTGCAACCTTCCCTTGCTATCTCCTGGTTGGAAAAGGCCACAAGCCATTTGTAGCCTCTAGTGAGGCAGCAGGGGCACAAGGAGATGAGGGATAACCCATACCCCATCCTCCCTGCTCTGTGCAGAGATATGGAGCCAGGAAAAATACCCTTGGGGTGGGTGGCATCGAGACGCTGCCTTCCCCTCACCCTTCGGAGAGAGGAGAAATCAAAGGCTGCCTCCCTTCCAAGGATAAAAACGCAATTAGGAAGCAATTAGCTGGGTTGCCTCGTTAAGCAACTTCAAAGGGAAGCGCCTTTCCTGCAGCCTGTGCCAGCATGGTCTCTGCTCATGGCACCACGGGTGCAGGAGGGGGAGGAGGGGGCAGGCATAGAGACGAAACCAGTGGGGATTTCTCTGGAGCTTTGAAAAAAAAACCAACAACAAAAACACCAGCGTTTTGGGAGCCAGTGCTGGGTTTTGGCTGCCTTCCCTGCTGGCAGGCTCCTTCTCCCTGCTGCAGGAGCAGCAAATTAACCACCTGCAGAAGGCGGTGGGAAACACCTCCGTGACCCCCTTTGGCTATGGACCTTGCCCCTGCTCCATCCCCTGAGAGCAAAAAGGTGTGTAAGGCAGCCAGCTGGGGAAGGAAAGGCAAGGAGTGAAGTCAAACATCTAGTGGGAGCAGCTTGGTGGACACGGTAGCATACAGACACCCTGTTGCAATCCCAGCTGGGTGTGGGGATCCCAGGTCCATCGCCCCTTATGCTCTGGTGCGCCCCATCTCCAAGGATCAATTCCGGGAGCTGGCTGGGCATGGCCCAAGCCTCAGACCTGCTGCAAAGAGCCACTGGGAGTTGAGTCAGCCCCTGGCTGAGCCGGGCTTTGAAGCTGGCTGACAGCAACATATCCCTGGGGACCTGCCTGTCCCCCCAGATGAAAGAGCTGGGTTCAGACCGGGATGGAGGGTGGCTGGCATCGGCTGTTTCTCATGCACAAGGCAGGAATACAGTCCCAGGACACTGAGCTCACAGCTCATAAGACTGGGAAGTCCTAGCCAAGGCTGCCAGAGGGCACCGAGTATGGAGAGAGATGCTGGTGGGAACACTGTGAGGCTGTGGAGTTGCTCGCATTGTGTCCGTGATGGCAGATCCAGCAATGATGTGCCACATTGTTAGGTGTCTTGGATTCACACAGGATATTCAAGTGTTGCTGAGCTCCCAGGAGAGGCAAAGAAATGCCCTGCCCTCCCAAATTGATTTTCTTCTCCTATTTCCCCTCTGCTGCAGAGACCCCAGGCCTGGAGGAGTGTGGCCAGCGAGCCAGAGCCCTGCTGATCCCCCCAGCCCTGCCGCAGCCCCAGGCCCTGCTCCTGCGCCAGCTCATTTGCCACTTCTGTCGCCTCTGCCAGGGCACCTCCCGGAGCCGTCTCTCACCCCGGCTCCTTGGGGAGCTCTTTGGGGATCTGCTTCTACACCCTGCAGCAGCCAGGTGAGGTTCCCTGCCAGGCATAGGATGGAGTGGGAGAGATAAGGGTGCCCAGAGCCAGGCACAGTCACACTGCTACCCCAACTGTGCTGCTCTGACATCGCACCTGTTCCCACTGCAAGGAGATCTCCTGGGGTGCCTGGCTCATGTTCCAGCTGCATGGGAGTCTCTGGGGTGGCTGAGCCACTGGCACCCTAACACATTCTGCCTTGCCCCCGCAGCACTGAGGCAAGCCCTGAGCTCCGTGCAAGGATCCTTGAGTCTCTCATTATGGCCAGCGAGGCAGCAGAGGTGCCAGCAGCCCCCGGTAAGAGACATCCTGCTTGGGGCGGGGGGGGGAGGCAGCAGAACTGAAACTGGGGGACATGACAGCAGCAGGTTGTGGGGTGGTTTTGATGGCTGTTGCAATGATGGAACATTGTCCATAGCCCAGTGGTTCTGCTCATGTTGTGCTGGCTCCCTGGCACACCATTTCAAATGCCTACCCAATTCTGTCCTCAGCGAGGCTGGTTCTGAGGCTGGTTCCTTTGTGGTTTCTCAGGAGGTTTGCAATGGTTTTCTTGCTTAATGTCCATGCTGTGGCTCCTTGGTGCCAGTGAAATGCAAGCAGGTCCTGCTTCCACATTTTGGGGATTTCAATATGTGCAGTGTTCTCAGTTCTCTGCACAGCTTGTTTGAGTGTCACTACATGACTGTGAAAAGGTAAGGTGGTGCTGAGTTTGCTAGAGGTTCAGATCCAGGCTCCTGACTTTTGACTTGCATTTAGTTCTCCTGTCTGCAGAATCGTACAGTATCCATTGCTGCACTGCCGCTTCCTCTGGGGGGTATCCCAGGATGGGGATGAGGACAGGCACTTGTCCCCCATCTCTCCACATGTGAGACAGGAGCCAGGAGTGTGTGGTTTTTCTGAAGATATTTGGCCTTCACCCCCCTGAGCTATACTTCTGCTTCTTCTAATTCCAGCACCAGTGTTGGCCTCTGGCACCTCTTAGCTCTTCTGCTCTGGTGATTGAAGTCCCAGCTCTCTGCTGGTCATCTTCTCTGGCCATGACCCTCTTGCTTGGCGGCACCACCTCGTGTCCCCCTGGTGTCCAAAGCAGAATCACGTGCCCCTTGTGACCTTCAGAGCATTCCAAGAATGGTAGCCAGGTGGTCTATCCAGGCAGGGATGTACATAGGAGGGAGGGTGCCCAGTGGAACACAAACCTTGGACCTTGAGGATGACAAAGGTTCATCCCTGTGGGATTCCATCTCCAGGTAGCCAGGCATAGGCAAGATCTGGCTACATCCTTGCATTAAGCTGCCCAGACCCTCAGGAGTCCCAACTGCTTCCATCCCTCCTGCCTGGAGACATGTCAGCATTGGCCCTGGTGAATCCTGCCTTCTCATGATGTAACCAGGTCCTTGTCATCACCCTGCCTCCCTGGGGGTGACCAGGCTAAGCAGGATTATGACTTTTAATGTCTCTTGTAAATCAGCCCTTTCAGAGCTGCCACTGTATTTATTGCTCTTCCTGAGCCATTGCCCTTGAGTTTGTCAGGATCTGCTTGTCTCTTCCACCCGCTGATCCAGATGTTGGGCAGCTGCAGCCTGGCAGACCCCAGGGTCCTACTGCCATCCCCAAACCCTGTGTTGTCACCCGTTGCCCCAATCCCATACAGAGCTAAGAGGCTGGGGAGGACCCTGGGTCAAAATGTCCACTGGAAGTATGACCCCGTATGACAACCCCATGGGCAGCCTCACTGCGGGACTTCAGACAAGTCCTGCCACCTCCCTTTGTACCCAAAAGGGAGGATGTTATTACCTGCCTGTCATCACATTAGGATGTTGGGAACGTTAATTAAACACCCACCAAGCCATTTCGAGAGCTGCAGATGAAAGAGACTCTATAAAAAGTGCAATGAATTATTATTAGTGGTGGGGTCCGTGCCCCAGCCCTGCTCCCATCCCCCTGGCCCTGCTCAGCTGCATCCCAGCACGGTGATTATTTTTGTGTGTGTGAGGAGTTGTGGTTTTATAATTGTAGATGTTAAACAGCTATAAATACCCTGCAACAACACGGCGGGCGTGTGCGCATGGCACAGGAATAAGAGTCGGGAGCTGACACGGAGGAAACCGCGGTGTGACCTCATTCTGACTCAGGAGTAAATAAACGCTGTGTGAGTGGGCAGCTGGGGGGCTTGGCTGCTCAGGGGCTGCAAGAGCAGTGGCCACCTTGGCTCTGAGGGTCAAGTTCTGGATAAGATCTGAAGCATGTTGCTAGCCCCAGGGAGGTTCCAGCACGGTTGGGGGTCCCTCCTCGCCCATGTGTTCCAGGGCTGATGGTGGAGGCTTGGATGTGGAAGCCATCAGGAATATAAATGTTTATTATGAAATCTGGTTCCTAGAGGGGCTTCCTTTGGTACATTTGTTGTTGTTGAGGCTGTGGCACGCCTTCCCAAAGGCACTGCTCTGGGGAGGGTCTCTGCGGTGCTGGTGGAGGGCTGTAAAGGGAAATGACATGGAATGGGTCTGTGATGGCTTCTGAAAACTCTTCCCAGCAACCATGGAATGCAACAGTGGGGTCATTCTGGAGGCACTGGCTTGCATGAGGTTTGCACAGGGCAGTGCCACAGACCCATGGCAAAGCAGGGATAGAGACTGGGAACATGTCCAGGCCACGTCACCCCGCTCTCTAGAAAGTCCCTGCTGCTGGACAACCAAATCACAGCTCTGCCCAGAGGTATGGGGACACTACCCAGCCCCACAGACACCCAGGGTGGCATAGAGAGACCACAGCAGCACCCCATAGCCTGGGGAGGGGAGCATTTCCTGAGCAGGGTGAGGGGGCAGGGGAAGTTGAAGGGAAGGAGTGATGCAAATACCGGCTCAGCTGAAGGAAGATGACTTCATCTCCTTTTCCTCCCCTGGTGCTATTTATAGCCACTTTAATTTACTCCTCTTTGCTTTATTATCTCTCCAGCAAGCCGCTAGCCTTCAGACAGCAGGATGCCTTTACTCACCATGCAGCACAGACGTGCAAAAAAACCCCACCACCACAAAAAAAAAAAACCCAGAGGTGGGGGCAGGAGGCAGAGGAAACAGTAGAGGGCTGGGGGCAGGAGCATTACTGCCTCGTGGCACATATTTCTGGAGAAAATGAGAGGCTTCAGGCTCTTTTTAGGGAAAAGAGTGAGAATCAGGAAATGGAGATGTCCTCTTCCTCCTTCAGAGTAGTGGCTAGAGGGCCAGGGTCTGTTCCTCATCTCAGTACCAGGGGCTGCTGTTTTGCTGCGCCCTGCTGAGGCAGGAACTCCCTGCTATCCTAGAGCTCCCAGCCCTGCACCACTTTACATGGGACATGGGTATAATGCCGGAGGGTGGGGATGGGGCTCCCGTACTCAGCCCCAGTGCCTTGGAAACACCTTCTCAAAGAGTAGGTTTGGTAGTCCCTATGCAATGGGAAAACTGAGGCACAGTCTCCCCATGGAGTCACTCTCCCAGTGACTCCAAAATCTGGTGTCTAGTGGGGTCAGTTCCCCAGATGTCCAGCCCTGAGCCCATCAGCATGGCACCCCACACCCCCGTGTTCAGCAGACAGAGGCCACAGGGCTGCCATGGTGTTGATGAGGGTGACATCCCATGACATCTCATGATGTGACGTGCTGGGTATTTCCCAGCATGAGTCCCATGCAGGCTCCTCTGTGTCAGCAGTGCTGCTGAACAGAACTGCCACGCTAAGCCAAATCAGAAGTATCTGGCTTTGAAGTTTAAATTAACTTTTTTCCTGTTTGCTTTATCCTGAATCCAAGGGAAAAACCCATCCTCTGGCTTTCCCCAGCTTGCGTGTCAGCATGTCCCAGCAGTGGCTGCAGACCTGGGAATTCAGGAGGTCAGGAGGGAGCAGAGAGTTTGCCAAGAGGGAGTGCAGATCCCTGCCTGCCCAGGATGCTGGGGATTGTGCCCAGGCACTGCACTGCCTGTGTGGGAGCATCCCAGTATAGACATGGCATCCCACTGCTGGGCCTGGCACTTTGGCCTCTGTTTTGTGTTACCCCTTGCTGTTTCGTCCTCTTGGTTCTGCCCATGTGGGTTGAAAACAGCCAGGAAAAACCCACCCAAAAATTCCTGTGTGTGGGGCAGCATGGGTTGGCTGTGGCTGAGTGGTCCCCTGTGCCAAGGCACCCACTTCTGCCTCCCCTCATCTGCAAATAATACAGAGAAAACAAATTAACTCTGGGGGAGGTGGGGGGAAAGCAGAGAGTCAGAGCCTAGCCAGCAGCGCGAGGTAGGGAGAGATGCTAAAAATAACAGATCCCCAAAGGCACAGAGAGGAACATGGTGGAACACTCCTGCCGTCCCAGAAGGTGTCCCTGCACCTCCCCAGCTGCTCTGGCCGTGATGCAGCCCAGTCTAGTAAATCCAGAATGGGAAAAGCCTCACAATGGGCAGCAGCAGGGAGGTGAAGAGGTGCAGAGCTGTGCCATGGAAAAGCACCCAGGGCGTCCAGCTGGGAGGCAGCTGCTTCCTGACCCACTTGCAGGCAGCCGGCGGGCTGTGGGATGCTGCTGGGAGACCCCAGGGGTGCTGCCTGCAGAGCTAATTTTAGCCCATGTTCAATTAATCATGGAGCAGGAGGGGATCTCAGAATCACGGCAAGCCCAGCCTTTGCTGATGCCTCTGATGAGTCCCCTGCCTGGGGGGCTTGGAGGAACAGGGGCTGGGGCTTACCCACACCCTGTGATCTTGGGCTGAGGAACTGGATCAACCTTATGCTACAGTCCCCCTCCTTCAGCCAGCTTTAAGGATCTGGAGCAGCCCTAGAAGGCAGCATAGGGACAAGGGTTTGGGACAGAATCTTCTGCATCTCCTCTTGCCTTTGTTTTCTCTGCTGGTTGGCAGCAGTGGCCTTTGATGGTGGGTTGCTCAGGTTGCCTGTACTGCTCCAGACAGGCATCTTCCTGGCACACCAGGTATCCGGAATCCCTCCCTGAGGTGCCCAGCAAGGGATGTTCTAGCCAGCCTAGACGTGAGCCACATGCCTCTTTCCTGGGGGTTACCACCTTTGTCTCCTTCAGTGTCCAAGGCCAGTGGCCATGACCAGGACACAACAAAGCTAGGATAGGAGCAACTGAATTGTTCAGGGTTCCACAACTTCCCTGGGACAAGAAATGACCCTGGCAGCGTAGTGAGCATACAGGGTGACAGTCCCACCATCCCCCCCTCCCCATGGCAGCCACAGCCCTGATCCACTGGTCCCAGTGTCAAAACCATGGCATGGGCCAGCCCTATCCCATGACAGGGGGAACAGCTCCTGACGGAAATGCAGCTTAGCTGGGATTGAAAACCTTTTCCTCCTCACACCGGGTGGCTGGAGTTGATAACAGGCTGGATAACCCAAAGCATTGTGTGTTCCACCACCCCATGACCTGCCAGGGGGTTCACTGCAGGAGAGGAAATGCTGCTGCTTGGCCAGCCAGGGTTTGGAGGGAGCCTCAGTGTGTACTGGTGTTGGGGTGCTGGGGCCTTGCTCATGTCAGGGTGCTCGGGCTGCCCTGCTCCCTGGGCAGGCTTCCTTTCATTTTGTTGGCAGGTGAAGTTTTGGAGTGGCTCTGCCAGGTCCCCACTGGTGCAAACCCAGACTATTGTGCCACTCACACCAGTCAGCTCTCTCTACTTGGCCACAAAGGCTGCTGGTATGGAAAACCCAGGGATTCATGGAGGTTGTCTGGAGCAGCCTAGCTTTGGTCCTGAGCTTTGTAGGACTGCCAGATAAGACACCATGCCTGATGCAGAGGGCAGTTCCTGGGGGCTAGGCTAGCTGAACAAGCCCTCCTGATCCTGAATGGAGTCACCGACTTGGCTGTCACAGCCCAGCCAGGGTTGGCTCACCCTTTATGCCAGCTGCCTAGCCAAACTGCAGGAGTGTGCATGCCAGTGCACGTGTCCTGCCTGCCCCAGCCCCCAGACAGTCTGAGCTAGACAACCCCTCCTTGCTGCAGTGCCTCCAGCTAAAAACCACGAGTGGCCGACAAAAGAAGACAGGGAAGGTGACCAAGCCCCAGTCAGGACACCAGCCACATCCAGTTTTCCAGCTGGCACCAAAGACAGGAGCATCCTCTACTGTGTGGAGGCATTTCTGTCCCTGCAGTCTGCCAGGTGGCAGCACATCACCCACTGCCCTTCTGCTCAGGAGGTGACAGCACAGGGCACAGCTGCCCTTGCTGGGTTTCATACTGGAGCAGAAAGGCCAAAGAGCAGCGGAGAGCTCCATGATCCTTTCAGCACCCCAGGCTCCAGCCTCCCGGAGAGCATCCTGTTTGCTCGGAAAGGGAGGGAGGAGGCAGGCTGCCCAGCACACACAGCACAGCTCAGGGAAAGGCAGGATTTGTGCTTTCAGGAGGGAAAATGAGTCATGGGGGAATGGCCAGGCCATGCCAAAGGCTGAGCGCTGCACCCGGGTAAGCGGTGACTGTCGGCTGCTCTCCAGGAGGTCAGGCAGAGCTGCTCTCGCAGGCCTTGCCTAGCTTTAAAATCTATTAACGTCATTTTGCCGCTGGAGCCAAGAGCCACACAGGCAGCAGAAATGTTCGGGCAGGGCTCAGATCAGAGCAGGATTTCAATTACAGTAATCAAAGGTGACACAGATAAGAAACCCCTGGTCTCGGGAGCCACGACAGCTGTCCTCTAGCTCAAACCCGCACCCATCCAGAGCGGCTCCATCAAAACCACTGAAGTGGTACTAGGGGAAAATTGGATTGTGAATCCATTTTCATCTGCCAGGGTGGAAAATGCTTTCTCTGTGCTTTATGGAGAGGAAAGCCACCTTCTCAGGGGAGCAACCAGGGAGGAAGGTGCCAGGCGTGGAAGAGGGGCATTGTCCAAAGGCGCCAATGACTGCTTGTCAGTGATCAGGAGGAACAGCTGTGATGCTGGAACTTCATGGTTCTGCCTCCTGCTTCCTCCTCTCCCTCTCCCTCTCTGTCAGCTCCCATGCTGATGAAGCCCAGGGGTGAACATGCAAGGAGTCTTCCCAGTGACTGAGGACATTCTCTCAGGGGGATGCCCAGACAAAGCTGCCTCCTGCCTCTGCTTGAATGTGTTCCTGTTCACCTCCCACCTCCACACTGCTTTTGTCTTTCCTATAATCTGGGAGGTGCAAATCTCTGGATGGCAGTTAGTGCACTGGCTGAGTTTCCCCACCTGCCATCTCCAACTGCTTTGGGGTCCCACCCCTGGCCACCCCCCAGACCCACCAGTGACCTCAGACACAGCTTCATGGGACCCTGGGTGCACTGAGGTGCAGGAACACCCTTAGGCCCCACTGGCATAAGGGGTCCTTTCTGCCCCCACCCCAGCACAGTACTAGATGACCAAAACACAGCAGCCCTTTCTGCTACTGCTGGCCCTGCTCCAGCCTGGCTGGCTGTCAGCTGCCTNAGCCCCAGGGAGCGCGAGACCTCCTGAACACTGGGGGTTTGTGTGGGGTGTCCAGGCTGAATGGTGGGTCTGTGCAGCCAGGGCTGTGGGGCAGGGAGGGAAGGCGAGCTGCTTGCCTCATCTGTTTACCTGGAAGTGTGGAGCATAGCCAGGCACAGCCACGGCGGATGCTTTCATGCCGGAGCTAACAGGACAGGGAGTGCCATGCTGCGCACAACGTGCCAGCAACAGAGATGTGGGCAGGTACCTCTGGGTCCATCCTTCTCAGGTTCTCTCCCTGGATGTTCTTGCATGATGCCAGAGTGCAAGAACCTTGAGAGGTATGTGGGAATGGGGGTCAGGTCAGCACAGGAGTGGATGATGCTGCTGATCATCCTCTGCTCTGCAACATCACTGTGCCCCAGGGTCCCCTTACATGTATTACTGTGCCAGCTGGGACCCTGTCTTGGCTGCATGTTCCCACACCACCCACAGGTCTCCATCACTTGCAGGGGCCCCATCGTGACTGCTGCATGTCCACCTCTACCATCATTAGCTCCCTGTCATGACTGTAGTGAGCACCTGCGCCAGCTCTGTCCATACATACTCTGTTCCAGAGCAGCCTGTACCACCAGCGTCCCTGGGGGGATGGGGGAGCCTCTTAGTAGCTTCAGGAGAGATGGGCCCCTTGTGCAAGCATCAGGTTTTGTCCTTGTATGAGCCGGGACTGAAGGCCACCACAAGCTACTGGGGTGGTAAGGGGATGACAGCATCTTTGTCAGTGCCTGGATGTACAGAGATTAATGAAGCTGCCCTGCTGCTCCCAGGGTTCAGGTTGCCTTATCTGTCTCTATGGGTTCCTACCCAGCCACAGCCAGAGCTGCTCCTGATGCTGCACAGCTAATCCCTGAGGCTGCCAGATAGGGAAGGGCCCACTGCCTCCACTCACACCCTGCCTCTGCCTGCAGAGCCGGGAGTACAGAGCTCTGCCAGGATCTGCTCCTGCTCCCAGGCCAGCGGGCCTAGGGCAGAGGTGCAATGAGTTTGGTGTTCTCAGTTTCTAGCAGTAGAGCACACAGGGTTGGGAGGAAGCTGCTGGCTTTGCCTCTTATCTTGACCTCAAGTCTCAGTGACCTTTCAGTTCACTCAGAAAATCTCTGTCTATCCAGTTCATTCTTTTCTTGAGCTGTAAGAGTTACTGCTCCATGGCCAGGGTTTGGGAACTACAAGGCGGAAGGACATCACTGTGCTTTGGGATCACTGAGCACATTTCTCTATCTTTTGTATGCTCCCAGAGAGGGGTGTGGGTGGTGAAGGAGCTGGGGTATCCACAAGATCTGCCACCTCCCTCAGCAGCCTGACACCATGTTGTCCCCAGGAGGCATGGGGTTGGGCTCATGTGGCCTCATGCCACATGCACACATCCTTGCTGAGCATCCTCAGCTCTTCCCAAGCACCCAAAGGACTGTAACACCTGGGTGCCAATCCCCAAACTGTTGTCAGGGTGGCCTCCCAGTAGCCTCAAATCTGTCCATTCTGCTTTTTCCCTTTGTACCCTGGGGCAGGAGGAGTATCTGAGGCTGTGTTTCTGCACTATCCCAACCTTCCGACCTGGCATGCACGGTGCCATGGCAGCGCCTGTATTTTTTCAGCTGCTTCCCTGTTTTCTTTGCAATCAGGCTCTTTCTCTGGATGATGGTGATCAGGGGGCTATTTGGGGAGGACTCAGCACATCACTGAGCCAGCAGTTTTCAGAGTGGTGCCCAGGCCCAGGACCTCACAGTGGCCTGCCCTGTTGTGCACCCCACATCTCAGAGGGCTCTGATCTTCCCTGACCATGGCACTGGGGGAAAACCAACTCACCTGGGCTTGCAATTTAAAGTCATGGGGAAAGCAGCATGAATAAGGCTTTGCAAGGTGCTGGCAGGGAATGACAGTAAAGGAAACTGCCACACAGAAAGAGTGGGGTCAGGAAAGTATGAGCCTCCAGGACCTCTGTGTGAACAGGGTTCAGAGGACTGAAGCCCCCAGCGACAGGGGTTTGGTAATGCAAAAACCACCAGTGTGAGCTGGCCCTGCCTGAGCAGCCTTGCTGTTCTGTTTCTGGAGTGGTGGAAATCATCGAGCAGCTGCACATTTCTGAGGGGAGCTCTGCTCCACAGTCTCTGACAGCTGTTTCTGCAAGAACCTTAAATTGAAACATCTGGAGTGTTTCGGAAAGAGAAACCTGAGTGTTTTGGGGTCCAGAACAATTCAAAAGAACCAAGACAAATTCACTAGCCATCAGGCTTGACCTGAATCTGGTCTTTTCAGCAAGAAAGCCAAAAGCCCTTGTCCAAGTCATTTCCTCCCAGCTTCTAGGGGGATTAGAACCTGCACTGGCAAGCGTCATGCTATGCCAAAGCACATCCAGCCCCTGAAATCCTTTTGCACTGGTTCCAGACTCAGCATCCTGACACTTGCTGCTGCCATCACTTCCAATTTAGACCTTCTCATGGCAGAGACTGATACAGAAGCACTTTGAAGGACAGTGCTTGCCCTCCCAGGGGAACCAGCACTGGTGCCTCACTTCCTGCTCGCCAGTTCTGAGGAAGCCTGAGGAGCTTGAATTACTTTTTTCCAAGAAAGGTGGATTTGGTTTGTAGAAAGATAAGGGCTGGGGAGCAGTTGTTCTGCTCTGCTGAGCCTTTCGCCATCTGGAACAGTTTTTGTTTTCCTTCTGGATGCCTCTTCCACAGCCAGCGTTGACAGGACTGGGAGAGGGGGTGAGGGCATTTCTCAGATCTTTCAAGAGAAAGGGTGAGGAGATGGAGCTAGAGGATACATGGGTCTGTCTCTTAGAACCTCTTTGCAGGACTGAAGGAAAGTCAGCCTGGGTAAGTGGAGTGCTGACTTAGGGAAGGGCTTGGAACAAACCCCACTGTGCCTGTTGCATAAATCCTCCAGTCTGTGGGACGTGTCCACTCTGCCTGAGCTGCCACCTGCCTGTCCCCTCACCAGGGTGGTGCCCATGAGGCACCTGTTGCTTTTCATGCCACATTCTCCAGCCCAGGGGTGGGGGAAGCTTCATCTTCTCTATCTACCCTCTTTCCCTCCTGACAAAGGTGAAAGCAAAGAAGTCAACATCTGGGCTGATAGCCCAGGGCCTGAAGCAGGGAAAGGTCTCCTCAAAGCAGGGACACTGCTAGCCCCAGACCTCTGGTGTCCAGTAAGGAGCTGTATGCCTGTATCCGTTTTCTTCTTAGGGTGGCAATAAAAAGTCATCTACCAGTGCTCCTGCTGCTTGTTCTCATGGAAGCTGGGGGAGAACTGGGTCTTTTGGGCACTCTCCTCCTCCCAGCTGGAAAATGCTCTGCAGAACTCTGCCCAGGGATGGATGTCAGCTCCTCTAGCACTGAAAGGGTCATGTCTGGGCCACACATTGGGGTGCCCTGGTCCCCGCCAGCTGCTTGGTGGCTCCACACCAAAGATTTCGTATGTGGTGGCTTTGATTTGGTGTCCCCAGGGCTTGACACCTGGCTTGGGACCACACTGTATCATCCTTAGCATCCACAGCTTGAAACCACAACGTCTCGGTGAGCATCCTCCCTGGAGAGGCCATTCTCTGCAATTAATCCAGGCATGGTTTATGCTAACGACTATCCCCACTTTAAATTATAAATGGCCCTTGGCATGTGTGCACACAAACACACGTGTGTGCACAGAGATCCTTTAAGGCCATCATTAGCTGTAATTAGAGGGATCTGTCACTCATCTTTGGCAGTTAACGATGAGCCCTGAGTCAGAGGAATCCAGCGGCAGATAAAATAAACACGATTTCAAACAGTTTGGAAATAACAAGCCCTCATTAATCAGACAAGCCCCAAAGGGAAGCACTTGGAGAAGCAGCAGCTTCTTTGCTGCTGCCGAGAGCAGGGCTGGGTGGGCTCTGTGCTGGCTCCTACCTCCCAGACACCCCTCTTTAGCAGGAGTGGGAGGCAGGATGATTTCTCACTTGGCTGACTTCACTGAGGTGTCAGCGTCAGTCAGCTTGAGAAAGAGCCCTGAAAACCCACCAAAAAGGGCTCCAGCATGGCCCTGCTCTGAGTGACAATATTGAGGGCAGGATATGGCCCCACGGTGCAGGTGCAAAGCCAGGGCAGGGGGTGAGTGCTGAGTGCTGAAGAAGCAGCTCTGGGGCAGCACTCCATGGCCGCAGCTCACCTCGAGTCATGAAGAGCTGCACCCTAAGGGTGTGTGGAAGGTGGCAAGAGCATCCCCAGGGTCTGGCCACACAGAGCAGAGCGGGATTTGGGAAAGCGGCTGGTGCAAGGGAGGTTTCCTAGGGAGCAGGGGCAGCTGGGGAAGCTTCTAGCTGTCACAGCTGCAGCTAAATCACAGCAAATAGGAGGGGAATGGGACACACGAGGCTGGATTATATTACAAAGGAGCAGTCCATCATGGGGTATTTAAAATAATCCGCTTAGATGCACAGTAGCAGATTTCGAGTGCTAAGGGAATTGAAGGCGCTGTGGCTTTGCAAGGCTGGATCAGATCTAGTTAAGATGCCACTTAGGACAGAACATCCCATCCTGCCTGACTGCCCCAGGGGACAGGCACATGGCACCCACAGCCCCTGCCATTGGCACCTACACCCCACCAGAGAGGCACCCAAGGAGAAAATGTCTGTGTTGCACTGGGTGACAGTGGCTGCATTGGGATGGGTGACAATGTCCTGTGGCATCTCCCTAGGACAGGCAGCAGGTTTAGGAGTTGCCAACCCTAGGGCATGGACCCATGGGCTGGATTAGGTGCAGAGCAGGGAATTCCCATGAGGGGCCAAACCTGCAGAGGAGTGAAGGGGGTATAATTGTTTCTTGGGTCAGAGGGACACTGGTGTAACTCGGCTGTATCTTGGTACTGAAACCAGCTGCTCAGCAAAACAGCTCAGAGCAGGGGGTACCCAGAAGGGAGCTGTATCCATGCTACCAAGGGATGTGGACCACCTCTAAGGGCTTTCATGTGGCATTTATAGCTCAGCCAGAACTAGGGAAGTAGTATGTTGTCCCTGGCAGGTTGGGACAGGGTGTCACAGTGGGTTGCATAGGTCTCTTGACACCTGCATTGTGGGGGAAGCTAGGACTAAGGCTGTCCCATCTGCAGGGATGCCTGCCAGGCTGCTCTGCCTGTGTGTGGGTTTGCAAGCCCCAAATGGCTGCTAATGCCACAAGCTAGAGAGTCCACTGTTGGCACTCTGTGGATAGAAATGTGGGCTGTCAGAGCATCCCCTCAGCATCCTCACACCACTCCTCTGAGCCAGGCTGGAAGCTCAGCCTCAGAGAAACCAGCTCAGCCCAAGAGAAGGATTTCATCTCAGGGACTTTGTCCTAGGCAGACATTTCCCCAAAAAGCATCCTTCCAAGACCAGATGGTTTTCACCTCAGGCTGGCATGTTCGGGCTGTTCTGATTCTGAGAGATTCATCCCAAAGTGGTCCTGCAGAAACAGATCCAGCAGCAGCCCCTCAGAGTTGGGCAGTATTGCCAAATGTGACCCCAGCATGACCATGATGCTGCCCATCCCTTTGCCCCTAAAGAGGGCATGGTCCAGGAACAGGACCATAAAATCTGAAGCTTCATATCAGATTAGGCCACAGGACTGCTTGCCCCTCTCCTTGCCCTTAACCTGTTCCTTCTGTTTCCCCCTGAACCTGCTGCAGTGTCATGCTCAATGCAAGGGCTCACTCCTGCAGGTTTAACCAGTGTCCCCAGCTCCCCTGAGCATTAATCCAAGGCAGGATTAAGGTTAACAGTCTCCTGGAGCCAACCAGTCCTCATATGTCCCAGGATGGACCACTTTGTTCTGGCCCCAGACAATGTCATGCTGGGCCCCTAGGACTTGCTGCTGTACCTTCAAGTCCCCCAACCCTTCCTACACAAGCATGAATCTCACTGGGGCTTCATGGCACGTGTTCATCTCCTCCCAAATTAGGGCCCATGGGCCATACTTTATGCTTTGGGGGTTTCCAAGCCTCTGAGAGTATCTTCTCCTTGCAAGCCCTGGGGGTGGGCACCAGGACAGGTATTAGCTTGTCCCCACAGTGTTCCAGGTTGCTCATTCCTCGATAGCTCTGAGTTCATGATGACTCATTTAAATGCGTGAAAAATACCTTAATCCCTGGTAAGCCTCGATCCCTGCCTGCCTCATGCTCCCCAGGAGAGCCCTCCACTTGGTCCATAATCCCCGGAGAGAGGTCATCCGAACACCCAGGTAACTGTTACCTATTTTTATTTAGTTATGATTTTTAAAATTCTGTTTCAAGTTCCTGTGTGCTTCACAATGAGCAGAGGCACCAACCCCACAGTCCCCATCCCCCCAGCCTCTGCCCCATCCAATCCAGGGGGTCTCCCCAGGGCATGGAAGTGGAGGAATCTCCATCCTGTGGGATGAAAGAGGGCCGTACCTCTGCCCCTAGCCCCATTTCTTCAACTTCTGCTGCTTTCAGTGTCCTGACCCACAGTGCCATGAGCTGTAATCCCTCTCCTGCTGTCCTCTCAGGATCAGAGGCTGCCAGTATCAAACCCATCCCAGAGAGGAGTGCACTGGGTGGGGGCATGCTAATGAGTCCTAATGACAGCCTAGAGAGGAGAGGATGACAGGGTCTCCCCAGTTTCTCAGGTCTCCCCAGTTTCTTGGGTCTCTAAATAGGCTAAAAGAAAACTCCCTGATAGCTGAAGTGTCTCCTATATTTATAGGAAGCAAAGACAATGCTGGGATAGCAGCTGAGCTGAGCTTTTAACCAGCCAGATTACACTTAGAAGGAGCATTTACCTCTGCTTCTAATCCGCCTGCCACAAAGACTTGCTAACTCCTTCCCGGATTTAACTGCAAGGCTTGAACTCTTCCCGCAAAGGAGAGAGTTAAGCTTGAGCTGGTGCTGCAGGGCTGTGGGGGCCGGGGCCAGGGTCAGAGCCAGGGGTCCTCCCCAGTAACATCAGGTTTGGGCTAGCTGTTTTAGTCCCAGTCTCAATTTTTTTATGGCAAGCTGGTCCCATAGGCTGGACAAGGGCAGTTGACAGAAGGTTTTTGGTCACCAGGTTCTTGGTGCTGGCGGCTTCAAAACCAGAGCTTGTGCAGAGCAAAAATTTGGACATTTGTGAGAGAAAATCACCACTGCTTAAACTGTGGGCAGAAGTGAGAAAGCTGATGGAGCCTCCTGACAGGTGCAGCCACTCTTGTTTTCAGCTGGATATCCTGCAAGAATAGAAAATGCCCTCAGCTGGGGCTGGGTGGCTGGGCAAGAAGGGCAGAAGGCTGCAACAGCACATACCTGTGCTCCCAGCAACAGCTGGGACTGGTACCCCCTCATTCCTCCACCCCAGAGCAGACTTGTCCTCATTATCTATGCTGAATCAAACCCATAGGTCCACAGCACCCAGGGCACTGATGCTTACTGGTGAGCACCAGCCCTGTGGCTGTGTGTAAGTACAATTCCCCAAGTATTCTCCCACAGGATGCTTCACCTTCATGTCAAGGAGAAGAGACCAAAACCCCAGTCCTTAGCCCCATGAACACCTCTGTGGCACCTGACAGCACAGTGGCCCTCTGCCACTGCCAGGGCCCACAGTGACTTACTAAGCGATTCAGTGGGAGGCTTTGGGGCAGAGGGACAGGGACACAGTGGCTGATGTCACCAAGCTAGCTGGTCTTGCACAGCACGTGGCTCTGCAGCAGCCAGCACCCCTCCAGTGCAAAGATGGTTCTGCTGGGATTAGGGCTAGAAGAAGCGCTGGAGCAGCCACTGGCACTGGTGTGAGCCTGGTTCAGCTCTGCAGCACCTGGCCTGAAATGCTGACCACCTTTGGTCTCATGCCATACCCACACTCAGTCCTGAGTGCCAGGTTGCAGACTGAGCTGAGAAGGTAGGTGAGCTGGGGCTGAAGCCCACCCTGGCTTCTGGGAACCCGGTGCTGAGAGATTTTCCTCCTGGTGCAGCTCATGGGAGGAGATAGCCAGTCCCTGAGACCAGATACTGCACAGATCTCCACCTCACCACCACCACTGCTTCGCTGCCACCACAGTGCTGCCTCCACTGCCCCACTACTGGCTCCTCGCACAGAAGCCTGGTGCACTTGGAGGTTTCCAGGGCTGCGGTGGCTGCTAACCAGCAGGACCCAGCCTGGCCTCTGAGAGCCTTTGCTGGGCTGCTCAAGTGGTTTCTGCCATGGTTGGGGTTTTCCCTGTGTTTCCTCAGCTAGCACAGCTGCATGCACCAGTGCCACAGTGCCACAGTATGACGAGCTGGGGGCTCCCTGGGGAGCCCATCTAGGGTTAATGTTTGTAGCATCACTGTTGAGCCTCAGCCAGGCAGCAGAAAACACCTGGCAAGAGAAAATTCACCTCCTGTTGTGTCCAAACTCAGCACTAGGACCTGCACTGGGCTGAGGGTGCCACGCTGCATCTGTGCCAGCAGTGCAGGACATTGGCCGTTAGTGGGTCACAGTCCACTCTATCTTGGGATGTGCCTTGGGGCAACCCCATGTCAAAGATGTCCCCTTGCAGGCATCTAGGCAGGTTTTAAGCTACATCCTATGTTTGCCCTCTGTGGTGGGCAAGCTACCCAGATGGCACCAGATACATTAGGATACTCTGCAATTGGTTCCATGCTGGGATGGGGGTTGTTGCTGGAGAACAATCAAGTGTGATTGATCACCATAGCTTTTGGGTGATGAAGATGTATCCTCTTGGGACTATTTGCTTCCTATTTGAAGTGCTGATCTCCTGCCTCTGCCACACTTTGTTAGCTGCTGCCTGGCACAAGGCTGAGCAGTGATACCGGTGGGCAGAGGTAGGTTCCTCCTGTCTTGAACCTCTGGCAGCCCCAAATTCATGGTGACCTAGCCCAGATGGAGCAGAAAATCAACCGCCCCTGGGGATGATTTTCATAGCCATGCTGCAGCATTCTATCCCTACAGCAGCAACCCCCTGTCAGCTCCCAACTCCCACACAGGGGTCTCCCCCAAGTTGTCCAGCATGCAGACATGGGGGTTCTGGTTGGAGACAAACAGTTGCATTTCAAGGCTGTGAGACAGCAAGTGACACGACCTGTCCATGGAGAGGAGCCATATGGAGAGGGTGGAGGTCTGGGGCAGGGGTGCAGGGCTGCAACCCACCCTACATTCCCCTCCTCCAGACTGTTGGGCAAGGAGCCACCTTTACTGCGGTCACCCTCTCTGCAAGCAGAGCTGATAAGTTCACCACGAGCTACAGACAGACTGTGGCCAGCACTTACAGTAAATCTGAGTAGGTTGTTTTGGGCAGTGTTTGAAGTCCCACAGGCAGCAGCCCAGCCATATCCTTCTGGCACAATCCTCTGCCATAGGCGTCTCCCATTTCCAGCTGTCCCTTGGCTTTCCCAGCACCGACCCGGCGTCACAAGTCAGTCCCCATCATCAGATCGAAGCTGCTTTCCCAAGGCTTCCCTAGCTTCCCGGAGGCAGCAGATGTCTCAGGAAGAGGAGCTGTATCTGCTGTCACACAGTGCTTTGGTTCTGGATGGGCAGAAAAGCCAATGAGGATGGATTCTGGGGCATNTGCCAGCAGTGCAGGACATTGGCCCTTAGTGGGTCACAGTCCACCTGTCGCGCCGCCTGCGGACAGCTCACTCACCCCCATAGGATCACGTCGGGGTCACCAAAATGTTGCAGTGAACATTACATGATCTGTTCGTTTTCCTTTGGGGGACCTTGAGCTTGACCATTCACCGAGGTGTCCATCAATGTGATGACGGCAAATGGCGTTTATTATCACGTGGCGTACACTTATATACCAGTGACCCACCCTTCGAGTATGCCCCCTTTCTTCCGACGTAGCAGAATAGAGAACCTATCGCGTCACATCCCGCAAGCCCGCATGCGCACTCTACAACAATGGATTCTGGGGCACTCGTTGGCTGCCAGCGTGGCTACCAAACTGCTACCCAGCCACCTTCTTGCTGCTTCTTTCTCCCATCCGTGCTTACAGGCCATTGGTTGCAATTTCCAGCAGAGAGCTGGGGCTGTGGATTTTTCTGCTTTCTTGGGTAAACGTGAAATCTTTGCTCCTGCAGTAGCCAAGGAATGAACCTGAACTGCCACTCAAGCATTACTTTGACGGCTCAAGTGGGATTTATGTGGTGAGGATGCCTGTTCTAGCCCTTTTCATGGATGGGCAATTCCAAGCATTGGGAAAAGGTGACATTTGGCTTAACCAGAAGTTTCTCTGAGCCACTAGGATCATAGTTTGCATTTTCCTTTCTCTTGCTCACAAGATTTTCTCCCTACCCACTTGTGTAAGTGAGGGTCTCATTGCCAGGGACTGTAATGCTTGGAGGTGCAAAGACTATCCCACAGACCCCAAACAGAAAGGAAGGTCAGGTGCTGCTGTGAAATTCATGACATGCTGGTCAGAGATCTTCACCCCTACCAGCCCTGACTCATCAGCCTGGGGCCATTGCTCCCAAGCAACTTTGCCAGCTCCAGGCATCTTCTGCATTTGACCCAACCCTTCCCAGTATGGGAAAGGATGGAGAGCAGACACAGGCAAGGTGCTTGCTTCTGGTCTGGTTTTCAGAAGCAGGCTGCAAGTTGTGAATCAGAGGTATTTTTCAAGTTGGTTCCTGTCATGGAGGTGATCACATAATTGTTTATACATCTGTCTGGTCCAATGGCTCATGCTCACGGAGTAGAAACTTGCTGTCAAGGCTACTGGGATGTGGTTCCCAAGGATGCTGTGGCATGTCTTGAAGAGGAAGACATTGAGGCTACAAATGCCTTTCCAAGGTAGAGTGGTCCAGGCATGCAAGTGGCCAGTCACTGTTCCACTTGCCCAAGAGGATGCTCCCAGTGTCTTCTCCATCCCTTGTCCTCCCCTTCCCACCAATTTAAAATTTTGACAGCCCCATCTCTGGCTCTCCCCAACTCCCCATGTCCAGGCAAAGATCCAGAAAAACCATGATGCTCCAAGTGAGCATGAAGGACATGCATCCCCATGGGAAAGTCAGGCTCTTCCAGCAGCAGCCTCCTGCAATCCGCAAAGTGACAGTGGCATGAATATTTCTATTCAGACCACCTGTTTTTTCAGGCATTTGTAACCCTCACTAATGTGGGGGTTTTTTTCCATTTTCTCTCCCCTTTGGGGTTGGAATTATTCTGGCTTTGTGCAAAAACCGTGAAGTGCTCAGGGAGTGAAACCCTCCCATTATACTTTTGAAAAATAACATTAATCTTTCCTCTCTTTTTATGAAGAGCTCACTCCCTGATGGCTCTGGACTGGAGGTAGGCATTTGATGTGGAAATAGCCCTTGCTGAAAGAGCCCTTTGATGTTTGATTTTCAGAAGGGCAGCTTCAAACCAACTGTGGGGGGCACCAAGTGCCAGCAGGTCTGGGCCCCAAAGGGTGCCCAGGAAGGACAAAGGCGAAGGGGAGGTACTGCCAGAACCGTATCCTGCCTGTCTGCCCTTTCTCTGAGTGATGGGTAGGTGTTTCCAGGCTCTTAAAGAGGGATTTCCTTTGGTGAAATGGAAATCAGTGTCCAGCCTGCAGTGAGCTGGAGTGATGGACACAGCACCATCTGTGCTCACTTCCATCCCATGGCATGGTGACACCAAGCTCTACAGTCCCATAAGCAGGGCTGTGCTAGTCCTCCCATTGCCTTCTGCATCAGCCACACCACACTAGGAGACACATTGCCTAAGAACAGGTCTCTACCTCTTTGCCCAGGGCAAGAAAGACCTGGCAACTCCCCATCAACCTTGGAGACCTGCGGGGAGTTCAAGAAGTAGGATTTGGCCCCAGCTGCAGGAACATAGTGGCAAAGGACACCAGAGAACACGCTGGCTGATCCCATCACCTGCTGAACTTCCCAGAACCTTGTGTTGCGAGGATGATGTGGCTGAGCTCAGTGAGTGTGAGGTAGGGGCAGGTTAGACACAGACCCAGACAGAATCTGCAGGTGACACCATCCCCATCACGCTGATTCTGTGCTGCAGGGAGACACAGGAGATGACCAAGTGGATACTTGCTTTGGGACCAAGCCAGTGTTTTTGGATGCCTGTGGTGACAGGCAGGCTGGTCACCTGTTGGCTTCTTCCAATCTGACATGGCTCCTAGGGGATTTAGGGATTTCATATCCACTAGTTTTGCCTGTAGTACAGCAGCAAGGTTTTCTCTCCTTACCCTGCCTATCCTACTGTTTTCTTTCATTTAACTCCTCAAAATTTTAAGAGACCATTCATCTGGGAGGTATCACCTAAAACCAGGTGTATTATGTATGTTCAGTCAAAGCAAGATAAGAGCTCCTAAGCAGCAAGGCAGTAAAGTGGCTTCTTCAGGAGCTAGCAGCGTTCACAGAGCATGCAGTGTCTGGGCTGTGTGACCCCGCTGGCCAGGATTTGCATAGGTACAATACCCCTCTTCACTTGCTGGCAGGTTCTTGGCCTGGATACTTCTGTATTAAACCTTAGACCAGTGTGTTGGCCCAGTAAACAGTATCACACAATTTACTTTGTCTCTCCCCTCTTTCTTTTTGGAGACAATGCACATTTTCTGCTTTGTCAGCAGAAGGTAGGGCAGGAGCTCAGGGTGTCCCACTTCTGAATGCTGCAGGCACCCAGCACTCCCACAGCTGCCGGCTTTACCTGCACTCTGCCAAGAGCTCACAACCAGCAGGTGAGCCAAGAAACAAAGGGGTTTGCACTTTGGTCTCAACCAGTCTATGTGTTGTGAGTGAGACCTGGCTGCCTTTTTACCTAAAAGCTTTGTTCTCAGTAAGATCTGAAGATGTTGTAAGTTTTGTCTGATCCTTGAGGAGCAGAAGAACTGTTGGACATCTGGAAATGCTGGCTGCAAGCACAGTGCCGGCACAGCTCAGCCCTAAGGGATGTGCTTAGCAAAGCCAGTGTTCCTGGGAGGCAGAGGACCAGCTGCACATGTGCTGTGCAGTCCCTCTGTGCATGAGTAGTGAAGATGATGCCTTCCAAATGCTCTGGACTTCTTGTATATTTTGATGACATCTGTGCAGTGTAGGCTCTGATGGGCTCTGCTTGAGGGTTTTACCTGCTCTGCTGGGAAGCTGAACTTCACACTGGCCACTGAAAGCTGAGCCATGCAGCTAGGACTTGGTGAATCTGTGAAATGTTAGTGATTGATGGTGATAAAGTCCTGTCTGATGGTGCAAAGCAGTATGGTGGTATTCAGGGATGAGGGAGATGTTTTCCTGCTGGTTTCTAGAGGAAGCCTAGGACACCAGAAGACAAGCATGGTGTTTGAGATGCAGTGAACTCTTGGTGTCCTAAAGACCCACCTGAGCTCTAAGAAATTAATTGACAGGCTGCTAGGACATCTAATTTAAACTATATTTTCAGCTTGATAGGTTGAACTAGTTGACCCTTGAGGTACCTTCCAACCTGGTATTCAATGAATCTGTAAGTCTGTGAATATTACTCTCTTGGGAACTCAGTGTTATTCAACTGAATTCCCTCTTCAGGTCTGGAAATCTTCAGCAGGCAAAGAAACAGGGTGCAAAGGAGAGACAAAAAAAAGGTCTTAAAGAAGCTGATCCACAAGCTGCCTTTGCTCAAGCCATGCCTGACCATCAGTTTGGCTGGACGAGGAAGGCATCATGTTCACGTGCTGGTTTTCAAATGACTCCCCTGCGTGGCGCCGTTTGTTTTATTTCTCCACTTAGCGTTCAGACGGTGTTCTTCTCGTGCTTATTTACTGTAAAGCAAAGAAGGCCAGGGAAAATGATCTCCAAAGCAAATAGAGCCATGTTTCCATTTGGGAAAACTTAGAGGAAAAGTGCATGTAGCTAAGCAACACTGTGTGATGGTAAATGGGGTGTTTTCCAAGGCATAAATTGCATGTGGATAACTGTAAGGAAAACAACCCCAGCCAACACGCTGCTGACATTTGAATTCTTGGCCTAAGTGATTTAATAAGAAATGAGATGAGTTTTCAATACCCCCAAGAGCTCCCTCAGTTGTTAGGTGTTTTTTTTCTCCTGCTTTCAATCTCCACCCAAGACCTTGGGTGAGAGTCTCCATTACTGAGGTTGAGCAGAGCTCTGAGCCTGGATGTGTGACAACAGGGTTCCCTGGATCCAAAGAGTGACCAGTCAGGTTCACTGCATCCCAGGGAAAGGGGTGGGGACAAGGGACGCCCATAGCAGGACTCAGGGCTCAGCCATGACAAGCTTCTCTCTGTTTATGGCCAGAGCAAAGCCAGCATTCGCTCATGCATTCACACTGGTGCTTGATCTCAGCCTTCCCTTAGCAGCACACAGGGGTGGCTTTGCCCACTTACCCTCTCTGTGAAGCTAGATAATCTCTGCTGCAAGGAAAGAGAGGGTGTTGGGTACTGTAGGGTAATGTGTTATGGGATCATAAAATCATAAAGAAGGCAGAAATCAGAATTAAATAGGTGAAGCCATGTTTGGTTGGGAGGATGATGTCCATGTCATGTATCTGTTGCATCATGGGTGACCGTGCCAAACTCAGCCATCAGTGAAGGGTTAGGCTAAGGGAACCATTCAGCTTTGCATCCTAGGGTAGGAAATCTAGTGTGTTGAGCTTGGGGTGTTTTTTTCATAATAATAAATCCACAGATTTCAAGCTTTGCATTTGCAGAAGTGACCACTTATCTGGGCTTTTTTGGAATTCCTCCTGCCAGGAATGGTGCCACATTCTAACTAGTCTGGCAAGTCAGCCTGAAGGTCACCAAATGGGATGGCCACAGAGCAGGGATGAGACACTGCTTTTTCTAGATGTGCCATTGATTTCCTCTTCCTACCACTTGCATCACTGTCTGTGATCAAAACATTCACTGCTGTGTTTATTAAAAAGAAAGAGTTATTGCAGGAAGGTATTGGGATTATTTCTTTCCTCCAAGTTCCTCTTAAAATCAGACCTGAGGAATTTACAGAGTGGTTATTGTACATTCCTTGGGGAAAAAAAATGAGCAAGCACTTCCAGTGCATTAAAGCAATGACTAGAGTGAACAAAATTTTAAATTCCTTTACAGTGTTGCATTTCCAAAATATCCTTGTTTAGGATTGTAGAATGGGGGGTGGAAGGGTTGGGGATTTTTTCCCCCTTTAATTTCTCTGAACATGTAACAAGTTTTCTTCCATTTTGCTCACCATTTCCAAGCAACTAAACAGAGAGTGGCCTGGAAAGATGACAGAGATGCAAAGCACACAAAGGGACTGGAGTGTGGTCCGATAATTCTGTAATTGGAGCTGCTTGAGGCGGAATTTTTTTCAAGCCAGTGTAAATGGGGATCGCTGAAACCCTTAACAATTGGTCTGTTAGCCTTCTTCTTTAATGGATCACTCTGTTTAACTCTCTCTGTTTGTCACTGGCAAGATGACAAGAGAAATTAGTGTACTGGAAAATACAAGGTAACTGGCAGCTCCCCAGCCTGGATCCATGGCCCCACAGACCCCAGGGTGCTGCAGCACTGAAGCCCAGCTCACCAATATCTCTGCCACCTTTGTGGAGCAGGAGTAGGGGAGCTTGCAACCTCCTGTCCTCCTTTGGGGCAGAAAGACCTGCAAAAACACACTGTGCCTCAGGGACTGACATGGTGAAGAGTGTTTGGGGAGAAGATGTCCCTGAAGCACCATGTGCAGCTGGCTTTGGGCTAGGAGAGGTGATGGGGAGAGTACCTAAGTGTGGGAAGAGCACCTAAGCATCCTGCCGAGACCAAGTTGCAAAACTTTCATCAGCTGCAAACCCACCTTGTCTTCTTCTTTACACTGTGGATACCATTTTTTTTTTCGTAAGTGCTGTGAGTTAATGTCAGTCTTCTGAGGGTGCTGGGTGTATGGATTTTCTCCAGCATTAGAGAAGATCTTTTCAGCACGCGAGCAAGTGTGTGTGAGCCTGTGTGAGTGTGTGCAAATGTGGGGCTGCTCTGGAGATGCTCCGACACCTCTGTTGTTCACAGCCATCGCTGAAATTTGGCAGCAACAATGCCCCAAGGCTAGAGATGTACCTTTCACTTTTCCCATGAAATTCCACTCTGGTTTGGCTGAGTTATAAAAAAAAAAACTTTGAAAATCACCATTTCCCTTCTGCTGCCTGCATTCCTCAGGAAAGCTTTGGCAGCCTGTCAAAACAATAACTGAACGTGAACTTTCTAAAGAGCTGGCCCAATGCTGTCTGCCAAAGCAGCAATTCAGCATAACACAGCTTAGCGTTGTGCATCCTTTCCCTTACTCCCCATGCCCACCCTATCACACCCCATCCTTGGGCATCCTTCAGTGCTGACATGTCCACCCTGGACACAAGTGGGCAGATCATGAGATTGGCCTGCAGAAAGCATACACACCTCCTCTCTGCTTGTAGGAAAGCAGCTTTCTACTTCCAGCCCTGTCTGTTACTCCTGAGACATTTAGGGCAAAAACCTCTAGTTTAATTCACTTAATTTGGAGAGGCTAGTGCAGACCTTGGTCTGAGGAACATGCTAGATCCAGCTGCAATAACCTGTGCAGCAGACATTTATTTAGAAGACTGTATTTTTTTGAAAATGTTACTTCCTATGTTGAAAGAATGTTGTTTACAATGCAAAGCCAAGTGCTTTTAAGTTAGGAAATACCTAATGTATGATCCCTTGTAAGCTCAGCATTGTGTGTCCGCACTATACTGTGACCTCTAGGTACATGAGCCCCCATTTCAACCTCTTTCCTTGTTGTGTAGATACAGGAGGGAGAAGGGCATGAGCTGCTTCGACAGCTGTAAATAAGACACTTCCTAACACTGAAGTATCTTCTGTGAGTGAGTTTGCAAACCACATATTATTCTTTAATACAGGTTTTTAAGGCAATGTATAATTTTCAAACCAAAGCACCCGACTTCATCCCACTTGCCAGAGTTTTTCTTCACCACAGAAATGTGGCTGCATCTGGGGTGGAGCAAGGCAATTGTTTTGTTGGCTGTTAGGATATAAAACAACTCTAAAGTAAAGAGGAAGGATCAGCCTTGTTAAAAACACAAATGACATTTCACATGAAGCTGTAGGAGGATGTAGGGAGGGAAAGTGCTGCTATTTCACTCCCACAGCAGTTAATACTTTTAATCTAGTGGTAAATACTTTGTGATCTCTGGGGTATTTGTGGGGCTCAGATCGTACAATTCAAGGGGAAGGTGTTGCTTCCACCATTTCCATGCAGGATGATGCAGGATGAACCTCAGCCTTTCCCACCACCTCTTTTCAGGCTGAGCCAAAGCAGAGCAGCCCTCCCATCTTCCGTTGTCTCCTCATCACCAGGAGGTGAGAAGCAGGCAGGAATAATCCATTACTAAACCAAACTGCCACAACTGGTTGTTCTTGCACCATTACTTGTGAGATGTGGACACCCCCATGGGAAGCTGCCCATCAAGTAAAGCAGATACTCCACAAATCCCAGTGTCTATGCAACACAAGGCTAGCAATTTGGTGAGGCATCCACCACTGGCTAGGGAGTTATCCATTCCAATGCAAACAAGGCTCTACCTTCTACAAAGTTCCTTCCAGTAGGATCTGAGCTTTTGCTAACGGTTAATGCAGTATTTGGATGTGGGGAGTGGCCATGAGTCTCTAGCCTGCCCCAAAAATCTCTCATCATTTGAGTGCATTTGGCTGGCAGCACTGTGGATTCAGCCCCCCTCCCTCTTCCACCCCTCCAACTATAAAAGCCCGTTGTGGCCTACATTCAGCTGTCAGATATCACATTATCATGGCTCTGCAAAGAGGAAACCAAGCAGTTTGGCACAAATGGCTTTTCTGTGTTCAGCCTGTTCCAACGCGGGTCCGTTTGGCTCCTCCTGAAGCACATGGAAGTGCTCAAAACGTCAATATTTAATCTTGTCTTGAACTGCAAATTGTCAGATCCAAGGAAATGAAAGCGAGAGAATGTACGGCCACTGACACAGGGACGCCAGGATGGCAGCAGATGCTGTGCTTGCTTCTTGCCTTCCAGCCTCAGTGTGGGGCACCAGGACCCTTTCTTGAGCACTGTGCCCCCCACTCGAGTATTGTCACTATCACTAGGATTTTATTACATTGCTTGAATGTAGCCTTCCCTAACCTGGGGTGATATAGTACTCAGCCAGACCTCAAGCATCCCTGAGTGCTCAGCATGCCCCCATTTTTGTTTCTGTTCTCCGAGGGCACTGCTGTGATGCTCAGACTCTGTTCCTGTGGAGGGGCAGAGGGGATTTTGCGGTGTGTAAGGCAGCACATGCTCCATTTTCTCCTCCAAGCACACATCCAACTGCTCACCCCTATTGCAAGGCAGGCAGTGTGGTAGGAAAGAAAGTGCTCCATGTGTGCATGTTGGGAGCCAAGTAATCCTGGTTATATTATAAGCAGAGTTTTGAGAAATAAAAACACATTAATATTCTGTTCTCTCAAGGCATTATCCTACTGTTTACCATTATACACAATCCTTTGCCTTAAATTGCATCTTTGATTAAAGCAGCAGTGAGAGAAACCAGTACTAATAACAAAATGTATTCTGCTTTAAATCACTAAAGTGAAAACATCAATAAGCTGTAACCATCAGTGCCGCCATGAAAATGAAGGCAACCACCATGGGAAACAGCAAGGATGAATTCGACTTTGCCAGCATAAAAGCCAAGTAATTAGGTCTTATGTGGGTGGAACTTATAATGAGGTGCAGGAAGGGGGAAAATGAATTTCAGCCTGAGTCTCCCTCTCTCCTCCCTCCCTTCCCCTTCATCAGAGCTGCTAATCCAAGTTTGGGGGCTGCAGTGGGGATGATGGCTCCATTCCTTAGCATCACAGGGTCTGCAAAGTAGTATCCACATCACTACATGCATCCCCTACCCAAAACTTCCTGCCCCATGGAACATCAGCAGGCAATGGATGGTTTGTACCTATAGAACCACCTTAAATTTCACTGGTTGACTGGTTGTGGGGGAGGGCTTTGGGAGGGGTATTTCACTTTGAGCAAGCTTGAGCTGATATGTTTTATCAGCCCAAGAAATTAAATTTTAAAATTAAAAAAAAAGAAATCACATCTGGTTATCATGAATTAATTGGAGTTTGTGGATGGGGATATAAAATTAATTTAACTACTGCAAATTATTTGAATAAAAGCCCTGTGCTCCTCTGCAGCTGTCCATCCCTCAAGGAGGTCTCTTACTGGAGCAGCACTGCTTTCAATTGCTTGCTGCAGAAGTTCTGAGACATCAGCCAACTTCAGATCCTCTGCGCCCAGCTCTCCACATACTCTTATGCTGGGTACAGCCTCACAGTTCTTCACTATTGCAGTCACCTAAGCCAGAAGTGTTTTCAGGAGCTTTCTACCGGGTGCTAGAGTAGGAGAAATTATTCATAACTTTCTCCTTCATGCTTTAAAGTGCAAATAAAGTGGACAACTTCAGTGCAGGATTTTCTAACGTTCCCTGACATCTGCACAGCAGATCAAGGTGCTCATCCACACTTGTGCCTGGCTAGAAGTCTCTGGAAAGGGCTTTTCCTTAATTTCTCAACAGCTGTCATTTTGCCTTTTTTTAAGGATGCTTCATGACACTGACACCGGGGCTGGCTGCTGAACTGGCTGCATTTCTGCCTCCCGCTGGTGCTTGCGGGCTGCGTGCTCAGGCTGTGGTTGTCGAGATGTGGCTGACAGGCAGGCTGACGTTGACTTTCGGTTGTATTTGCAGCTCAGATTTATCTCAAAGCTCGGGACAGTCAGCCAACCAATTTGATGCCTTTTCGTCTGCTTTTTCCCCCCAGTTATGTTGCTAGAAAGAGCGCTGCATTTCCCCAGGGGTCACGTTCTAGCTACCGAACTGTTACGATGCTCTATGAAATGCTCACGTTACTATTTGCAATACGTAGGAGGCAGCTGCCAAGCACCTGCAAAAGACAGAGGGGAGAGCAGTAGGGCAGACAGCTGAGGTGAGGATACTGGGGGGTATGGAAGGGAGTGTCGGTCAGCCCCAAGAGACACACGGGAGTGGGAACAGCAGCTCTGCTAGCTCAGGGCCTGGGCCTACTCCCGCAGACCCCGTCCCCAGGCCGGGGAGTAGCACGTAGGCCCGGCGCTGGAGGATGCAGTCCCCCCATCAGTGCGGGCAAGGTCTGTTCCCCTTGTCACTGATGACGGGGAACATCCCCCGCTGCTCGCCATGCCGGAGGTAGCGGCGCTAGGGGCGGGGGGCGCGCTGTGCCCGAGGAGCCCGTCCTGGCCGGAGCTGCCCACGACTGTCAGCGCCTACCCCGCTCCCCGCCTCAGCCCTCGCCTTCCTTTGTCCCGCTTAGTAACCGAGGCTTGCAGCCAATGGCCGCCGAGCCGGCCGGCTCTGCCGCCAGCTGATTGGTTGAGCTGTCCCAAGCCCTTCGCCAATCGCAGCATTCGCTGCTCCCTGAGACAAAGACGGCAGCTCTGGCAACTGGGCTCGGCACCCCCCGCGCGTGCTCAGCGGCGGCAGCGGCCCCTCGGCGATGGCCCAGCTCAGGGATGTACCAACCCGCCCTCCTGAGGAGGGGGGCCCGAAGGGCGAAACAAGCGTCGAAGGCGAGCCAGGTGAAAATAGTGAAAGTGGCGAAGTAGATGTTTAGGTTGTACCTGTCTACCTCCCTGTGCTTAGCTCGCCGGAGCAAAGGGGGAACGTCTCCCTCTTTCGATTTTGCTTGACCACCCCCTCCTTTGACTGGTGTAAGCGCCCGCGCGCACGATTTCCTCTCCATTCTCGAAGGGGTTAAAAAGCCGGTACAAAGCCCCGCCCCCCCACAGGCCCCTCCCGCTCGGCTCCGTGAGGGGCGTGGCCTCATGCTCGTCAAGAGGCGGTTGGCGACGGTTGGGCCCCTCAAAGCCTCTTAAAATGAACCGGAGCGGGGCTGGCGGCACCGTGCTGATCCAGGGGCTGCGACCTCCCGCAGCCGCGATCTGCTGGGCACGGCGGGACTGGCCGCCGCGGGCTGCCCGCACTGCTCCGAGCCCGACCCGGCGCTGAGCCCCGCACGGACAGCGGCATCGCTTGAGCTCCGCGTCCGCCGTTATTGTTACCCGCCGTCCCCTCCTTTCTCCTCCGCTGGCGGAAAGAATTGGTCCAGAGACCGAAATCTTCCGCTTTTCATCCGCTTCTTCCATCCCTCCTTCCCTTTTGTCTGGGGCGGGGGGGTGTGTTGATTTGCTTCCAGCCCGGTGTGTTGAGAAAACCCCGAAAAATGGCGATTTTTTAGGGAGAACTGAGGAAAAGTGGCTTTTCTGTGGAAAGGTGGTTTTTAAACAAAAAGAAGCACTCTCCATATTTTTATATATGTATTATATAATATATAACTACCTGTCTTAGTTCCTGCAGGACAGCTGCTGGTTGTGTGCTGAGCTTTTTGTAATTAATGTTACAATTCTTATTTTAATTTTTTTTTACTATTATTTTGGTGAGGTTTGCTTTTTGATTTTTTCTTTTTTTTTCTTTTGCTAGAATCCTTATTGTAGAGCGGGCTAGACTATTTTTTTT